>OY992763.1:19614302-19962157 GCA_963921325.1 Logfia minima | reverse complement strand
GACGGTAAGGCGCCGCCGATTCCTTTTCGTCATCTAGGAAGGCCGAGACATTATGTCTCGGTTCCCAGAACAAAGCGTTAACGTGAGCCATATCTGAAATAAGACAATAAACTTGAAAGCCATTAGTCTCAACAATTAACATTGACACTTTTGAATTTAAAAATGTCTTGCGACACAAGCCTTGTGTCGCAGGATAGACAGCGACATAACGAGTTATGTCGCTATTTTGCAATTTAATCAAATTAATGATTTATTAGCGACATAAGGATTGTGTCGCACAAATGGAACAGCGACATAATAGTTGTGACGCAGACATAGTCAGCGACATAACGCAGCGACACAACATTAGTGTCGCAGCTTTAGCAGCGTTATAAGACGGCGACACAAAAGTTGTGTCGCTGCAATGAGCAGCGTCATAAGGACACAGTCTGCGACACAATGCACAATGCTTGTGTCGCAGCTTGTGTCGCAATGAAGAACACGATGAAACCCAAATTTTTCTGATGAACACATTTTGGGGAAAATGAGTTTCAATCAGTTCAAAACGTTCACAATCACAGCAGGAACATTATGCAACATCAATTACTCAGATTTAAACACATTTAGGCTATTAATTTTGCTCAACATTAAAAACCCTAAAACCCGAATGTTCAAACACAAATTCCCGAATGAATACGTAATGAAAAGTGTTAAAATGGGTACCTATGAGCGCGGAATGATAAGGAGAACAAGATTCAGGCTTTGAATCAACTCAAAAACGCACAGAAATCACAGAACAATCGAGGATGACGTCGGGCTTGTTGTGTCGCTGGATTTCCTTGTGTCGCAGGATTCGAAATGTTGTGTCGTTGGTAATTAGAAACTAATTACAGCGACACGAGGGTATTTATACCCCTGACATAAGGCAGCGACACAGTCTGCGACACAAGCGTTGTGTCGCTGGGCCACAAAGTATGCGACACAAGTCTTGTGTCGCAGGATAGTCAACACAAATAAGCGACACAAGCCTTGTGTCGCAGAAGTCAATCAAGGGTTCACGTTTTCTGAAAATTTTTGTATTTGTAACACTTAGCGAACAAGGTACATAAATCAAATATCATAATAATAAATAAACAGCAAAGAGAACACTTTCAAAAGTGTTGAAATAGGGATCATATTAGAAAGACATATTCGCAAGGCAATATCAAATTTTAATTCGATTATCAGTATATTGGTCCAAATTTAAATTTATCAAGCAAAGTAGACAAGCCTGAGAAGCAATCTGTAACAAGACGATTATCGGTATTGTTTGTCCACTTAAACATATAACACACTCAACTTCAAGCTTAGCAGTTATTATTAGAGTGAATCAATCTCTGTGACTCCCACATAGATATACGCCTAGTATCAAGACATGCCCAAAGCTTTGATTAGTTAGAGAAAGTATTTGAATTCAACATTTTTAAGAATCAAGCCAGCGGTGACAGGTCTGTACTGATGTACAACAAAGCGACTTAACTTGATTCAGGTTTAAGCAAAACCAGACTTGGTCAAACCATTTGGCGACCTTGTGAGGTATCTTTGATTTTATAAGACGTTAAAGTGCTTTGACTTTTGTTTGCTTGGTTTTTGAAAGTATACTGACTGAGACCAGGTCTGTACGGGCGTACAACAAAGGAAACAGACAGCATAAATCCCCAAATGTTGTCCTATACAAGCTCAGGTTAATAAAAGCATGGCAAGCTGATACATAGGAATTAAGACACATTGTCATACATCATATGTTAGTCATCACAAAAGAATAAACACAGATTAGAGGATTTCTTAGTTTCTCAAAGAAGAGTATGAGAATGTCTACCAATACATCGTGCAGTGATACAGCTGATTGTAAGGACATGTTTAACATATACGAGATAAACCTACTGATACATCAAGGATAAAACTTAAGATTGACGTTTGAGGGGTGTTTCCTAATGTACTATCATATCCCTAGTTGTTTATAGACACAACTAAACGTCTTTTGCAAATGTTGCAACGTTGCTTTTCTTTAATGCTAGAAAACACAAAGAGTGGCTATTGCAAAAACTAACCCTTTTTTTTTTTTTTTTTTTTTTTTTTTAAATGATAATAAGCCTAATAACATAACATACTAAGGTCACAAATATTACTTTTGAAGTTGAAAGAAACGTAACCCTATCATGTTGACAAGCTCATCGAAACGAGCACGGGAAAAGGCTTTGGTGAACAGATCGGCATTCTGCTTAAGGGTATCTATTTGGACCAGATCAATTAGGTGTTTCTCATAACAATCACGAATGAAATGAAACCTAATTTCTATGTGTTTGGTCTTAGAATGTTGGACAGGATTACGAGTAATACATATAGCAGCAGTATTATCTATATGAATAGGAGTCATAGTTAAGAGTAAACCGTAATCGCACAACTGGTGTTGTATCCAAAGAACCTGGGAACAACAACTAGCAGCAGCAATGTATTCAGCCTCTGCGGTTGAGGTAGAAACAGTTGTTTGCTTTTTGCACTGCCATGATACGAGCCGAGGTCCAAGAAACTAACATCCACCAGAAGTGGACTTCTTATCCATATTGCATCCCCCATAATCCGAGTCCGAGTAAGCAGTGAGCGCGAAGGTTTTCTCATTAGAATACCAGAGACCAAGAGTTGGTCTACATTTGAGATAACCGAAGATTCGCGTAACTGCCTTCATGTGAGACACCTTCGGTTTAGCCTGATACCTAGAACAGAGAGATACTGCAAAGACAATGTCCGGACGCGATGCAGTGAGATACATCAGAGAACCAATCATAGATCGGTAATCTTTTTCCGGACAGTCCTCTTCATCTTCCGCTGGACCAAGGTGATGATTCAGCTCTAAAGGCGTCCCATAGGATTTACAGTCAGTCAAGTTATACCGCGTACGCATGTCGTTGACGTACTTGGACTGATGAATGTAAATCCCTTTAGCAGATTGTTCGACTTGTACGCCCAAGAAAAAGTTCAGCTCCCCTATTGTACTCATTTCAAATTCTGACTTCATGATTCGCTCGAAGTCGCGACACAGTTCATCCTTGGTGGAACCAAAGATGATGTCATCCACATAAACCTGTACTAATAACAAGTCCTCCCCTGCATGCTTGATGAAGAGAGTACTGTCGATCGTTCCGCGTACAAAACCATTCTTCAGAAGATGAGTCGCAAGCCGCTCATACCAAGCTCTAGGAGCTTGATGAAGACCATACAATGCCTTGTCTAGCTTGCAGACGTAGTTCGGATGAACAGAGTCTTCAAATCCAGGCGGCTGTTTGACATAGACCTCTTCAACCACTTGACCATACAGAAATGCACTCTTAACGTCAAGCTGGTAAACCCGAAATCCTTTGAATGAAGCGTACGCCAGGAAAATGCGGATGGATTCCAACGAGCAACCGGAGCAAATACTTCATCATAGTCCAAACCTTCAATTTGAGTGAATCCCTGGACTACTAGTCGTGCTTTGTTGCGAATTACCACGCCCCGATCATCCTTCTTCACACGATATACCCAACGAGTGCCAATAGGATGAACACCCTTGGGTAAAGGCACCAAAGTCCATACTTGCAGCTTGTTGAATTGTTGAAGCTCTTCCTGCATAGCTTCAACCCAGTATGGATCCTTTAACGCATCAGCTGTCTTCTTCGGTTCTACTTGGGAGAGAAAGCATTCTTCAATTTCCGAAGCAAGACAAACAGGATCAGTGACGGTAATAGGAGACGGTGTCAACACAGATTGTTCAGCAGCAGCAATCTGTCTTCTCGTTAAAACACCTTTGTTTAAATCACCAAGAATGACATCAACTGGATGTGACACATTTATCCGAGAACTCGGAATTGCAGCTGGAACGATGATAGAATCAAGGTTTGTGGAGTCAGCTTCAAGTTCGAGTTGAAGTGCCGGTAAATCTTCAAGGTCAGATGCAGGTGATTGAACAGAATCCTCAAACATTTGTTCCTCATCATTTGTAGGATCAGGAACATTCTCAGTAACGAGTGGAGGTGGAGTCTCACAAGTAGCAGCAGGAGCAGTTGCTGGTGTTCCTGTAGGTGGTGGAGGAACAGAGATAGGTGGTGTTTCAGAAGCGATGTCCAGCCCATGAAGTAGTGTCACTATATCCTCTTCTTCATTTTCTTCAGGAATATTGAAAGAATCAAACAGTGTTTGATAGTCAAACAAATATTCGGGTCCCTTCCCCTAAGGGTTGTCAGTGTAATGGAAAAAGGTGACTTCAAAATGTTCTTCCAAACGCTTGGTCACTAAGTTATACACGCGTTTGTTGGGTGAGTTATTAGAGAATCCTAGAAAAACACCTTCACAGGATTTTTCACCAAACTTAGAAATTCGTTCCTTGGTGTGCATAATAGTGCATATACAGCCAAACGGTTCAAGAAATTGTAGATTAGGCTTTCTGTTGTTGAACAATTCATAGGATGTCTTGTTCTTCTTCTTAACCGTTAATACCCGATTTAGAACGTAGCAGGCCGTATTCACAGCTTCGGCCCAGAAGATGATTGGAAGCTTAGAGTCCGATAACATTGTACGAGCAGCCTCAATCAAGGTTCTATTCTTACGTTCTGCAACCCCGTTCTACTGTGGAGTCCTTGCGGCACTGAATTGGTGTTCAATACCATTACTCAAGCAGTACAGTTCCATAATCGAGTTCTTAAACTCTGTACCGTTATCACTCCTAATTTTCTTGATTCTCAAATCACAAAGATTTTGCAGTTTATCGAATAGATAAATAAGAATCTCAGGCACTTCATCCTTGGTCTTTAGAAAATAAACCCAAGAAAATCGCGAATAATCATCCGTCACAACAAGACAATAAGAAGTACCTCCCAAACTCTTCTTTCTGACTGGCCCGAATAGATCGATGTGTAGCAGCTCCAAGGGCTTCTCAGTTGAATTGGCCAGCTTCGGTCTGTGAGACTTCTTGTGTTGCTTTCCTTTCTGACAAGAAACGCAATGATCATTCAGTCCAAAGGATTGCTTAGGGACACCTCGCACTAGATCATTCTTGATCAGGTAGTTCATCTTGCGAAAGTGCAAGTGTCCCATACGCCTGTGCCATAATAACAATTCCTTCTCAGGAGCTTTAGAAAGAAGACAAGTGAGCTGTGTAGTTTCCACAGTACTCATGTCCAGAATATACGTGTCTCGCTCCCGAGGTGCCCTCAGTAGCACCCATTCTTCAGGGATCACAAATCCCGGCTTCAGTATACAACATTCAGTGTCTGTAAAAGTAGTAGTGTACTTTTTATCGCACACTTGAGAGACACTGAGGAGATTGTGTTGTAATTGCTCCACAAAATTTACCTTCTCAAAGCTTACCATTCCATTGGTAAGCATACCTTGACCAGAAATAACTCCCCCTTTATCACCAGCGAAGGCCACATAACCTCCATTGAAAGCATGAACTTCAGATAAAAGAGAAACATCACCGGTCATGTGCCGAGAACAACCGCTGTCGATATACCATTTACTATTGTTTACAGATTCAGGTTGCTGTGGCACCACAAACAAGGTAAATTAGTTAGAAATGGAGACCCAAGCCTTGATAGTCTTGGGTACTCCAGTAACCTCATCAACAATGACCACATCAGTGCAAACTTTATTTTCAAACAGTTTAGAATGTTTGACTGATGAGGTATTGTTAGATGTAGAATCTTTGCAAGATTCTTTAATCTTCCAAACTTGTTTTGGTTTGGATGCTTGCAGGTCAACAACTTTGGGCTTTAAGTTTTGCAAAGTATTTTGCTCAACTTTGTTGACCTTAACAGCTGGGATAGTAGGCTTAGAGCATTTCAGTGAAATAGGCTTCTTTGAAAGTTTTTTAAGTTTTGAAACTTGAGAAACCTGTTTCCCAAACTGTTTCTTGGCAAGCACATAACAATTATTTATCAAATGACCTTGCTTCTTGCAGTAGAAGCAAGATCGTTGCTCAAAACAAGATTGAGGTTTAGGAACAAACCGATGAGTTCGACCAAAAGAAGCATGTGTTGAACAATCACACTTGTGTGAGCATTCAACAGCAGCAGATGCTTTAGTTGAAATTTTAGAAGATTTATTTAATTTAATCGTTTTAGAAACAATCTTCTTTTGAGGTTCAGCCATAGCTTTACCTTTTCCTTTTGTTATAGCCTGTTCTCTTTGTTCGATAGTAATTATATGATTTTCAGGCTTGACGTTTTTCTTAACTGGTCGATACTCTTGATCAGTTATATCCTCAATTTCAATTTCCTCTTCAATAATACGAGGAAGCACAGAAAGAGTCTTTCCTAATTTAGGCTCAACTATATTTTCAGATTTAATAAGTTCAGTCTGATGAATCTTGGCCTTAATAGTTTTAACTTTCTCAATCTTTTGAGTCTTACTTGTTTCAGACTCACTAGTATTAGCCCTAATAGGCTCAGGCCTACTAGTTTCAGGTTGTTCACATGCAATGATGACATTTTCAGCCTTAACTAGCTCATGCTTACTTATATTGATGCTCACAGTTGGTTTGACAGTTTTAACATCTATCTTAGTAAAGATAGGCATCATATCATTGACATTATCCCTAACAGGCATAGGTAAATAATCCTTAGGAGGTGGGACTTGATGAAAACCAAGTCCTGCCTTACTCTTAGTATCAGTCCTCTGTGCCTGTAGGATCTCATCAAAGACTAGAGAGGATGTGGAAAAGTTTGAAAGCTTTTTCTTCAAATTTAGAACTTCAGTTTGAGATTCAACAAGTTCCCTTTTAACAGATGATAGCATATCAACATAGCTACCAATTTCATCTTGTTGTTCAAAAATTTTAGCTTTTAGTTCCTTTTTCTCTTCCAAAACAGCTTTTAACTTTTGACCACTGGCCTTATCACTGTCCCGTAACATATTATTTGTTTCAGTTAAATTTTCTATGACAGTGTTAAGGCGTGTGGTATCCTCTCTATACCTATTTAGTTGGTTAGTTAATCTAATGCATGATACACAAGATAAGGGTTCATCATGTACCTCATGCACTTCAGCCATTAGTGCCCGTTCTGTATCATCTTCATCTGGGTCAGACCATTCCCAAGCATTGTTGGAAAGCAGTAGCGCAGCGGAAACCATCGCTTTTTCATCAGATCTGGTCTTCTCAGATGAGGTGGACTGAGAGGGCTTGGACAAACCGGAAGGTGGATTCTTCTTTCTGTCACATTCACGAGCAAAGTGTCCATAGTTGTGACACTGGTAGCATTTTACCTTGCTCTTATTGAATCCAAGACCCTTCTCTTCCGGATCAGTGACGTTCTTCCTCCCAGTCTTCTTCAAGAAATTTTTGACACGTCTTGTGAGCATAGCCATGCTCCATTTCAAGTCCATTCTTTCAAGCTCTTCTTGATCAATTTGACTGAAATCTTCTTCAGTCATATTCACAGTGCTGTTCTTGTTGGATAGGAAGTCATCATACGCTGACAAGAAAGCGGTGAATACAGCTGCATGTTCCTCAGCAACTGCAGGAGATGCTCCTTTAAGATTGGAGTAAGTACCACCCCCACTAGCAGAGTTTGTGGTAGTATATCCAAAACCACCAGATAAGTTAGGAGCACCAGAACCCCCAGAAAAGAATGCAGCCCCAGCAGCTTGATTTGCTGCAGCAGGAACATCCACACCATATAACATGGGATTCTGAATATGTGCAGTAGCCTTAGTCTCCTTCTTCTGCATGTCCAAGAGGTCAGCAGCAATCTGTCCAATTAGATCATCAAGCTCCATATCCATTTTATCCTCGTCTTTTTCCATTAGCAGCACTCGTGTATTCCATTTCTTTGGTAATGAACCCAGAAGCTTCTTGTTTACATCAGTTTTGTCGAGATTTACACCTCCCTCAACCAATTCACTTACGAGCTGAGAATATCGACTACACATATCTTCCAGAGACTCAGTAGGTAGCATGTCAAAGACCTCAAACTGTTTCTTAACCAGATCCAGTTTGTTTCGTTTGTACTGATCACTACCACCACATTTCTTCTCAAACCCCTTCCATATATCATAAGCGGTCTTGTGATGGCGTAGTTGTCTCAAGATCTGTTGAGGTAAGGCCATAGTAATCGCAAAATATGTTTTTCGTTCAGTATCGAAGGCCTTACGTTCTTTAGGAGTCATTGATTTAATGGACTTTTCAGGAATAGGTCCATTAAATATACCGGTTCGAACAGGGCGTTCATATCGTTCCTCAAGATAGATCAGCATCTCAGCATCGTTGAAAGATACAAACGCTTCAAACCGTTGACGCCAGTCTAAGTAGTTCATACCCGTAGTGTACATCGGTGGTTTGTTTGTAGAACCCACCTCACTTGAATGCTTCAGCATTGCTCCAACCTGTTGAAGTGAATTAGAAGTAGACATGGTAATGGACTCGAAAGACTTTTCAAAAAATTTTGAAAAACTGAAAAATGCGACACAAGCGATATGTCGCAGAGGTTATGTCGCAAAAAGACTAGCAGCGACACAATGATTATGTCGCAACTGATCAGACAGCGACACAAGTGTTATGTCGCAGGTTCTGTGTCGCAGTATTAAGGTCGCTGAAGACCTTGTGTCGCAACACTATGTCGCAGAATTAAGGTCGCTGAAACCCTATAGCGACACAATATTATGTCGCACACTGTGTCGCAAACACGGCGCTGTCAGTACGAACAAGCCTCAAAAACACAGATTTTCGAACCCTAAATGTTTTTTATCCAAAAACCAATAAAGATACAGCTTTCTAAGTTCAAAAACACTACAAAACAACTATATAGCACCAATAAAGAAGATCAAACACTAATAAAATGTCAAATGATCAAGAAAATGCATAAAAGTTTAACCAAATGATTTGAAACCACTATCAATCATAAATATTGGCTCTGATACCAATTGTGGATCCCATAAGGGTGATCTTTACTCAAATCATAAGGTTAATGAAGACAAGAAGACAAAGCAAAAGATATAAAGTTTGTAATGAATGATAATCAAATGAAAACAAAACTTTATATGCACCAATCCCCAAAATATTCTCAACAAAATCAGTGTAGCAGCCAAATACAGAGAATAAAATGATTGGAAAATGTCTTGCCCTAAATATCTATAACAAGGGTATTTATACTAAACTGTCTGGCCGTTCTACGACACAAGCCTTGTGTCGCAGAGGTCACAATTGCGACACAAGCACTGTGTCGCAACTACAACTAGTGCGACACAAGCACTGTGTCGCAGTACACAGAAAATGTAATTATTCTAAGTCTATTACATACACAGACACATTACAGACTAGATCAACTGACAGACACTCTAAGATGCATCAACAAAAGTTTTCAAAATCAATCAAGTTCCGAAAAACTAGTATTTTATGAAAATTAAAAGGAATATTTTTGATGCAACAACTAACATTGTTATTAAACCGACCCTTCAGAAAAATACCCGTGGATGACCAAATTCGAAGGATAAAAAGAAAAAAATTTGACCGTGTTAAGCATAAAACATTCATCCCCCCAATCCACGAACCACCAAGGTATAGTTCATATGTGGATCTGAATCCCCCAAGTATAGTTCGTATGTTGATCCACAAGCACCTTGGTATAGTTTATATGTTGATCCGGAAACACCACCACGATATAGTTTATATATGGATCTAGAACAACCAAGGTATCTAGATCCGCTAATTAAAGCAATCCTTGATATCTTTCAACCTTATGTCAGATACATACATAATGTTATGGGTGATGGAAACTGTGGATTCCGAGTAGTAGCTGCTTGGCTTGGTGATAATGCTTGATTTATACATATTTATTCCTCGCAATAGCTCTCGTTTTATCCGTATTTATCATTACTACTGAACTTTTGGTACTTAATATGCTTTAAAGATGTTTATAGTTGACAAGAGTGGATACGAGAAGAATCGGATGAAAATGATGAGGAAAAGATCGAGAAACTAGATTTGTTGAAAATCTGGCGAGGCTCCACAGTTTTGGCCATAACTCCCTCGTAAGGACTACAACTTTCAAAAAGATGTTAAGGTTGAAAAAAAAAATTACCCACCAGGTACTTACCCTACCCGTCGGGTAAAAGTGTTCTAAGGTAATTTGTGACAGAAAAATAGTACCCAACAGGGTAGCTATCAGATTCGGGATTTTTGACTTTTTAACCTAAATTAAACCCTAATTTCATATAAGCTGTTGATACATCTTAGTGTGTCTGTCAGTTGGTCGAGTCTGTAATGTGTTAGTAAATGTAATTGACTTAGTTAAATTTACATTTTCTGTGTTATGCGACACAAGGCTTGTGTCGCATTAATTGTAGTTGCGACATAGTTCTTATGTTGCAATAGTGATCTCTGCGACACAAGGCTTGTATCGCATAAGTCGGCCAGTTTGATTAGTATAAATACCCAAATTACAGAATTTTAGGGTAAGACTTTTCACACACTATTCTCTGTGTTTTGCTGCTGTATTTTTCAGAGAGATTTTGTTGAAGAAATATAAAGTGATTTTGGCATTGTTCTTAGTTGTTTTAAGCTTTATATTCTTGTGATTATCTCCATCCTACGGTTTGATTAAAAGATCAACATCGGGATCAACAATTGGTATCAGAGCCATAATCATTGATTTTGGTGGTATCAAATCGTTTGGGTACGTGTTTTAATACTTATTTTGATTATTTAACGTTTTTTTTTTGTGTTTGATCTTCATTATAGGTGTTTTGGAGCTGAAGATTGAAGTTTTTGAACCTAAAAAATTTAGTTTTTACGAAGTTTTTCGATAAAAAACGTTTAGGTTTCGAAAATTTTTGTTTATGAGGTTTTTGGCATCTGACAGCGCCGTTTTGCGACACAAGCTTGCGACATAAATTTGTGTCGCTATAGGGTTTCTGCGACCTTAATTGTGCGACATAAGCTGCGACATAAGGTTCTTGCGACCTTAATCTTGCGATATAGTGTTGCGACATAACCTCTGTGTCGCTGTTAATACATTTGCGACATAACCCCTGCGACACAACCTTAGTGTCGCATTCTTTAGTTTCCAGAATTTTTGAAAAGTCTCTCGAGCCCATTACAATGTCCGCTTCTACATCAACATCTCTTCAACAGGTTAGGGCAATGTTAAAGCACAATAGTGAGGTGGGTTCTACGCATAAACCACCGATGTACACTACTAATATGAACTATTTGGACTGGCGTCAGCGGTTTGAAGCGTTTGTATCGTTCAACGATGCTGAAATGCTGATCTATTTAGAGGAACAATATGAACGCCCTGTTCGAACTGGTATATTTAATGGACCTATTCCTGAAAAGTCCATTAAATCAATGACTCCTGAGGAACGTAAGGCCTTTGACACTGAACGAAAAACATATTCTGCGATTACCATGGTCTTACCTCAACAGATATTGAGACAATTTCGCCATCACAAAACCGCATATGACTTATGGACGGCGTTTGAAAAGAAATGTGGTGGTAGTGATCAATACAAACTGGATCTTGTCAAGAAACAGTTTGAGGTTTTTGACATGCTACCTACTGAGTCTCTTGAAGATATGTGCAGTAGATACTCACAGCTTGTGAGTGAATTAGTCGAGGGAGGTGTCACTCTTGACAAAACGGATGTTAACAAGAAGCTTTTGGGTTCCTTACCCAAAAAGTGGAATACACGAGTGATGTTGATGGAGAAAGACGAAGATATCATGGATATGGAGCTCGATGATTTGGTTGGATAACTTGTTGCTGATCTCCTAGACATGCAGAAGAAGGAGACCAAGGCTACTACACATATTCAGAATCCAAAGCTATATGGTGTGGATGTTCCTGCTGCAGCGACTCAAGCTGCTGGGTCTGCTTTCTTTTCTGGGGGTTCTGGTGCTCCAAGTAGATCTGGTGGATTTGGATATACCACCACCAACTTTTCTAGTGGGGGTGGTGCCTATTCCAACTTCAAAGGAGCATCTCCTGCAGTTGCTGAAGAACATGCAGCTGTATTTACAGCTTTCTTGTCGGCGTATGATGATTTCCTATCCAACAAGAAGAGCACCGTGAATTTGACTGAAGAAGATTTCAGTCAAATTGATCAAGAAGAACTTTAGCGAATGGATTTGAAGTGGAGTATGGCTATGCTCACAAGACACATCAAGAACTTTTTGAAGAAGACTGGGAGGAAGAACGTAACTGATCCGCAAGAGAAGGGTCTGGGATTTAATAAGAGCAAGGTGAAATGCTACCAGTGTCACAACTATGGACACTTTGCTCGTGAATGTGACCGAAAGAAGAACCCACCTTCCGGTTTATCTAAACCCTCTCAGTCCAATTCATCTGAGAAGACCAGATCTGACGAAAAGGCGATGGTTTCCGCTGCGCTACTGCTTTCCAACAATGCTTGGGAATGGTCTGATCCAGATGATGATGATACAGAACGAGCACTGATGGCTGAAGTGCATGAGGTATATGATGAACCATTATCTTGTGTATCATGTATAAAATTAACTAACCAGCTAAACAGGTATAGAGAGGATACCACACGCCTTAACACTGTTATCGAAAATTTAAATGAAACAAATAACATGTTAAGAGACAGTGATAAGGCCAGTGGTCAAAAGTTAAAAGCTGTTTTAGAAGAGAAAAAGGAACTAAAAGCTAAGATTTTTGAACAACAAGATGAAATTGGTAGCTATGTTGATATGTTATCATCTGTTAAAAAGGAACTTGTTAAATCTCAAACTGAGGTTCTAAATTTAAAGAAAAAGCTTTCAAACTTTTCCACATCCTCTCTAGTCTTTGATGAAATCCTACAAGCACAGAGGACCTATACCAAAAGTAAGGCAGGACTTGGTTTTCATCAAGTTCCACCTCCTAAGGATTATCTTCCCATGCCTGTTAGGGATAATGTTAATGACTTGATACCTATCTTTACAAAGATAGATGTTAAACCTGTCAAACCTGCTGGTAGCATCAAGATAAGTAAGCCTGAGCTAGTTAAGGCTGAAACTGTCATCACTGCATCAAAACAACCTGAAACTAGTATGCCCGAGCCAGTTATGGCTAATACTAGTGAGTCTGACTCAAGTAAGACGTAAAAGGTTGAGAAAATTAAGCCTGTTAAGGCTGAGATTCATCAGACTGAGCTTATTAAGTCTGAAAATGTTGTTGAGCCTAAGTTAGGAAAGGCTCTTTCTGTGCTTCCTTGTATCATTGAAGAGGAAATTGAGATTGAGGACATAACTGATCAAGAGTTTCGACCAATTAAGAAAAATGTCAAGCCTGAAGATCATATTATTACTATCGAAAGAAATGAACAGGCTACAACAAAAAGAAAAGGTAAAGCTATAGCTGAACCTCAAAAGAAGATTGTTTCTAAAATGATTATATTAAATAAATCTTCTAAAAATTCAACTAAAGCATCTGCTGTTGAATGCTCATGTAAATGTGATTGTTCAACACATGCTTCTTTTGGTCGAGCTCTTCGGTTTATTCCTCAATCTCAATCAACTGTTGAGCATCGATCTTGCTTCTACTGCAAGAGGCAAGTTCATTTGATAAATGATTGTCCTGTGCTTGCGAAGAAACAGTCTGGGAAACAGGTTTCGCGAGTCTCAAAATTTAAGAATCTTTCAAAGAATTCTATTTCAATGAAAGGCTCAAAGACTCCTGTCCCAGCTGTGCAAGTCAACAAAGTTGAGCAAAATACTTTGCCAAACTTAAAGCTTAAAGTTGTTGACTCGCAAGCATCTAAACCAAAACAGGTTTGGAAGATTAAAGAATCTTGCAAAGATTCTACATCCTACAATACCTCATTAGTCGAACATTCTAAACTGTTTGAAAATAAAGTTTTGACTGATGTGGTCGTTGTTGATGATGTTACTGGAGTACCCAAGACTATAAAGGCTTGGGTCTCCATTTCTAACTAATTTCCCTTTTTGGGGTGCCGCAACAATCTGAATCTGTAAAAAATAGTAAATGGTATATCGACAGTGGTTGCTCTCGGCACATGACCGGTGATGTCTCTCTGCTCTCTGAAGTTCATGCTTACAATGGAGGTTATGTGGCATTCGCTGGTGACAAAGGGGGAGTTTTTTCTGGTCAGGGAATGCTTACCAATGGAATGGTAAGCTTTGAGAAGGTGAATTTTGTGGAACAGTTACAACACAATCTTCTCAGTGTCTCTCAAGTGTGCGATAAAAAGTACACTACTGCTTTCACAGACGCTGCGTGTTGTATATTGAAGCCGGGATTTGTAATCCCTGAAGAATGGGTGCTACTGAGGGCACCTCGGGAACGAGACACTTACATTCTTGACATGAGTACTGTGGAAACCAAACAGCTCACATGTCTCTCATCCAAAGCTCCCGAAAAGGAATCGTTATTATGGCACAGGCGTATGGGACACTTGCACTTTCGCAAGATGAACTACCTGATTAAGAATGATCTAGTGCGAGGTGTCCCTAAGCAATCCTTTGGACTGAATGATCACTGCGTCCCTTGTCAGAAAGGAAAGCAACACAAGAAGTCTCACAGACCGAAGCTGGCAAATTCAACTGAGAAGCCATTGGAGCTATTCCACATGGATCTATTCGGGCCAGTCAGAAAGAAGAGTTTGGGAGGTGCTTCTTATTGCCTAGTTGTGACGGATGATTATTCGCGTTTTTCCTGGGTGTATTTTCTGAAGACCAAGGATGAAGTGCCTGAGATTCTCATCTATCTTTTCGATAAACTGCAAAATCTTTGTGAGTTGAGAATCAAGAAGATAAGGAGTGATAACGGTACAGAGTTTAAGAACTCGATTATGGAACTGTACTATTTGAGTAATGGTATTGAACACCAATTCAATGCCGCAAGGACTCCACAGCAGAATGGCATTGCAGAACGAAAGAACAAAATGTTGATTGAGGCTGCACGTACTATGTTATCTGACTCTAAGCTTCCAATCACTTTCTGGGCCGAAGCTGTGAATACGTCCTGCTACGTCCTGAATCGGGTCTTAACGGTTAAGAAGAAGAACAAGACATCCTATGAATTGTTCAACAACAGAAAGCCAAATCTCCAGTTTCTTGAACCGTTCGGTGAGAAATCCTGTGAAGGCGTCTTCCTAGGATTCTCTAACAACTCACCAAACAAGAGAGTATATAATTTGGTGTCAAAGCGTGTGGAAGAGCATTTTGAGGTCACCTTCTTCCATTACACTAACAACCCTCAGGGGAAGGGACCTGAATATTTGTTTGACTATCAAACACTGTTTGATTCTTTCAATTTTCCTGAGGAGAATGAAGAAGAGGATATAGTGACACTACTTCATGGGCTGGACATCGCTTCTGAAACTCTACCCATCTCTGTTCCTCCACCACCTACATCAACACCAGCAACTGCTCCCATTGCTACTTGTGAAAATCCGCCTCCACTCGTTACTGAGAATGTTCCTGATCCTACAAATGATGAGGAACAAATGTTTGAGGATTCTGATCAATCACCCGTATCTGAATTTGAACCATTAGCTGCATCTAACCTTGAACATTTACCTACACTTCAACTCGAACTTGAAGCTGACTCTACAAACCTTGATTCTATCATCGTTCCGGCTGCAATTCCGAGTTCGCGGATCAATGTGTCACATCCAGTTGATGCCATTCTTGGTGATTTAAACAAAGGTGTTTTAACGAGACGACAGATTGCTGCTGCTGAACAATCTGTGTTGACAACATCTCTTGTTACCGACACTGATCCTGTTTGTCTTGCTTCGGAAATTGAAGAATGCTTTCTCTCACAAGTAGAACCGAAGAAGACAGCTGATGCGTTGAAGGATCCATACTGGGTTGAGGCTATGCAGGAAGAGCTTCAACAATTCAAAAAGTTGCAAGTATGGACCTTGGTGCCTTTACCCAAGGGTCTTCATCCAATTGGCACTCGTTGGGTATATCGTGTGAAGAAGGATGATCGGGGCGTGGTAATTCGCAACAAAGCACGTCTAGTGGTCCAGGGCTTTACTCAAATTGAAGGTTTAGACTACGATGAAGTATTCGCCCCGGTTGCTCGTTTGGAATCCATCCGCATTTTCCTGGCGTACGCTTCATTCAAAGGATTTCGGGTTTACCAGCTTGACGTTAAGAGTGCATTTCTGTATGGTCAAGTTCTTGAAGAGGTTTATGTAAAATAGCCTCCTGGTTTTGAAGATTCCGTAAATCCAAATTACGTCTGCAAGCTGGACAAGGCACTGTATGGTCTTCATCAAGCTCCTAGAGCTTGGTATGAGCGGCTTGCGACTCATCTTCTGAAGAATGGTTTTGTACGAGGAACGATCGACAGTACTCTCTTCATCAAGCGTGCAGGGAAGGACTTGTTATTAGTACAGGTTTATGTGGATGACATCATTTTTGGTTCTACCAAGGATGAACTGTGTTGCGACTTCGAGCGGATCATGAAGTCAGAATTCGAAATGAGTGCAATGGGGGAGCTGAACTTTTTCTTGGGCGTACAAGTCGAACAGTCTGCTAAGGGGATTTACATTCATCAGTCCAAGTACGTCAATGATATGCTTACGCGGTATAACTTGGCCGACTGTAAATCCTATGGGACGCCTTTAGAGCTGAATCGTCACCTTGGTCCAGCGGAAGATGAAGAGGACTGTCTGGAAAAAGATTACCGATCTATGATTGGTTCTCTTATGTATCTCACTGCATCGTGTCCGGATATTTTCTTTGCCGTCTCTCTCTGTTCCAGGTATCAGGCGAAACCAACGGTATCTCATATGAAGGCGGTCACGCGGATCTTCGGTTATCTCAAATATAGACCAAATCTTGGTCTATGGTATTCGAATGAGAAAACATTTGCGCTCACTGCTTACTCGGACTCGGATTATGGTGGTTGCAATATGGATAAGAAGTCTACATCTGGTGGCTGTCAATTTCTTGGACCTAGGCTTGTTTCATGGCCGTGTAAAAAGCAAACGACTGTCTCTACCTCAACCGCAGAGGCTGAATACATTGCTGCTGCTAGTTGCTGCTCCCAGGTTCTTTGGATACAACACCAGTTGCGCGATTACGGTTTACTCTTAACTATGACTCCTATTCATATAGATAATACTGCTGCTATATGTATTACACGTAATCCTGTTCAACATTCTAAGACCAAACATATAGAAATTAGGTTTCATTTCATTCGTGACTGTTATGAAAAACACCTAATTGATCTGGTCCAAATAGATACTCTTAAGCAGAATGTCGACCTGTTCACCAAAGCCTTTTCCCATGCTTGTTTCGATGAGCTAGTCAACATGATAGGATTACGTTTCTTTCAAATTCAAAAGTAATTTTTGTGACCTTATTATGTTATGTTCTTATGCTTGTTATATAAAAATAAAAATAAAAGGTTAAAAAAGGCAATAGCCACTCTTTGCGCTTACTAGCATTAAAGAAAAGCAATGTTGCAACATTTGCAAAAGACGTTCAGTTGTGTCTGTAAACAACTTGGGATATGATCGTACATTAGGAGACCCCCTCAATCGTCAATCTTAAGTTTTATCCTCGATATATCAGTAGGTTTATCTCGTATATGTTATGCATGTCCTTAGAAACACTTGTATCATTGCACGATGTATTGGTAGGCATTTTCATACTCCTCTTTGAGCACTAAGAAATCCTTTAATCTGTGATTATTCTTTTGTGATGACCAACATATGATGTATGACAATGTGTCTTAATTCCTATGTATCAGCAAGCCATGCTTCTATTAACCTGAGCTTGTATATGACAACATTTGGGGATTTATGCTGTCTGTTTCCTTTGTTGTACGTACGTACAGACCTGGTTTCAGTCAACATACATTCAAACACTAAGCAAACAAAAGTCAAAGAACTTTAAAGTCTTATAAAATCAAAGATACCTAACAAGGTCGCCAAACGGTTTGACCAAGTCTGGTTTTGTTTACACCTTAATCAAGTTTAAGTCGCTTTGTTGTACTTAAGTACAGACCTGTCACCGCTGGCTTGATTCTTAAAAATGTTGAATTCAAATACTTTCTCTAACTAATCGAAGTTTTGGGGATGTCTTGATACTAGGAGTATATCTGTGTGGGATTCACGGAGACATAGTCCTCTTGGTTCGACTCGAATTTACCATAGCTATACTACTTTCAATAGGGTATACTGCCTGGTTGTGTAATAGTCTAATTGCAATATTTCTTTGTTATAAATTTTATAACTAGATTTTATACATCACTTGGTGTTGATGAAAATACATGGCCACGAATTCGTATTTATTTGTTAAATGAAATTATTATGCATGACGAGGATAATGCCAATTTGTTTGGATCTGTAATACTTCATAATATTCACTACTCCATGAATCACTTTGAGTCAAGTATCGCACCTGATGACCGTTGGATGCATATGCACGACACAGGTGCCATGATTGTGTCATGCTATAATATTATTGTTCATTTTCTCTCCTCAAGAGGAAGTTTGGTAGGCTACCGCTTTGGTCTAGTCCGTCTGAGTGACAAAATGTCACATGGATAATTGCACAAGTAAACGGGAATCACTATGTAAAAGTAGACATGCAAGGAAACTACCCATTGCCTTTGATTTATCAAAGTTGGTCCAGATACAAGCGAGATTGTGCAGCTGCATGGAAAAACTTGTATTCGATGAAAATAAAATTTTAATGTATGTGATCGTTAATTGATTGTACAACATTATTTATTAAATATTGAGTTCTCGAATTCGTATGACGTAGTATTTGTATTTTTGTCTCTATTAAAAACAATATACAAAAACAAGAAAATGACGAAATTGGTAACATGTCGGATAGGGAACAAGAAAATTAAGGGTGTGGATAGAATCCCCTGTTAAATATTAGAAAGAAGGATTAAATATTAAAAACAATAGAAAATGAGTTAGAAATTGTATACTAAGCATTAGTAGTTGTACATGTGGCAAATTAAAATTAGTTGGCACGTGATGTGAGTTTCTAGTCAACATTTTAAAATGTTAATGGGTAAAAACAAAGATTATCAATATTTTAGCACAAATTTTTCGATCACATAACCTACCTTAATAAAAAGATGATATATTTCTTAACTCAAGACAAATGAGTATAGTACATAGCCGAGAATATAATAATTGAATTCTAAAATCATTAAAAAAATACACGAGTTAAAACTAAGTTTTCAATGTTTGTTGGTGCAAGAAGCCTTGTGTCAAACATCTTGGTTGGAGACTTATAATAGATTTATGTGTTTACGCGATAGTCTTGAGTTTGTCATGTAACACCCACTCTTATGGCCTAGGGGTAATATGGTAATTTCCTTAATTTTATATTTAATTATTATTTCTATATTATATAAATATGTCTATTAGATAGGAAAGTTAGATTTAGGTCGAATAGTTAATTGTGTCAGGTAAAATATTAATAGTTTTAAATTAAAATAGTTGTCGGTAAAATAAAATAACTTGTCTCGCAAAACGGTTTTCAAGTTCCAGACAATAAGCGAACCAAGGGATTAAAACTAGTAAACATTGAGTTGGTTGGTGATATAAATCACCAACTTCATCTTTTCATCTCATTTTGGTCACCAACTCTTTTCTCCATTCTCTCAAAGTTTCCTTTCCTAAATCAAACACTAAATTGACATCAATTGAGTTGTGTTAATAATTTGCTGTGATTTCTTGTTTTACTTATCATCATCATCATCCTTGTTCTTACTCCTAATTGTAAGCATTTGTTATTTTTATTAGAAACTTGAAATTTGGTAAATCTTTGAAATGGTGTGTAATTGATGCTTAAAGATGTTATATGATGTTACTTGATGTATTAGAAATGTTAGAAAGTTGGTTAGATTGATAGGAAACTGAGTTTTTGTGTTTGTGAGTGAATTGGTTCGGTTTTGGTAGGAGTAGTTCATCTTGCGAGTTGAGTTGGGCCTTACGAGTTGAGTTGCCTTGCGAGTTGAGTTGCCTTGCGAGTTGAGTTTAGCCTTGCGAGTTGAGTTTGGTCCTGCGAACTGAACTAAGTTTCATTCTGAGATACGAACTGAGAATTTTTAGACGTGATTCTGAAAGTTTTATTTTGCAAATTTTCAAAGTGCATTAGTAAAAGGTGATACTTTTAGTGACCAAAAAGTTAACAAATTCTTATTAAATGTGAATCGTTATAACTTAATATAAATTGATAGTTGTAGAGTGATTATATCTGATAATTGCAACTTGGTGATTATTTGCCATTTTGATACTAAGTAATGGAATATGTTATACGATTATGGAAAGAGTTACTAACTTCTAAATTATTATATTCTCAGATCAGCAGAAGACTCAGTAATATAAGATCTCTGAGTGTGGGCTGATTAATCTAGCGATAAAGAATTTCAATTTTTATTATTTGAATTTGATATAAAAAAAAAAATAGAATCGACCGTTCAAGTATTCAACATTTCATGGGGAAATGAGTGCAAGAGAGACAGATGTATAGGGTATGTATCCACCTATATTGAATTAAGGATACAGAAATGATAAAATCGTTTTTGATTGGAACGAGTATGAGCCTTCATATAATATAGATTATAGCCATAGAAGATGAAAGAAGATATACAATAAATCAAAGACAAAGAGGAGAAAACACTTTTTCGAGACAGGAATCGGCATCTATCTAAGGGACGGGATCAAAATGAGATTTTCATCTCAAAAAGGGGGGACAAGTCAGGTGAGTGGATCTGCAACTCATGATTCAACATAGTTGTAATGGTGTGGTTATAACAAGTAACGTAGATATTGATAGACTGTTTAGTCTGAATTGTAATTGTGTATCTGCTTGTTATACATGTGGCCTTCGGGCATCTGTGTAGTTCAGAGGTCAATTGTGATTGGACTTGGTTACTAATAGTGATCAACACAGGTTCCAGGGACATGTGTTGTTGCTGGAAACTATGTTGTTGTTTAGAAGTACCAAGTTATCGGTAAATCTTGTATGGGCCAATACAGATTGTGATAAGCGTTACTTGAGGGCCACCGTGGCTGTAGGGTTCCTTAGTAACCACCGATCCTCTTGATATTATGTGTTTTCGTGCTTAATGTAAACATATTCTTATGCTAAGTTGAAATATTAGTTGTACATTCATTCACTTAGTTTCGTGCTAATCCCACCACTTCTCTCCCTGCAGGTTATGTATAGATTGTGGGTTGGACAGGAAGATGGATTTATAGAAGGAATCTTTGACACACGCCATAACTCTGATAAATACTTTTAGATGTTTTGTTAGTTAACATGTATGTAGATTTCGAAGAACAACAATATATGTTTTGTTTTAGGAATATTTAAATGTTGTAAAACTCGCGAAAAGTTTATGGTCCTTTTGTAATATAATATATAATATTATTTTATCCATCGCTTCCGAGTCAAATGACACATTAAATTTTGAGTAAATTGAGGAGTGTTATATGTCGCATACTGCGACAACTCACATACTGCGACAACCTGATGTCTGTCACATGTTGCGACAATTGCACATTGTCGCAGGTATGATAAACTGTCGCATATTCGAAAGCTTATAAATAGAACAACAGGTCATTTTGTTTAGAACTAACTGTGTGAATATACTTGTAATCTTAGAGAGTTCATGCTACACTTTGTAATCAGTTAACTTGTTCAATTAATAGAAAAACAAGTTATTTACGATTGTGATTTCATTTCATTCACGTATTCATTATTGATTGATTCAATATGTATACCGATTCTGCACGTTACATGTTGAGATTGTATTGATTACAGGAGAATTGGAACCTACAATGTTAACTAATGTTTTAACCTTCAGCATGAGTGTTAAACTAGGTGTTAAAGTTAGTTTTTAGTTTAGCACTCTTTATCACTTAGACTGGTCACTATGGTTCTCCCATTCTCGAACCATGTGGCACCATCCTCCAAGTCTCACCATAGGCACGACCCAGTGGGGACTATCCTTGGTGCCTCGTGCTCGTGCAGATGGAAGCAGAATGGATACATTGTATGGAGCACATGCTAACGGCCAAATGCAACGACCATTAGAAAAAATCTCAAAACAAATTATATATACATATACAATTACCACTATTTTTCACACACAATTCTCACCATCTCTACTTATTTTACACACAATTAGCAGTATTTTTCACACACAATTCTCACAATAATTCCCAGTCACAATTAAATTTTTTCAACTACCTAATCAACAATCATACTCCAAATTTGGCTACATCACTGACGAATTCGTCTTCTGCACCCCAATCGAACAACCCTTTACCAAGTAACATGAATTTTGCACGATTTGCACATATAGCCAATCAGTTTTCAATCTCACCCTAAGACCCAATATCCCGATACCAAAATCAGCAATAGTATTGTCGCAACCCCCAAGACGCGTGGCAGCGGAAGGTATGAGGTGTCAAGGGGGCGCCGAAGAAATCAAATATCACAACACAAGAGTTACAACAAACGACCTCTATATGAGACGTTTTCAAAAATCATTACATTACAAACTTAAAAGTGTTCACATAAAACTAGGAGTTCGCATCCGATACGTAGAATTACATAACTATTATTACAAAATATAGTAAATGCAATCTAATTCCTTGGTTGTTTCAAAATATGCGACTCGAGCTATTGCTTCCAAAGCATCCTACTGCGGCTGGTCACCTGAGAATACATACTAAAAGAGTCAACATAAAGTTGGTGAGTTCATAGGTTTGAAAACAGTTGATATCACATTGTATGGAACGTGTGGAACACAAGATTTCCTGTTTGTATCATCCAACAATGATAGTAATGTATTACAAAGATGTAAAAGAGGTGTATATTGTTGCCATGAACCCATAGTTCGAGCTTAACTGTGGTGTCGGGTCACAAACAAGTGCTACGATCGTGGTGCCTCCCTGCGAGTGCCTAATCCAACACTCGTAAGAACAAATGATAATGCGTCCGTTTGACCAGTTAGCGCGACTAACCCGGACGGGGGGAGTCAATCCCAAATAGTACTATTCATTAACATTCACGCTATAACGATACTAACACACTATGTGTGGGGGACTTTCAGGATTAGTTAAATAACTCATGCAACCAATATATCGTGTTTTGTACTTGCGTTCACATAAAAATACCAGTTGTTAAAAGCAGTTGTATTTATTCTCACCCCTGAGTGGAAATAGTAGAAAAAGGGGCTATGAAACTCACCTGAGATTAGTATGTTATTTAGCAAATAACAAATAGCAAGCAACTGGTGTTCCCAAGAGTAATCTTCTAACGCCCTAGACGTATAAGTTTGTGTAAGTAGATGTCTCAAAAGACCATCTTTAGTGATTGTATAAGTGGAGGGTTAATGTCCACCCATTCGCTAGTAGTTCACTTAACTAATATGTTCATTCTTGTTTGAAAACGTGTACGACCCGTTGGTGAAAGTTTGTGAAAACATAATGTTGATTAGTGTGATAAGTGGGCGAAGCCCACGAATGACGGGGGTCCCGGGGCAGAGCCGCTGGTGGCGGGGTCCCAGGGGTGGCAACCCCTGGTGGGGTCCAAGGGGCAGGGCCCCTGGCTGGGGTTGAGCTAGGGCTAGTGTCGCAAATGCTTTGATTTTTGGGTTGTTAGCGACACAAGGCTAGTGTCGCTAATGTGATTTTGGCGACACAATGCTATTGTCGCTAAGGTGACGGTTCAAATGCTACAGCGACACAAAGGTTAGTGTCGCTAATGTGATTTTGGCGACACAATGCTAGTGTCGCTAAGGTGACGGTTCAAATGCTATAGCGACACAAGAGTTAGTGTCGCTAATGTGATTTTGGCGACACAATGCTAGTGTCGCTAAGGTGACGGTTCAAATGCTATAGCGACACAAGGGTTAGTGTCGCTAATGTGATTTTGGCGACACAATGCTAGTGTCGCTAAGGTGACGGTTCAAATGCTATAGCGACACAAGGGTTAGTGTTGCTAATGGCTATTGGGCTTCTGCGACACCGGGATCAGAAACAGACCAGTTTTGCCAATTTTATTTTGTAATCCAAATGTTCGAGATAAAATTCAAGAAAAAGATATGTTGTTTCTTAGTATGTTAGGTACTTAAAATAATTTTTACAGAATTTTTAGACAAGTATAAGTATTTATAAAAATTGTAGTTTCCCACAGAGGTCAAAAAGTAGCCAATCAGGAGACATGCAAGGAGATCAAGTTTCTGGGCAGAATGCGTGCGTATTTGGACGAGGTCATCTAAACGAATATTTTTTCTCAACAAAAGTTCTGAAGTTTTGGCGCTGGTTTCAAGTCTTTTGGATATGTAAATCTCGAGTTATGACTAAAACAATGAGGGACAATTTTTCTGCCTTTTACCCAGCCCGTCTACATGTTTTTGTAAAAATTATTTCGGGTATCAAACAAGCTTCAAAAATTATGAGATCAGTGGCAAATGAAAGATAACTTCTTAAACTTAGTTTTAGCCTTTTGAATCGTTCATTTTGGTTAAGTTTTGAGGGAGATATCACCTCCCAAAGTCGGACAAAGTTTCCTGGCCGGATTTCATGTAAGGTTCTTGCATGTTTTAAGCTATGAAAACGATTTTTGTGAAATCTTTTGGACATATCTTTGTTAAGTGAGCATTTTAACATGTTTATAGATGTGTTACAAGTATTCTAAATGAGTTAGATGTTCTTACAAGTTGAAAGACCGATCAAAAAGGAGAGGAAGGTGAGGAAAGGGCTTGATTTCTTGACTTCTCCTTGAAAGTGTGATGGCGGCTTGTGGTGGTGGAGTGGTGGTTGATGGTGGTGAGGAGGTGGTTGATGGCGGTGAGGAGGTGGTTGATGGTGGCAGATTTTTAGAGAGAGGGAGAGTAGAGAGAGTAGACAGAAGGAGGAGAGAAGTGTGGGATTGTGTGTGTGAGAAATGGAGTGTAGTGAGGTGTTTTTGTGGGGTGGGCTTGGGCCTATTTGGGGTGGGCCTCTTGGACCAGCCTAGGCCGAGTTGGGCCTGGCCCAAAGGTGTTTCGGGCTCGTGACTCGTTTTCTCGACTTCGTGTTTCGTTCCCCGTTCGTTTAAACGTTAATTTGTGGTTTTAAAAAGTAGATAATTTACGTTAACCTTTTGTATATACTTTTAAATTTGTGAATAATATTCGAGATAAGTAAGTATTCTTAAAATACTAAATTGAGTTACAAAAGTATATTTCGGGTGTTGCTCGGGTGTCGGGCTCGGTTTGCGCGTTTTCGTCGCGTTTGTTACGTTTTAAACAAAACGTCAAAGTTTTTCGTGTAGTATTATTTGAAATAATAATATAAGGTATATAACCATTATTTTAACTATAAAATATGATTACGTTATCAATGAAAAGTTTTCACCAACGTCGTATAAATAGTCGGACCACGTCCGGTTTTTCGCGTATTTACGAATAATTACGAAGGTGTAATTCAAACAATTACGTAAGTGTATATACACATATATACAAATATTTGCAAGTAATCACAAGTACTTAGCCTAATAAAGAACTAAATACACGTAACTAGAGTTCTAGTTTAAGGTAATCATTACCCTAAAGTGTCGGGTGTCATAAGTATAGTCAACCTTCCCAAAAATTTGGTTATTACCCACAAACACAATATCCACCATCACCCGATATCGCGAATTCACAAACGGGTGACTCTTTATGGAGAGACATACAAGAAAATTATAACCGTTGTGTTGATACGAAACGTAATATTGATCAAATAACCGGTAAATGGTCAAAACTTCAACGAGACGTCAAACTTTTTCAAAGCATTTACCAAAAGTATAAAGATGAGTAAGCAGTACGGGGAGATGCAACCATTATGTTGGCGGCTCGTGAAGGATTTACAGATCTTACAAAAAGGAACTTCAATTACGAGTTGACATGGCGTATTTTAAAAGATATCCTGAAGTTCATTTTTTCGAAAGTTGTTATGAACAAGAAACGACCATGGAAGAAGCTACGATCAATCTTGAAGACGAAGATGTTCCGATCCGTCCGACCAATGATAACCCGAACTTTGACTATTTATTTGCCAGCGACCTGATCCGGCTCAAAATCGCAAAAGCAAGAAAAGTTCGGGTTCGTTGGATGCTGTTTCCTCACATTATTCGACTGATGATGTTTGCGCGGAACTTTTTAGAACCGCACAAGCTCAACAAGTAACAATGGAAACATTAGCCAATGCGTCTAAAAATAAATTAATATTCAAGGCGTTTAAGGTTCTCAACAACTCGATTAATCAAAGCTTGCCACCTGATAAACAAGCATTTCTCCACAAAATCCGGGAAAAAGTGAAACAAGAATTTGTTAAATCTCACGAACCCACAAATGAAGACACGGACTCAGACTAATTGTAATATTATTAATTTGATTTTTATTATTAGTGTAACGTACCCTTTTTCAATTAATGTTATTTTATTATTAGTGTAACGTATTTTTTTAATTAATGTAATTTTTATTACTATTGTAATGTATTTTTTTTTAATTATTGTAATTATTGTGTTTTCAAAAATATAAATGTATTTGTATTTATAGTTAATAAATGACGTGACGCTGGAAAGTTCAGTTCTTCAGTCATTATACGCACGATTTAGTTATGATTCAGTTCAACAGTTCTTGTGCTGATGTGACGCTGAAATGACAATTAATTTTATAATTCTGAACTGCACTATAGAAAATGATAGTATCATGCTCTTAGTTCACATGAATTTGTGAATTTCTTTTCTAAACATTATGTGTTCTAACATCTTAGTCACATTTCATATTATTTTCTTTTAATTTTACCGAATTTTTAACAATGCTGAGTTGGATGCATAAACTTCAAAAATAAACACCCGATGAAAACTTTAAAGAATTATAAATACACCAACTTCCGATACCAACGACATCGTCAACAACACAAAAAAGAATCGGGGAACACATCTATGCAAATAAGATAATACTTCATAATTGACTTGCGTCAGTTGCCGTTTGAAATCAATATGTTTGGTATTAATATATGAGATTGATATTTTAAATATGAAAATCTAATGCTACTCCTACTAGATACGTAATCGAGTTGACGCGAATCGATATTGTGTTAAGTTTGAGCTTAACTCGATTAGAAAACTCGAAGCTTGAAACTGGACGAGTTTGTTATTTTCAAGTTCGAGCTGGACTCCACTAATTTAATATTAACATTCATCGATAAGATACTTTCAAGCTTGAGTTAGATCGAATCGATATTTATGACTCGCCTTAAAAGTTATTATAAAGTACGCTAAACTTGTCAATATACATTGTATATAAACGTAAAGCAAGTTCGATAAAGCTTATAAGCCTTCCGAGCTCGACTCGAAAGTCTTTTAGAGTAGTTCGAGGTTGAGCTCTTACTCGAAAATCTAGCGGCATGCTACTTGTCTTTAATTATTTCTTTATTAGTTGTTCATTATGAATTAATATTATTTAAAATGTATTACATATTCTTATTCATTAATATGTTACGTTAGTCACATCAGTTATAAAAATCAAATAAATTCATGTTACAAATTTTAACCAAAATTAATTATATCATATTGACTTTTATAATTAGTTTCATAATTTCAGATTAGATAATTATAACATATCTATAATTGTGCTATGTTTATAGGTATACTAAAAAGGTAGAAGATGAAATAGTAAATTTATGTTCCTCAGATTACATAATTATAACATATTTATAATTGTGCTATTGTTACGTTTATAGATATACTAAAAAGGTAGAAGGTAAAATAGTAAATTATCATTTCTATGTTTTTAAGACATCTGATGACTTTAGTTCTAACTACGTTACTAATTAGTATAGATAAAACTACCGAACTAGGAACGTCGCGAATGAAAAGCTGTATTTCACACTATACGGTAGGTAGATACATTATTACACTTCAATGAATAGTATCCTACACATCGACTATATAGTAATCTAACTATGTTCATCAGTTGATAATTTGTTATATCAAACTTACACATCCTCAAAAAACCAAATAATATTCCAATTATTATATCACTTTGTGAACACTAGGTAATTATCCCTACCCAAATGAACTTTTTCTACTCTAAAATATAACCCTCTTAGCAGGTAACAAATTCAAAGATCCTTACAAAGATGAAATCTCAAATTTTATTTACTACATACATAACACCAACTACATCAAGTGTCCCTTTCTAGAGAAATCCAAAAGCATAACGCAAAACTTTGCTGCAGGTAGTCTGTGGGGTTGGCTTTGATTATGTTTGAGGTTTAAAGTGAAGAGAAAATTGGGACACCCGGTAAGGTAACACCTACATCGGCGATGAACACATTGCCACTTATATACTCAGACAGATCGTGGATTAAATACCTGATTAGTCTGGTCAAGCTTGGATCGACAGTACCATATGTTCCTAAAGGAATGGATCTTTTAGCCACATTGTTGAGCCACCCTTTTTCCATTAGACTTTCTGTTATCTCAGACCTAAAAAGCCCCGGATTAATAGAGTTCACCCTAATATTGTACACACCCAATTCCATAGCTATTACCTGTTCAAATTATTTAAATAAATCATAGATGAACGGACTATAATTGGCATTGTGGAATAGTAAAGATGACTTCAATAGTAAAGATCAATTCATTGTGGAATTGTATTAATACCCCTTTTGAAGAGGAATAAGCGTAACCTCCCACGTAATTGGCCACGATTAGGGACCCACAACAGATGAGATGTTTATGATTGAACCTCCTTGGTTTGCATCACGCATATGTCGACAAATGTACTTTGACACCAACCATGATCCGGTCAAGTTTGTTCTCAGCGTACTATCCATTCTTCTTCACTCATATCGAACGGACTCTGCACAGTACCTTTAAAAACACATCATTAAAGCTTAAGAAGGGCGCATAGATTCCATGACGGAACAGGATACTTTATCTAAATTTAGAAGGATCATGAACCTTAACATTATTTTTAAAAAACCGACTTTATAAGTTAATGTTTGTATTATTCTAACGCTTATTAGTCTCACTCAAATATATATGATGGGTTTTTAGTGAAATTCTAAGTGTTATAGTTAAGATGTTTGAAGATGCATAAATAATTGTTGCTCGATCAGTATTTATATGACATACGATCAGAATATAAATATATTTAGCATTAATCGAAAGATTTTCATTGTTCCTATATTTATTTATACATTGTTATACAAGCAAGTAAAAAATAAATTAAGATACACGAAAATCGGTCCTATTATCCTTTTCAACAAACTTAATCTCCATTTCTTGATATACATGGGGAGAAAAAATGAAAGAAGACAAATAGTATATCTTTTTTCAAGAAATTGTCTACAACCGTCTACTTAGTAAATCCAATTCCAAAATAAAATTATTCTTTGTGTATATAAAGTATTTATGACCATATATTTAAGCTATTGTGTTATTAATTTTTTGTATAATAATGAATATTCATATGTATTCTATTTTGCATTACCCTATAAAAGATTAAGAGCTATTACATTGACAAAACATGCTTTTAGAGGAATATATAATTGGATATTGCCCACTAGCTACATATTACTTAGCGTTCGAGTGCTAATCTTTATATCAGAGTGTTCATCAATAGTATTTTCACTTAATATTGTTGTTTGAAAAATGGTAGAGTAGAAATAGTGTTTAAAGATTTATTTTTAACTTTTTTATTTGTTAAAAAATTCAAATAATTCAATAAATTAAAATAAATAACAAAAGAAATTAAATAAAAATAAATAATTTTATTAAAAATAAGAATTACAAATTTTAAGAATACATAACTCATTTTAATCTAATCAAATTAAATTTTATTGAATTTAACCCAATTTAAAAATAATTTAAAATTAGTCGATTTTAAAAAACTAAGTAGATTAAAAAAATAGCCCAAAATGACGCATTTAACCTAATTGTTCTCTTCTTCTTTCTAATGGCTACGCAATGCACACAATATGAGTCATCTTCTTCTTTCACATAAACACACTCACTAACATATTTGAAATAAAAAATACAAACATAATAAAGAAAAAAAAAAAAAAAAAACAGGGTCGTGCAACGTCTCATCGTAGACGTTGCTCCTTGAATGTTGATAGGAACACTAAACATTAATGCATTTCTCATTACTCTGTGTACTCTTATAGACAAAGCAATTTAACAAACACAACAGTTTCACCTTTTGGCCCAAAAGACCACTACTTATAAAAAACATATATTCATATGTCTAATAAATATTTTTAACAGAACTAGAACACCACACAAAATTAAAAACTAATTGTTAAAATAGGTAGCGAGAAATTGGCTACTATATATATGTATTTTAGATTAACTTTTGGAAAAGAAAATGCTACAATAACAATAGGTTTACTAACCGTTACAAGTTACAACATGACGTAAGATATGTAGTATATAATTTATCATATAGTTAATTTGTATTATACCCACCCACCCTATTTTGCACGATCACATGATATATTATAAGTAGAGATCATCAAAGTATGACTAATTTCATGAGATGAGAGAACCAATCAGGTTCCTTCATTCTCATTAAAGGTGGAAAGACAATTTTGTCATTTGCAAATTACCTAGAAAGAATTAAAATTAAAAGAAACTAGGGAGTAATTGAAGAAACTAAGGCTTCTCAGATTCTAAGATTGACTCTAACATATATCAAATCGAAAGTACCATTTCAATAAATTCAAAACAAAAACGTAAATTAAAGCCACACAAGATTGATTCCTGCTGATTTCATGTAATTCAATCATCTTTTCCAATGCGATTTTAAGTAATCGTATTTCGCGATTAATACGGTTTTTCGAGTTTTTATGATTTCATGTTTATAGTGTGATTCATGAAAACGCATTCTACTGATTTTTACTGATTCATAAGCTAATTTCAACAAATTGAGTTGTAATATCACGTAATTGAAGCAATAATTTCATCTAGTTGAACTTGCAATTAGGACAAGTTGAGAATAATTTTGGGTTGAAAGTAATTGAAGACGCAATTGAACCAGTAATTGAAGACGCAATTGAACCTGTAATTCCAAAAAAACGAAAGCTATGATGTTGTAAATCTAGGTTCAGTTTAGGACAAGTTGAGAATAATTTTGGGTTGAAAGTACATCCACACTAGGTGTATGTAAAAAGGCTTGTGAGAAACTTGTATGATTAAAAAAGAGAAAAAATGTAACATCCCAAAGTTTGAAAAGAATTTTGGAATTTTAAAATAAAGTTTCTGAATCCTGCGAAGTTATTTGTTGGTGTCGCGAGTTAGAATTGTGCGACACTAAGGTTAGAGTCGTAGGTGGGATTTAATATAAGATTGAGGAGCTTAAGTGTAATTAACAATTTATATATATATGTTTACCTTCTAAACACTTCAAATCACTTCCAGAAATTGAAATCAATTCGCAAAACACGTTCTAGTGAGAGAATTTAGAGAGAGAAATGAGCTTTTAGAGAGAGAAAGTGAGAATCAAGGTTTAAAATCGAAGATTTGAAGGATTGGGACCGTGATTAAGGTAAGATTACTTTACTTAATGTTATATTTGAAGTTTGGAAAGGTTAATTTGATTAAATTGATGGATTTGAACTATTTCTGTGAGATTTCGGTTTTGGGGTTCGTCTTGCGAGTTGACTTGCGAGTTGAGTTCAGTTGCGAGTGGAGTCTCAGTTGCGAGTTGAGTTTCAGTTGCGAGTTGAGTTCAGTTGCGAGTTGACCTGCGAGTTGACTAGCGAGTTCAGTTCAGTTGAGTTGCGAGTTGACCTGCGAGTTGACTTGCGAGTTTAGTTCAGTTCAGTTTGAGTTGCGACTTGACCTGCGAGTTCAGTTCAGTTCAGTTGCGAGTTGACCTGCGAGTTGACTTGCGAGTTCAGTTCAGTTGAGTTGCGAGTTGACCTGCGAGTTGACTTGCGAGTTCAGTTCAGTTCAGTTGAGTTGCGAGTTGACCTGCGAGTTGACTTGCGAGTTCAGTTCAGTTCAGTTGAGTTGCGAGTTGACCTGCGAGTTGACTTGCGAGTTGAGTTGAGTTCAGTTAAGTTGAGTTGAGTTGACTTTTGCGAGTTGACTTTGCAAGTTGACTTTTACGAGTTCACTTTGCGAACTGAGACAATTATATATAAAAACTTGGTTTTAAACCTAATAATAAACTTTTGACATTCTAGATTAAAAGCTAGAGACCAGTGTTCAGCTGTGAGGGACCAGAGGTTTGCAGGATTACACGTGTTTCGAGGTAAGTAATAGGTAAAATATAAATTGAATGAGATTACTCAAATTGCAGAGTACTTGGGTGTATTGTATATAGAATGTCGTGGTACTTGAGTGTACTGTATCTAAAGAGTACTTGAGTGTACTGTATCTAAAGAGTAGTTGAGTGTACTGTATCTAAAGAGTACTTGAGTGAGTGTACTGTATCTAAAGAGTACTTGAGTGTACTGTATCTAAAGAGTACTTGAGTGTACTGTATCTAAAGAGTACTTGAGTGTACTGTAACTAAAGAGTACTTGAGTGTACTGTATCTAAAGAGTACTTGAGTGTACTGTATCTAAAGAGTAGTTGAGTGTACTGTATCTAAAGAGTACTTGAGTGAGTGTACTGTATCTAAAGAGTACTTGAGTGTACTGTATCTAAAGAGTACTTGAGTGTACTGTATCTAAAGAGTACTTGAGTGTACTGTAACTAAAGAGTACTTGAGTGTACTGTAACTAAAGAGTACTTGAGTGTACTGTATCTAAAGAGTAGTTGAGTGTACTGTATCTAAAGAGTACTTGAGTGTACTGTATCTAGATAGTACTTGAGTGTACTGTAATAATCCATCGATTAGTCCTCTTTATGCTGAGTGATCATAAATGACTAGTAGATAAAACGTGAATCCTTATTGAGTAAAGTAAATATATGTGGTTACAGCGTAACTGTACAAAAGTGTTATTTTAAATTGTTGATGAACCCTGTTACTTACTAAGCTTGTGTGCTTATCTATATTGTTGTTGCTGTTTTATTACAGGTGGGTTGAGTAGAGGGATAAAGGGTTCAGGGAAGGAATCTCAGTGCGGATAGTGGTGTGCTTGCTACTCCTGGTAGTAAGTGTTTACTCCCGTTGAATCACGCTCGGATATTAAGGGAGTCTTTTTGGGAAAACAAACACATGTTTGTAATATTATGAATAAAGCATTTTACACGTATGTATATTAAGTGTGATTGTTGTATTGTTATTTAAAATAAAAAAAAAATGTGTCTTAAAATAAACGGGTGTTACAAAAAAAAAAAACAGCATTTAACAAGTGGGTCCCCTTATTAAGTTGGCTTCATTCGTTTTATACAAAATCATTCTCAAAACTAAAACTAAAAGTGTGGACACGCATAATATTTTATGATATTCATATACTCAATTTGTTTTTAAATAATATCCGATAGTTCTTAATTATCCAAAATTCCTAATTCAATCACCGTTGGTTCATAAAAAATACAGTAGAACAATTTTAATAGTGAAAAACTAAGGCAATATGTATGTCATCTACTTCAATCATACAAAATAAAAAATATATACAACAAACCAAACTTAAAATATTTGTTATTAGAATTGACAGAAAGCATGTTATATAATTAAAATAGAATTTTCATTTGTATAGGTATTAGACTGCGACAAGTTTAATGAGACTATATCTGACTGTCGCAGGCAGAGTGCAACAACAATAAAATGCGACAATACACAATTGTCGCAATAAGTGAAAATGCAACAATCATGATTGTCGCAGTTAGTGTATTTGCAACAATCATGAATTGTCGCAGGGTCTGTCGCAGAGACTAGCAAGGACAAGTATAAATACAAGAACTTAGCTTCATTTGTACGTACGGGTTCAGAAATCAAAAAACTCAAAAAACTGAGTGTGTGTATTTGTATCCAGATTGTATTAAGATTGTTGTAATCGTAAGTTGTTAATCAATACAAGAAGAATTGAATCTATACATACGAACGCATACACATTCATATAGAAATACACACAATCACGTTCCAAACACCTATATCGATCCTACAAAGCATGTAGCATCTCATTTCATAAAAGAACATGTTTCCCGCACACAATCATGTACAGTATACAAGAAAACCTTAAAAAATGAAGTAAAGATAATCTTACCAAGAGGAATCGATTTCAATGGAACCGCTGGAATAGGTGCATCAATAGCCTTTATCAAAGCATTTTCACTCCTGATATCCATATTTAACAGCTTCAAATCGGATGAAATCGAAGAAACTACTGTATAATCAGATTTAGGGCAAAGATAGATGAAAACCGTTATTTCACAGATCAAATCGAAGCTAAGAAGGAGATGAACGATAAAATCAACGTTTAAATGTGAAATCGTAACAATGAAGACGATGTTGAAGAATTGCAGATAGGATTTTGGTGAGAAAGTAAATGGTTATCTCTCTCTAATTTTGTGTCATAACTGAATGGAAGAAAAAGAAAGGGAAAAACCTGATGGAAGATTAGAGTTTTATCTTATGGGGTTAATTAAATGGTAAAAGTAACAAACTATCCCTCCGCCTAATTTCAGTTATAAAATTAGTTGTGATTTAAAAATTCTAATGTATTAATCTTGACCATTATTTAACTAGATCCAATGGCTAACAAACATACTCCCAAACTTTCAAAAATATGTATACTTAAATGAACTTTTGTCTATATATTATATATAATCACCATAAGTTAACTTTTCTATTTTGGTTAACGGACTACTGATTAGTTTTCTTTTTTGATTTTGGCTAAGTTCGAAAAGAAAAAAAAAATCAATAATAAAATTAAATTAAATGAAAGTAAATAAAAAAGATACCAAATTATATTCTAATAACAATTTTTAAAATCGACTCTCAATTTCTTCATATTTATAGTAATAATTTTAATTAAAACATTCACTTTATATAATACTCCTTAATGTTTTTAAATGAGTTAATTAAAGTCAAAGACATAAGAATAGAAATTAGTGAGAGTCTATAACGTTATAACTAGTAAATTACTCGCACAATATAGCAAAATAGTATTATATAAAATTAGTAAAGAATAAATGATTAACTGTTGCAAGACTAATTCAACTTATATATTTATGTCAAACATAAAAAGATATGGAGTAATATTACTAACCACACTTGAGATATAGAAAATTACCTATATTATCATTTAACGAATTAGATATTAATATATGAATAGTGCTCCTTTTTGTAACAACACTTGACATATAGAAAATTACCTATATTAACATTTATTAGAGTAAATATTAATACTCGTTTAATAGTTGATGAATAATGCTTCTTCTTTTTTCATTGTCAATCAGAAAATTTCAAATGTAGATGATAGTTTTTAGAAAAAAAAAAACATATTTATATATTTTCTTTTCTATTAGTGTAGCATGATGTTAAAACACAAACTATTTTTCATATTACTAGATATTAGTATAGTTTATAGTAATGATTAAAACTGTATTTATTTTGTAAAGTTTCTTTCATAATCGTATGAAGATTTCATAAACTAATTAATTTTAATATAAATTGGTAAGTGTAACGAAATTTAATAAAAATATAGATTTTTAAGAAACTAACAATGATCATATATTTATATTATTGGAAAAATCTATTCAAATTTTTTGTATTAATATTCTTTTAATTACAAAAAGAAAATAGATAATGACATTTTATTATTAGTAAGCATAAATTACAATTAAGCTATGCATAGAAACACTTGATAAACAAGAGTAAGTATAATCAAAGTTGACGTAAATAGTTGATATGACATGGGAGGTTAAAGCTATACGATTAAGATGATGAAAATATAAAGTATTTATAAGGGTTAATTTGTTCTTTATGTATTTGTAAAATTGTAATTAAGCATAGATCCAACCTCTATTTATCTAAATATAATATAATTTATGATGTGAATACACTGACTTCTATATTTTAATATTTATTTAAAATTTTATTCTTTCAAAATATATATGTTAGATTCTGCTGTAAAGCGCGAGTTAGAAAACCTCCTTATAAACAATTATAAATATATGGTATGTCAATATATATAATGTATTATAAATTATAGATACTATGTTAATATGTTGACATGAAAAAAATATTAACATTCAACAAATAAAAAGTATATAAATATTTTAAAATTGTATCTAAAATACAGCATAATTCAAATATACATAAAGAAATTGATTTAAGATTATTGATAATGAAATCATTTACAACAATAAAACCGTACACATTGAATTTATTATATTCAGAAATAATTGTACATTATAATATGGGTTAATAGACAGATTGGTTATCAAGCTTTACTCAAACGTTCACTTTTATTAATCATCTTCATTTCGATTCGAATGGATGAACAAACTTCTAAAATTATTCAACAAGATAATCCATCTAATGAAATTTATTCATCAAGTTAAACCATCTTAATGAAATTCATTTATTTAAGTGAACATTTTAGAAGTTTGTTCATTCATTCGAATCGAAATAAAGACGGTCCATAAAGTGAACATTCGAGTAAAGTTTGATACTCAATCTGTCTATTAACCCTTATGATATTATTTCTTTACTTTTTTATATAAGTTCCTTTCTAATAGCTTTATATATATGTTAGGTTTGAGTAACTTTTTATATTTATATTTTTGAATTTTTTAAAAAAATGTGTAAATATTTTATAAATAAATTCAAATTTTGTAACACCTAATATATATTCTACGTCTACGAACACTATCGATGGATATAGAGTATGATTTATTTTTTGCCATCGAGAATTTCATTTTAATTCTTTCAAGGATAAACAAATAGTGTTTGATAATCTAGATGACTGTAAAGGTCAAAACAACGTGTCGAGATCAGAGGCAACGTCTTGTTTATTTAAGCCACGTCTCGTTTTCTTGCTGCGTGGCAACAGTCCAAACCAAACTTGCAAATCTATTCAAATTGCAGCTCGCTAACCAGCTCAATTTCAAACATCAACATTTATCTTATTATATCCCTTGAAAAAAAGTTTACGGAAATTAGAAATCAATCAGAATGCAGACAGCCAAAAATGCAGCAGCTTCCATCAAAGAGACGGCAGCAAACATAGGCGCCTCCGCCAAATCCGGCATGGAAAAGACCAAAGCCACCCTCCAAGAAAAGGTTACTTTGATTTTATGCTACTTAATTTCCATTATTAATTTTAGATTTTTAGTGATTTATATACAAAATCAATTTCAGTCACACATGATGATTAACACTCGCAAGACCATCTTTGAGTTTTCGGCCATGGAAAAAAGAACATTAATTATCAAATTAAGACCCCATTATAAAAAGCTAAACCAGCTACAGAGACTTTGAAAAAAAAAAACATTAATCATCAAAATGAAACCTTATAGAAAAAAGTTAAATCATAGTTAAAAAAAGTTGAATTATAGTTGAGGAATATAGGATAAACATCGAGTAAAGTTCTTATGACTCGATCATTTTAGATATATTCGGGTCGATTTTTTTTATTTCTCAATTAATTAACGATTAAACTATTAACCAAATAATATATACAATATATAAACATTGAAGAAACTGGCACCACGGCGGTAAGACTTCGGCCCCGGAAACAATGTTGAGCGAGACCCCTATAAATCAGAGGCAGTAGGCAGTCGATCGCCTCGTCCACCCTCAAAATAGGCTCTGAACCCATACACAGATATATTAGTTGCATAGGAAGGAGTTGTTGCTATATACTTTGTCGGAGAACTCTAAAGTTGTATGATCCTTATAGTGCGTTATTTACCCTTATTTTTTAAGCATCTATCTTTTAAGAATATATTTGAAGGGTAAAGTGAGAATTTGGTGACTCGTTTCTTTAATGGATCTTTTTAGAGTAAGTTAAAATAAAAATGTGACATTAGTTATTTGGAAACCGTACATTTAACTAGTAACATAGGGAGTAACACATTTATAGAAGATAAAATAACCTCACGCAAATATATGGATGTTCAACACATACTATTAGTACGATATATATTAGGTGTTTATATGAATTTCTAACTTTGTATACGAATCACAGGGTGAAAGAATGACGGCACATGACCCAACACAAAAAGAAATGGCAACGGAGAAAAAAGAAGCTCGAATGAACGAAGCTGAGTACGAAAAGCAAGTAGCGCGTGAACAGAACGCAACACAAAGACAAGCTACAGAAGCTAACAAGACGCATTCCTACTCAACCACAGGAGCCATTGGTCATCCAATGGGAAGCCACCAGATGTCAGCATTACCTGGACATGGAACCGGAGAACCGGCTGGAAATGTAGTTGAAGGTGTTGTCAAGTCTCACCCGATTGGAACGGACACAGGTACGGGTACCACATTGGCTGGGCACAACTTGAAAGCTGGTGGTGGTGCTAGTGGGTATACCACTGGTGGAGCATATCGTTGATTAATGTTTCGTTGTGTTTATTTGTAGTGTTTTGAGGTATTCATGTTTTTATGCAAGCATATATGCTTGTTTTGTATTTGTGTTTGGATCTTGTCTCTCAGAATAAGACTTTTCTTTTTCCGAGTATATAAATTTATTTTATTGGTTCATCTATCATAAAAGTTGTCTAAGATAGGTAAGTATCTCAATTTGAATGAAATATGCTAGATATGGTACATTGAATCAAAGTAAAAAGTAAACTGTTATGTTGCATATACTGATGTATATATATTGGTATTCTCAGTGTATTGTATTAATCTGGCTATGTCCATTATACTCTAGCCCATGAAGACCCACCATGTACTTCGGATGGATGTATAGAAACGTTTGATGGGGAAATCTTCTGTTGACATGGTATCATAGAGTCAATAACATTCCTTTCCAACCAGACCTTCTTTTCTACTTGTAGGGACATGTTTTCTGACAACAGATTTAGTTTCTGACAACAGATTTAGTTCTAGTTTCTGATAACAGATCTAGTTTGTAATAGGACTGGTGTATTTATTATCAAGTTTGTACATTGGTTTAGATTTGTAAATAAAAGATATTAGTTTGTTATTATTATTTGTTAAATATGATAATATTAGACAAGGGACGAATACGAATTAAAGTCTGAATTGCAAAGTAAGAACTCAAGTCGCAAGTCATAAGACTTGCGAGATGAGATCTCAACTCGCAATGCCAAACTCAAGTCGCAGGTTTAAACCTGCGAGATGAGAATCTGGATTCGCAGACTGTCTATTGCGAGCTGAAATCTAGGCTCGCAGCTCATCTGGACTCGCAAGGCCATGGGCTGCGAGTTGAGTCAACTCGCAAAGCCTATGGCCTGCGAGTTGAGTCGGATATAAATAAGATAATTAAGTTATTTTATTGGTTTTCGTGCCTTACATCACTCTAAGAATTAATTACACACACATCTCCTTTTCTGTGCCCAGATATTATTATTATTATATTAAAGGTTAAGTTTTGAAGGATTAACATTAGTTAATTATCAAATCAAAGCCCTTTAATTAATAGATAAGTTATATAAACTTTAATCAAACGTATTGAGGGATTCCGCACCTCAATACTTTAAGATAACGTTGTTATCGAACCAAGATCTAGTGACTTACACTACTCTTCTTAAATTCTCATCTCTTGCCTAATTCAGTTTTTTTAGCCTACGATCTTCTACCTTCTCGTCGGCAACTCCCCAAGAACCACTCTATATCAGTTACATAATGGCAGGCACCTCCAAACCAAACCCCGCCCACTCTTATCAAAGCATATACAATCAAAATCACCCACTCTTATCAAAGCATGTACAATCAACAACATAAATTCTCACGTCCCTCTCGTGCATAACCTTTATGAATTGAACCACAATGCATGGTGTGAACTCTTCACCAACCTGAACCACGATGCATGGTGTAAACTCTTCACCAACCATTGCATCGAGTTTTATGTTATCCACCGTATCAATGGCACGTACTGTCCTACTACATAAAAACCTAATGTCACTCCACCAACCGATCCCGATTGGCAGAAACCCGATTCTATCATTAAAAATTGGACCTACCGCTCCATCACCTAAGGCCTTCCTTGAAATATTATTGTTCGAAAGATCTCCGTTAAGAAAACGTGGCGCTTAATCTCGGAGTTCTATTTCGCTCGAAGTTCTGTTTCGCACCAACAGAGAGTCAACCACTATCAATCTCGAAATCCATCTACACAATATCACACTCGGCAATATGTCTATTAACAAATATTGTACCAAGGTTAAATTTATGGTTAACTGTTAAGTCATGATCCTCTCTATGATGATTTTATGATATCAACAACTTACACTTAGCATTATGTATATGGCGTGTCCATCCAGCAAAGGGATTATTCAGTTTGGAGCTAAGTCATCTGTATGCTGGTTGCAAAGGATTTGCTATTCTAAGTTCACCCAGCAGACAGAAATTGGCAGTTCACCCAGCACACAGAAACCTGATGAAGTATAGCCAGCACTGGGAAAGTTTACTACTTGGAAATCACACATCATTTCAATCTAGTGTTGAAGACTCTCTTAAGCTGTAAAGATTGAGTTATGATGAAGTATAGAAGACCCAGCATAGAGACTGAAGGCTATTTCACCCAGCACAGAGATAGAAGAATGTTTTACTTGTCACATATTCAAGTAAACACATTACCAACACTTAGAGACTTATGTGTATGACTAAATTGGCATCTTCAGAGGTTGTACATATTGTACACACCTGCTTATTTTGGTTGCTTATGCACAAAATGTTTCCTTATCATGGTCAGCCTACAAGACAGAGTATGCAGTGTACTTTTTGACAGACTGCAGACCTGGTCGTGCAGAGTTCCTCAGAACACACAAGCAAGCATGTTTGAAGTCATCCAATAAAGATGAAGACATTTGGAAAATGCTTATTGGTTGATCAAGTTACAAGTGATACACAAGCTCCACTATAAATATCAGACTCAAAATATGTAGTATGTGTATGAAAAATCCTAAGTGAATTTATAGTGAGTTAAGAGAGCACATGTGTTAGCAAACTTGCATTACTTGTAACCAGCTTTGAGTTTTTTCTCAGCTAACAATAGTGTTGAAATATGTATTCAATTAAGGTAGACATGCCTCATCTAACTTATAGTTCTTTGATTTTTCTAAATAAAAGAATTGATTGAAAAACTACCATATGTTCTTGTTATTACTTTAAATACTTAATTCACTACTTAGTTTAAATTCCAAGAAATTGTATTCACCCCCCTTTCTCTACAACATATGTTGTTAGTTTTGGGACCAACAACTTGTATTAGAGCACATACATTTCAAACTCTGTGTACTTGGAAAATGGATCTGCATCTTGACCCCTTAAGTTTGATGCTAAAGAATTTCAGACTTGGAAATCAAGGATGATGCTTCACTTTGAATTCATTGATCCATTGATGCCAAACATTGTCTTAGAAGGACCCTTTGTTCCTATTACCACCATTGATGTTCCTGCTTCTGGAACTACTCTTGCAACATCTAGGAAGGTAGTCAAGAACTCAAATAGCAATTTCACTTCCAAATTCTGTGTACAATTCTGTATGCAGATTATCTTCTGCCCATAAAATGTGGGATGCTTTGGATATAGCATATGAAGTAAAGGAAGTGGTCAAGCAGAACAACATCATTGCACTAAAAAGGCAATATGAATCGTTCTTCTGCTATAACTGAGAATCTCTAGTTGATATGTATACTAGATTTACTACTTAAGTTAATGACCTGGAAGCTATGGAAGTTCACATAAATGTGTTTGAGGTAACCAACAAGTTTGTTGATTCTCTACCACCTTCTTGGGAATCTGTTGCTACATCACTCAAAGTCACTCATAGTCTAAAAAACTTTGATATGGCTTTACTCTATGGTGCTCTTATGAATCATGAGAAATCCAAGGCCTTGCATGATAAGAATGTTAAGGAAACCTGGAAGCATCCTGAACATTCTAATAATGCCCTTGTTGCTGCTGAACCAAAAAGAAGGAGCTCAAAAGCTATGGTTGTCTATAAACCAAAAGTTAACAAAGAAGAAGCAGAAGCAAGTGATGATGAACCAAGTGAAGATGAAGATTATTCTGATGATAGCTGTGATGAAGATGATGTAGAAAACTTTGCAAATGGAATGGCTATGCTGGCCCAGAAGTTCAGAAAATTCAACAGGAGAAAAGGAAAGTCAAGTTTCAGATTCAGCAGAAGAGCCAGCACAGGAGATGCCGGCAAGACTAGAATGTTTGCTAAAGCAGAATGCTACAATTGTGGAAAGATTGGACACTTTGCAACTGACTGTGAATCCAAGAAACCATTTACTCAAGCAGGCACCTATTCAAAAGTTGCTAAGTACAAAGCTAAGTACAAGGCAATGAAAGCTTAAATGAAAGCTGATTACAAAGAGAAGAAGAAAACCTGAAGTCAAGAGTTTAATTGATGAGTCCAATGATTGGGATGAATACAGTTCATCATCATCATCATCATCATCATCATCATCATCTAGTGAAAGTGATGATGACTGTGTCAAAGATAGCAAGCATGGAAAGTGTTTGATGGCCAAAGATGATTCTGTAGAGGACAAGAAAGATAGTACATTTTTGGATGACATGAGTGAAGCAGATATGAAGATGCAATCAGATGAATGGAAAACATCAATGCTATATAAAGTAGAAAACTTTAGATCTTATAATGATGATGAAAAGGCAGAAATGTTTGACTATCTTAGAATTGATCTTAATATGGCCTGCAAAAGGGAAAATGAATTTAAGGTCAAAATTGAGAGTCTAAAATCTAAATTTAATGTTTTAGAAAATGAAAACAAGTGTCTTAAAAATGACAAACTTGAACTTGAATCAAAAGTTTATGCTTCCCAAGTTTATTTGCAAGAGTCAGCAGACACCAAAAATCAATTGGTTAATCTTAAAAATGTTGTTAAATCTTGGTGTCATTCTGCTCAAAGAATAGCTAAATGTGTTCAAGAGCAAGTGCCACATCAAGTCAAGGCTATTTTAAATGGTGATTTGAGTCTCTGTTGCCATGGCTGAAATAACCATGATAGATCCAATACTTAACGAATAGAAATATTGCCAGAAACTTTTGCTAAAGTTGTTGTTGGCAAAAAGGTCTTAACAAATAAATTTGTAAAAACTGCTGCTAAAGCTGAATCCATGGTTAAGATCATAGAAGAAACCAAAGCTGAAGGGTCAAGTAATTCAATAAATGAATCAACTAACCCCCCCCCCCCCCAGCATCTGTGTGTGTAGCTGATAACCCTCTTTATGAAAATATTAAGGTAAAATTACCAATGGTTTTCAAAGTTGACAATTCTGCAAGCTTGAATGATGGTAGCCCTGATAAACCCAATGTTGGGTTTATATTAGATATTGAATGTAAAACATTCAATGCTGGTAAAGCCAAGAGAAACAAGACTGTGGCCCAAAGAAAGAAAGTTGAAACTAATGAAACCAATACTTCAAAGGGCTAACCAGCACATGGCGGTAAACAATCCAGAGCTGGCTTAACTGTAACTCAAGTTTTGGCTAGTAAGCTTGACCAGCTCACAACTCAAGTTCAACAACTATTTGCTTATAGCAATCAGCAGTTAAACCAGAGTAATACGCAGCAGTCAAAGGTTAATCAACCTACACACGAACAACTAAAGAACAGGAAATGCTATAACTGTGGTGAGAGATCACATATGTCTCACCTTCAAAAGCAAAGTAAAACTCACACACCGTCAAAAGTTAAGTAAAACTCACCTTCATATGTAACTTTTCAAATAATCTATGCATATGTTAAGGCAAATTATTGTTCAAAATCAAACTTTCAAGTGTTCAAATCTTTGCTATATGTAAAATCTTTGAAAGATTTTCAAATGATTTTGGCTCTCATCTTCATGAAGATATCTTATCGAAAGATTCAATTGAAGGAATACATAATAAAAATTCTTATTTTGGCAAAATGCTGCAATTCGCATAGAGTGTTATAGATTTCAAATATCTCCTACGATCCACCAGAGCCGGTTGGATCTACCTCAGGAGAAACCTTCCAAAAGTGAGAAGAATGTTGGAGATTATGGTGCAGATCAGCATACTTTCAGAAATGTCAACGTCATTTGTCATCACAAATGAAAATGACGGATGACTTGAAAACATGTGAGAGGTTAAGTGAGGACTGTGTGACATGGTTAAAAGAAAAGTAAAACCCTTCCTAGACCGACTAAATCACCGGGTTGCCACATCTACTATTGGATTTCATACATTGATTTTCGGTATTGAAGAAGACATCATTGACCTAGTGATGCAATGCACATTACCCTCCTAGCCACTCAAGTACTTCTCAAAAAGTCCTTGTTTCAATTCTCACAGAAAATTAGCACATAATCTATCGACTTCTCATTTGGAGATTGTTGATATTGAAACAAGAGGACATTTAGCTCCAGTCCCTGATTTCATTTCTTGCACTTATTGAGTCTTGAACCAATTTGAGATAAAAATATTTTTAGGACACAAGTGTATTCTTACACTACATGTCTTTAAGATATTATGCTTGTCTAGGTGACATTGCAGGAACATTCATAGTGATACCTAAAAAAGTTGCCAAAACTCAAGAAGAAAAATAACAAAGTAAAGGGGAGCAAGAGATAAAAGAATATTGAATGTTTTCAAAGAAAGATCAAGATTTTAAGGAATATTTCAAAGAGAATTCTTCGGCAAAAAAGATTTGGAAAATAATTTCAAGTATCCTAGATTAAACGGTGTTCAAAGAAAGAGCTTCAAAGAAAAATATTACTACAACATGTTCAAGACTGGAAGTTGCCAGCGAGAGCTCGAAAGTTCAACAACAAAGATATAAGTTGAGTTAAGATTATTCGAAAATTCTCTTCAAACGCTACATTCTAAATCCTAGGGGGAGATTGAAATTATAAAAAGGTTTTAGCATGTGTGTATTTTAGAAATAATGTTTGTACGTAATACTTGTATTAGAAATTATACATGTGTATTGTGAGTGGTATAAATACCAAGGTGTACTCACAATGCACTAACCCTTTGATGAACTTTGACCATTAGCAAATAATAAAGAAAATATTAATTCTCTCTCAAATATGTATACATATACACACACATACACATAATGTTCTTATACAAATCATCCAAAACCACGAAATCAATCTAACAGTGTCTAATATATCAGGGAGTCTAAGTGCAAGGAAGATGAAGGTCATTGAGGAGGTTGATGAGGAATAAATTAAGAGGTTAACTGCAGAGATAGAAAGAGAAGAGGAAGAAAAGAATAAATTAAGAGGTTAACTGACAGAGAACTGCAACTTATGTTATTTTATGAACAAGCTAGGGTGAATCAAGAGTTAGAAAAGAAAAAGCTTGCTGATGAAGAAGCCTCAAACACACTAGCCAGAGAGTTAGAAGTTGAAGATCAAAGGTTGAAGCTAAGGGTTAAGAAAGCAGCTAAAACACCTAAGCCAACAAAAAGACAAGTGAGTGCTGACAGTGATAGACTTCTCAGGGAAAGAGATGGGAGACTTTAAGCAAAAAGAATGGTAGGGAGATCAAACCTTGCACCTATCACTAAAGTGCTCCTGAAAATGAATAAGTCAAACTCTCAAACTCAACTCTAAATACACAGAGGAGTTAAGAGACAAGTGAATACTCTAGCTTAAATCTGCAAGCTACACAGAGAAGAGTGGAATGAGATAAGACTCTCTATCAACCACTCCACTAGCATTGTGATATCGCCTAAATTAGACATATTTATGGGGGCGATATCGATCCGATTTGAATATTATTTTAGTCATTTTATAAACTTTTAATACTTATTTAGTCTAGTTTAGTTTCAGGTTAATAATCGAGAAGAGATCGAGAAGAGATCAAGAAAAGATCAAGAAAAGAGTGATTTTTGCAGCTTTTGCAAGGCTCCATGGTTTTGGCCATAACTCCCTCATACGAACTCCGATTGAGGTGATTCAAGTGGCCAAATTCTTGGAACTCAGAGTGCTACAACCTTCAATGTAAGTCACTAGATCTTGGTTCAATAACAACGTTATCTTAAAGTATGAGGTGCGGAATCCCTCAATACGTTTGATTAAAGTTTATATAACTTGTCTATATAATTAAAGGTTTTGTTTTGATAATTAACAAGAGTTAATCCTTCAAAGCCTAACCTCTTAATATATTAATATTTTATGGGCACAGAAAATGAGGTGTGTGTGTAATAATGACTGAGAGTGATGTAAGGTACGGATACCAAGAAAATGATCTAAGCATTTCTTATTTATATCCATTTCAGCTCGCAGGCCATGGGCTTTGCGAGTTGACTCAACTCGCAGCCCATGGGCCTTGCGAGTCCAGATGGGTTGCGAGCCCAGATCTCAGCTCGCAGAAGAGAGTCTGCGAATCCAGATTCTCATCTCGCAGGTTTAGGCCTGCGACTTGAGATGGGCTGCGAATTTAGATCTCATCTCGCAAGTCTTATGACTTGCGACTTGAGTTCTCAATTTGCAATTCAGTCTTTAGTTTGTATTCGTTACTTGACTAATATTTTTATATTTAATCAAACAATAATAACAAACTAATATCTTATATTTACAAATCTAAACTAATGTACAAAACTTGATAATAATTACACCAGTCCTATTACAAGCTAGATCTGTTGTCAAAAAACATGTCCCAACAGACTCCCCCTTGACAATAGCTCTAGCGTCGTTATCATCATCTTTGTCTTTGGTCTTCACTTGTAAATTTTGATTCCCATATGTATCTTCAGTCTAACACAAGTCTTTACCATCATTTGATAATCTCGTGCAAGATCACCCCATGTTTCAGTCGTCAAGATCCTGTTTTCATTTAATTTTAACAGGTCCTTCTTCGACAGATTCATCAGGTGTCGATGGTCGTAGACTTTCAAAATTTCTCGTTCTCCTCCTTCAACCTCATCATCAGCTTCAACCATAATAGCTTCACCAGTTTCTGAATCCACGTGCTAATTCTTAAGATTTCCCAATACATTTTGTGGCATTGTCTTCAGTGGTATTTGCTACACACATTTGACAGCTGGATAGGTTTTCATTCTTCGACGCCTTCCTGTTCTTTCGCTTCTTTCGTTAAGTTTGATAGTTTTTACGACTCTTGGCTTAATTCTTTGAAATTTCATTGACCGACCCTCAGTCTTGATAATCCTTTCTACATATCTTCCAAAAGGATCATTACTGGGGTTATTCAACTCTAATCTAGCCGAGTCGCGAATTTTAAACCGAGGCAAAGAACTGAAGACTGCAAGCTTCTTTTCAAAGTATTGAACTCCGTCATATCTTTATATAGCAAAAAGCTTCAGATCAGCATCGTAGTACCATCCGATGATTCCTTTTCTTGGTACTTTCTTTCCAGTAATATCGACCTCAGACATCCCAATCTTTTGCTTTTTCCTTTTCAAAGATCTAAACATTGGATTGTTTCTGAGTCTTTCAGGACTCTCATCTTCAGATTCAGAACTAGTTGATTCATCTAGATTTTCATCTAAATCAACAACTCTTTCTCCATCTTCGACCTAAATAACAACTTTGGTTTTAGATGGGCTCACGATATGTTCATCAATATTGGCATCGGGATCTACACCTTCGTCAAGCCCAACATCAGAAGTGGAGGTCCAATCTTCAGGAGGTACAAATTCTCCCTCCTCTAGATCAAAATCAATGTCCCCATCTATTTCATCTGGCATATCGCCTTCAGAATCGGATAAGTTCAACATTTCCAGACCTAAAGAAATACATACACAAGTATATTAATATCATAAATCCTTTCATTGATTTTCCTAAATCAATCTAAGAATTTTCTTATTAATCTCTTTGTGTGTTTAAAATACATTATATATACTTATAAATCTTTCATCGATTATCATAATCAATCTAAGATTTCAAAAGTCTTATAATATACAAACATTCATAAATTATAAAATTTAAACATTAATGTATTACACATTCAAGTTCAAAAATCTTAATTACACAATTATATTACAATACAAAGTGTTGTTTCAACTTGTTTCACCTTCTTCAGCAGCTTCACCAGCAACCAGTTGTTTCTTTATCAGCTTCACCACCAACACCTGACTCCCCCTGAATGTTAGCTTACTAACATGTCGTTGAGGGACCAGCCAGCTCACTATCTTTCTGACCCAAGGGATCATCATCTTCATCATGTCGGATTTTCTTGGCCAGTTCGTCTTATCTACAAGACTCCTGATAAGCCAATAACTCCCTTGAGATGGCTTGTCCTGAAATATTCTCATAACAAGACGTTCAAGTCTGTCGTGTTGTCGTTGCTTATCAGCTATATCATCTAACAACGTAGAGTTGGTCTTGATCAGCAATGAGTAAGCTTTATTCTGTTCAGTCACATTTTCAGACAAGGACAGAACTTGAGTTGCCCAGGCGTTGGTGAGAGCCTCCAATTCTCGAACCCTAGACTCTAAGTTGATAATGCGTTCAGACTCAGTCGTAGGCGTGGAGGATGGAGCAGCAGTAGTGACTGGTGGAGGCGTGGGAGCAGGTGGTTGCATTTTCTTAGCTATCTCAGTAGCTACATCCGTCAAAAGGCGAGCGGCAACCCTGCTGGACTTGGTGGTTGGATGCGGAGACGGGCGAACCAAAACAGCAATCATTTCAGCCTCAGAGGGCGTAGAACTTGATTGAGTAGGAGCTGCAGAGGTTGAAGCTGTTTGCTTAGACAGCTTGCGAGGGCGAGGGACAAGCGACTCCTCCTCTTCATCTTCATCTTCTTCAACAAGAATGAAGTCAGGATCCTGATCAGCGGGTTTTCTTTTTAATTTCAGTGTTGGGTCCATAATCAACTTTGACCCTTGACGAATCATGCCGGCTGGAATCCCGGAGACAGACCCAGATGGTCTAGTCTCATCATCATCAGATTCAGAATCAGAAGCAGAAGCAGCTTCTCCATCTCTTCCCGATGGACCAGCATCACCAGATGGCTCAGCAAGTGGAGTCGATCCAGAAGTACTCGCACCCTCAGCCGAATATTGATCTACATCTCTCAAGATCGGATCAGTGGCATCATCATGTTGTACCAAAACATCTTGCACCAGCTGTGCAGCAACTTCAGGATCCACCTGAGGCCCAGGTTGGTTTACCTGATCCAAAACCTCCTCAATCAGCTCCTGTGGCTCAGGTACAGTTGCAGCCACATCAACATCAAGCCAACCGTGATTCGGTGGCGCTACATACTGAGGATCGATCAGAAAACCAAATAATTCAGTCAACTGGGGCTGCATCTCAAAACGTCGCGAGGTCTGCATAAACATTGCATTATAACCTCGAAGCCCAATAGTATCCACATGAATATCTTGTTGAATAACCGGCAAATCAGGGAGATTAGCCTGAATGATCAGCATACAGAATCTCGGATAGATCATAAACTGTGATCTAACACCCCCCAAAATCTGTCGAACAAGTTCCCCGAAAATATAATCTGAAAAACTGTATGGTTTGTTGTAAACCAGTGACAGTACAACTGATAATAGAGAAGGGCTCAGCTCATCATATCCTCCCTTCTTGGGACCAAAAATAGTGACCAATACATGCCACAAGAATCTCCATTCGCCGAAGACCAACGCCTTTAAAAATTGGCGTCCACGCATTGGCCCAACGTAGCCCATACGTTCAAGTGCTCCTTCGATGAAGTCCGAGGGAAACATTGTAGGTCCGGCTTCCTGATCGACGGTTCCCAACCGTAAAATGTCACGTAGATCAGAGGAAGAGAAAACAACAGGTCGATCGTTCACCCGTGTGCGAATCACCGATGGATTTACAACAGTATCATACTGAATATTAGCCCAGAATTGAGTTAATAAATCCTGTGATAGAGCCGGGGACTCCGTGATAGCATATCGAATCCTCGACCATGCCAAAAATGAGAGAACTCGAGCAACACGAGATGCACCTCGTGCAGTGACGTCCAAGTCCGCGAGCACGTTGTGATGAGCAGCAAACTGTCTAGCCATATCTGTAATAGTAAAATCACACAAATGTCAGACAATTAGTTTAACATGTATCGATAAACTTATATAATCTACGACTCGTAATTGAACTATTAAGTTATGAAACTTAATCAACAATTATAGTCGTTAATTATATATATAGTCAATAGGTCTAACTGTTTGCTTAACCTATTACAAAAAGTCTCAAGTTTGTAAAAATATATATAACTTATTACGAGAAGTCGTAAGTCTTATATAAAGAGTGTATGGTTTTACGTGTTCACATTTAAGTCGACACGACTAACCATAGAACATTTTAACTTATAACTCTTAATCAGGTAATTAATCTAGAGTTCGTAAATTAAAATTAAGTGGTCAACTCGCAGAACAAGTCAACAAGTCAACTCGCAAGGTTCAACTCGCAAGTCAACAAGTCAACTCGCAAGTCAACAAGTCAACTGGCAAGGTTCAACTCACAAGTCAACTCGCAAGACCGGTCTGCGAGTTGAGTTTTGAACTCAACTCGCAGGATGAACTGTGAAGATGATGTCACTTTTAAATCTCTATTTTAGCAAGTTTTATCACAAGTAAATGATGCCATTTTGTACCAAATACTCCGATTAACATAAACCCTAAGGTTTCTTGTTAGTTTGAGCATTAAATGTTAGTGATTTTTGTACTTTTTAAAACAAATTTTATAAAAATGTCGATTTTGAGTTAATTAGACATTGATATCACGTGATATATACCTCAAAATGTTCCCAATAAAAAGATGAATAAATGCTACGGAGTCAAAAGGTCGTTACTCGAACTGAAATCTCGAAAGTAAAACGAAAGCAAACTCGTCTCGTTTCGCAATGAGTCAACTCGCAAGTTTGTTTGGGTCGGTTCGCAGGGAATAGTGAATTTGACCTGTGAACTCGCAACCTTTTATACTAGTTGACTCAATTCGCAAGTTTTGCTCAACTCGCAGAGTTAAGTCAACTCGCAGAGTGGCAGAGTGAGTCAACTCGCAGGCCCGACTCAATTCGCAATACAAAGTCAATTCGCAGGGTTTTGACCTGAAAATATATTTGTTTTAAGCCCACATAATGAACAAGTCTAAAATAATAGTATTTCACTTGTTATGTATCATTAAGTCAACACGAGCGACAACATCAGAAAATAAAATAATAAAAATATGAATAGAAATATAATATAAAAACGATAAATATTAATGATAAATATTGGCATCAAGTACCTTTTTATTAAGGAAATAAATAAAACATAAATAAAAGAAATACAACCTATGAGAGGGCGTTAAAAAATTTATCTGCAGTGGGATCATATTAGAAAGAAAAAGCAGAGCCAATTGTTGATTTAAAAGTCTAAGAAGATTGTTAGTATGCATACCTAATGAAATTCACAATGAGTTACACAAAAAGTACAACTTAACCATTTATCAACTTATATCTATGAAAGTATAGCTTGGTTACCTTGTTCCACACAATATAATTCGTTTGTTTACAGTAATTAAGAACGAGTGATTCATAAGAATGAAACGTTCTATTATCATAGACAGTTCAAGACGATTACCGGTATTATGATCCACATAAACAAAGTCTACACAGATTACCAAGCAAACCTTTATTGTTGGTATGTATTATGCCTAATGTGATCCAAAATACGCCGTACTGAGAAATCAAGTAAAACACATAACACTGTATCTTTCACATTCAAGGTAGAGGTTACTAAATGATGTTCTTTTCGAAACATATAACATACCCTTGAGTTATTTTAAAATTTGACAAACATCAATCCTGTTTTGAAGATACTAGTGGTTCTAGATTTGTACTTAGTACAACAGAAGATCCCTTAGTATAAACAAAACAAGTTTGAGACCATTGGCAAAACTAAAAGTTTCAGATCTGTACTTAGTACAACAAAGTCACCAGTAGTTTTGCTAATAGCCATAATTCTTACTATTTTTCTTGACATATATTCATAGATCCTTGATAACAGTGTATAGCTATACTATCATTCAACAATTAAGACTTATGTCATACATCATATATCAGATCACACTAGATAACACACAGGAGAATTATTACTTATTATATGCTCAGAAAACATAGTAGAATATGCCTACCAGTACATCATATAATGAAGCTGTCTAGATTTCATTTATTCGAAGCAAATTATAGCGTGTGGAGAAAGGTGTATAATAAATTAAATATAAGTAAATGTCTGGTTTTAAAGATGTAACGTATTGGAATCTACTAACACATCTAACTTAAGACTGTTACTTATTATTGTTAAGCGTATTCTCCTAATGTACTATCATTTCCCAGCAGATAAACACTTAACTTATTCATCAATTAAGACTTATGTCATACGTCATATAGCAGATCACATGAGATAACACACAAGAGAATTATTACTTATTAGATGCTCATAAATCATAGCAGAATTTGCCTACCAGTACATCATATAATGAAACTGTCTAGATTTATCAGTTCAAAGCAAATAGTAACATGTGGAGAAAGGTGTATACTAAAATAAATATAAGTAAAGACCTGGTTGAAAAGATGTAAAGTTAATGTAACCAACTGGAACCTACTAACACATCTAACTTATGACTTTTTGTTATTATTATTAAGCTGATTCTTCTAATGTACTATCATTTCCCAGCAGATAAACACTTAACCCTTTTATCGGAGGCGATTTAATAAATATAAATTGGGAGAATTGTGTGTGAAATAATATGGTATAATTGTATATATATATTTAAGTCGGTTGAGATTTTAAAAAAGTATTAATTTCTTTTTTTATGTTTGTAGCTGTTTGTAGCTGTTTGAAGCTGTTGGCATGTATCCGTTGCCCATGCAGTTCCACACACCTTCGTTCCCTATCCCTTTCTAGTAGCATAATTAACCTAGGACAGTTCCTACCTAAGACGGAACTGTGCTTAAGATGAAAATGAAACATGAGGATGGGTCAAGACGTAATCACACGGAGTGATCTAATAGTAAAGCATTATGATTGGTTTAAACACTGACTCACGTCCATTCACAACCTAACATTTTCACAAACACTTTGCAGGCAACAAGTAGCATACATCATCAAGTAACAACATTTCATCCTCTTTTTGCAGATTGATCCAGTATAAACGTTCCTCCAACAACCAATTCCTCAGGTCACTATCTACTTTGACTTTATTACAGTAGCTATTAATTTTTCACTTGTTTTTGTTATTTTCTAGCAAATTATATATCACTCTACTTTCAAAACAACGATTGGCTGGTAACTTTATTGTGCTCTTACTGGTATTATTTTCAATTGATATTACCAAGACACTTGGATAATGATAAATATTTGTATAAATGTGTTTAACTGTTTATTCTTTCTCCTTTTTTTTTTTTTTTGTGTTTACTTGTGTGACTTATTAATCTGCTTGCTTAAGGTCTTGAATTAGGCAATTGTTGTAAATGTTTCGTATCATTTTTCGATTAATTTACTGAGACTTATTTGATTTAAGTGTATATAGACATTAACATAAGGTTAAAGATCTTTCGAGTTTAGGGGCCACGTTGATCTTCCTACAGAGAGCTTTAACTAGACCAAGTTTGTGTGGCGGTGGATTTGGTCCCTGTGGAATAGTGGCCCACCAAAGTTGGTGTCAAAATCATAGCTAACAAAAGAAAAAGTACTTTTCGAGTTAACTCCAAGAGACCATAAGGAGGTATATAATGAGTCATGGAATTAGATATGTAGATTGTAAATATAGTTAAATCGATTTTTTCGTGATGGCTTTAAACAACACTTGATCGGTTTAGTGCTTATAGACATTACCATAAGGCTAAACATTTATGTATAGGTCAATTCGGGTTGTTAAAAGTTAAAACAGAAAAGATACAAAGAGTCATGGAGTTTCATTACTCGTTAATTCTTGGATATGCAATTAGACTTGTAGATGTTAGATTTAGTTTCATTGACCAGTTCAGTGTCGTTATTTCAATACATTTTATGTTAGACTTGTATTCTGCGGGTGAGCTACTAGGATATGTAACGGTGGATTTAATAATTTCAAAATGGAAAAGGGGTACCTATGCCGTGTCTTTGCTCCATGGACTTGGTTTATCACATGTTCTCTATCATCAGCTTGATGTACACCCTCAAAGTATACAAGCTTTGGCCAAGTTCATCCAAACCCAATTCGGAAAGCTTGATATCTTGGTAAAGGAAACACATTTTTCGAGTTATATGAGAATCTTGAAGAGATATTATACTCTTATTAACCCTTTAATTATTGTTTTGTTTTAAAAAATATCAAGGTGAATAATGCTGGTGCTTCGGAGTTGTAGTTGATGAAGATAAGGGCCATGTATATAAATCCAGCAAATTGGGTTATTTTAACTATATATGACTCTCTTCCATCTGAGACCAATGTTTTTATATAACCTAACATAATATAATGGGACTTCATTCTAGCTCTCAGGCAAGGCCACAAATATAGTACAAGGGGTGATGAAAACAACCAATGACACGGCTTAACAATGCCTCGACACAAACTACTACGGTGTCAAGAACGTAACTTGGGCAATCCTTCCACTTCTACAAAATTCAACTTATCGTAAATGTATCTTCCCTTCGTGGAGAATTATGGGTGAGTGTCGATGTATTTTGATTACTCCCTCCCTCCGATCCAAAGTGTCTTGATTTCTATATTAGGTTGTCCAAAATAAATGTCCAATTTCATGTAAACCAATTAAAAAAGTTTTAAGTAGGTAAAGATGATATTTTACTGGAGAACAGTGAACACTTAGACAGGGACGTAGGGAGTACTTTTTTTGTTTCGCATAGTCTTATCTCATAACCAATTGAGGTTGTATATATGATTTTTTGTTGTAGAGGATTCCAAATGAACAAATAAGAAAGGAACTTGTGGATCTGGAATCTTTAAGCGTAGAGAAGATTGATGGATTTGAGTTCTTACATGATTTGAGGAATGATGAACTTGAAGTCAATGGGTGGTCAAAGATGTTACTGTCTTACAGTGTCTCCAAGGCCATGCTCAATGCTTAACACAAGAGTTCTTGCAAAGACATACCCAAAGATGCATCAACTGTGTGCATCCTGGATATGTTGAAACCGATATAAATTGGCACAGAGGTAAAATGACATTTTTTACCCGAAGGTCCTTCTGGTTGTTATTTTGATTGTACACAAGTTGCTGAATTTTGACTAGGTGCTCCTTTTGAGCAATTTGATTGTTGTAACTTAGCTTTGGTACGTGCCTTTTCCGTATCACAACTGATACTACAATAACATGTATCTGATATGGTAACCTTCTGCGTATCACTTTCAGTTTTGAATAAGAAAGAAAAATTCCGTTGGTTCTGTGCGCCAGCTTAGGAACAAAGATACAAAATAGACATTGTGTCGGTAGCAATATGATCACTATTTCTTGTTGGGCAAACTGTCAATACTGAATCACTGTGGGGAGAGCCAAATACAAGTTACTTTACAATACTGCATTAGCCTCTAAAAATTTGGATCATTGTGGTGAAAGCCAAACTGTTCGGCTGTAACACGTACTTTTTTGTCCTGAAACACTGACCCGTGGTTTGTCCTACATTATATGCACACTTGCACAACTATAAGTACATAAATATGTGTTTACATACATGTATGTTTATGTGTATGTTTTTTCTTTTTCTTTTTTTGGTTGTTTGAAGAACATAAAGTGAAATAAATTAACTTTGTTTTATCAGCACATCGATCTGATGGAGTCATGGTACCTCACAGAATAACCTTAGCATTGTGGCTGCATAGATCATTGAACATAGCAACACCAATCAACAAAGGAACACATATTGTCTTACCGTAGGTGTAGTAACTCAATTTCTATCTTTGTTTGTATCATGATATTTGATATTTGCAGAACCGAATCATTTAACCATGTGACAATGTTAAACAAAGAATGCAACCACAAAATAGCAAAATTCACAAAAGAGATTTACTTAGTTTCCTAACAAACCAAGGATTTCCAAGCATTTGCACGAGGAACAAATGGTCCTGAATCTCAAATGCTCAAATGGCCATGGAAAATATTATAGTGGCCTGCATTTCCTAACTGTAGACATTAATACCTAGCATGAAACCGCAGGCTACAGGGCGATAGTTTTGAATCTTAGTATGTGCATTCTACTTCTATAGTACCGTCTATACAGAGATAGATGTGTTCAACAAACAAAAATTAGAAAATCCCAAACCAAAACTAAGATTCTAATTTCTGGAGATTCTTTTAAGGTTAGAATAGACGTTTACAGGTCGAAATGGGTTCAATTAAGATCTAGAGTATACATAGAAGAACTAAAGGATATCAACATACTCCTCTGGCTGGTTATCAGTTGCGGTTATGCTTCCTCTCGCCATTCCTGTACCATCTGATCTTCCATACTGAATACTGCCATAATGTATGCTCCTCGGTGCTACCTCTCCATCCATCGTCTGCCCATGCATGAATCGATGATCTCCACCTGATTTGGAAAGTGAATGTTCAAAACAAAACTCAACCAAAAGAGTTACCAAACTAAGAATTTTTTCACCGCATATTAGCCATACAAAATAATCAAGGGGCTTAATAAAAAGATATCTTGCCCTAGTTTCTAACAAGATACAAAGAGAGTATAAAAGATACACTTGACTGATTATCCGGGTGGCAGTCTATGTAGGGTTCTGATTGGCAGGTTGCGAAGAACAGAACCCGTTTTGTTAATTGCGTCAAAAAACCCAACCGTAACCAGGACACACATAACCCAATTACGCATGAAACCGAGATGCCAATCACCTAAACTATGTATCTAATAGTGTGGCAGGTTGAACTTATAATTTATAAGCTTTTTGAATTTAAATGAGTTGGCAGGTTGACGCGTTTATCCCCCGCCCACCCCAAATACAGCTCGTCTGTTAAACAGGTTAGACTGGTATACCTGTTAACCCGAAACTATTTAGACCAACTAGTTTCAGGTGCATGCCATGCAGGAATAGATCACCTTATACAGTTTTATCCGTATCTAATACTTCATTACTGGTCACTGGTGATAACTAAAGCCTATTATTAATCCTTGGAAATGTGCATATATGTGCAATCAATAATAAAGAACCTACTGGAGTATTTCAGCTATGGCACATGGTGTACCAAAATAATGTAAATATTTGAGACCACACCATATATCCATGAGTATTGGTATCATGCACCCATACCCATATCTAGAACTAAACTGTATGCAGATTATGTAACACTCTGCTGAACCCTCCACCAAAAAGGAAGTCTACTCTAATCATTGACAGATCGCATTCTTTGTTCTTATGTGCTAAGCTCACTATGGCCATATTGAAAAGAGTGGTGAAATATTTGCACAAAAAAAATATACAAATAAAATCATAATAATAGATACACCGTCATATAAACATGATTATTACCACTATCACTGTCAGATGCATCAGCAAGCTTCGCAATAACATCAATCAGTGCTCGTTCATGTTCCTGGATCATCCGCACAACATAAATTGTTATACGACTTACCCTCGATATAATTTTTTAGAAATTCATGTGTTGGTTTCCATTTCCCATGCCATACCTTGAGCATTTTCTTCGCCTTCTCAATTTCAAGCAGATCAGGATGAGTAGTATCAAATACCTTTTCCACCTGCCCAGATTTATGGTTTATAGCAAAAGTTAATAAGTTTTTGAACATATGGGCCATGAGTAGAAGAGAAGAAGTATGATCATTCAAGAATTAAGATCAACATTGATAGTACCTCCTTTATAAGAGTGTCTGTGTGAAGTATCTCTATTTCATCTGACGACTTCATATCACCATTCTGCAAGAGTGGGTATCCTCTTCTAGGTTGGTCCTTTGAGTTCCCTCTACTCCTTCCAACTCCATGGCTAAGTTCATTGCTATATCCACCATGACTAACTTGATGGTATCTCGGTTCCTCACCTATCCATTGGATATCCTCAGGAGGAATCTGGCATAAAGAGTAGTTGAGAAAATGCAAAATTTCCAACATTAAGTTAAGTGATTGAAAGCAGATTCCATCTCAAATTGATTGGTCACTCGTACGTTTCATATAAATATCCATAACATTTTAAGGTTTATGCATTAATTTACATTCAAAAGCTTACACTAGATTTGTGACAAGAAATAAACCCTTATAAAAGTAAATCAGAAAGGAGTTAGCAATATAAAAGACTTCAGATGATCCCAACAATTTACCTCTTTAAGACTAACCCATTCAAAGCTTTCCTGTGGGGTATTTTTATTATAAACCAAAGCATGTCGTCCCTGGCAAAATATAAATATATATTAACAATGATGGATGCTAGATTTGAATGACGGTGCTACACCTTTACTTCTTCTAAGGGCCGGTCTTCTCAAACAAAAATGACACAATGCTGAACAGAAAGAAATGGACCCAATGAAAGCACGGAGAGTGAATGAAGAAGGAATTAACAAATCTTTAAAATATAATACTAAGAAATAAAACAGCAATAGTGGCCACATGCCACAGGGAAGCCAAAGTAGTACAGAAAATTTAATTATCATACTTTTGGCAAACTCTGACAACTCATGCTTGTCTTGTTTAAAACTTCCACATTTACAGTAATTTTATTGGGTTTGTGGCATTGGAGCAAGGGCCTCTTACTCTAGTGAGGATAATCGTTAAAGAGACATAAAAAATACATTAGGAAAATGCTATACATTAACATGAAAGTGAAAGTTGGCATAGGCAGCCAGTTTATACAACTAGATTTCAAATGAGGCACATTTTCAGGCTATCAGCTGCTTAAAGAGAAGTTTAAAGTTATTGGAGATGGAGGCAGCGGAGTCACTTGCATCAATTTACAAAAAGAAAATATATCACCTCACAAGGTCGTATAACAATTCAAAATATATTTCAAAAATAATGAGTTTAACGATAACATAAAGATACTTAAAATGTTAGGAAGAACTAACAAGTAGATCACTGTCTGGAAATATAAGGAGTTAAGGGACATGTTGACCGAAGATATAACCCAACAAAAAATTGCATCTAGAACATACCTGTACAGGATTGTAGTCAACTATGACAGCCTCATAGAAGTTATTGTCATCAGGCCATCTAGTTTTAAGCTTCCTCCCAATTAACTGATCCCTTGTAGTTGTACTCACATCAGTTGCTTCATTTGCTAAAGGAACAACAGAAGAGCCATGATTTGAAAGCACTCCCCTTGGAGTTCGCCCCATTAACGGGTACCTCGGGGACTTCATTGACATTTAAAATGACCCATCAGTCAAAAATACCAAAACCATCACTAAGATCACATATAAATTTGGAATCTTAACCAACTCACAGGTTTCGGTGTCTGGATTCCACTTCCCGAGCCAGGAAAAGATTGAGTCGGTAAAGACAGGGGCATAGATGTCTTTTGCCTCTTCCGTGATGCTGAAACAGTTGGACTCAGTGAAATCGGGTCATGGATAGATTGAGGGATGTTGAGCATTGCACTGCGGGTACCCCCTGACGTCCGCCACTCCCTGATCCTTATAATGATATCATCAGTATTTACCTTGGAGAGTAGTTCTCTATGTTCATCATCTGAAACTCGCAGCTCTTTTCGAAGTTCTGTTATTAATCCTTCCTTCTCCTGATAATATATTTAATGAGCATTTAAGCTACTGAGCATAAAACAATTTCAGTTTAGGATAAATTTTGCAGAAATGTGTACCCATGAAAGGGCATCAGACTGTGCTTTGAAAGCTCGTAGCACTGAACTGTATGCTATTTGCTCAAGGTAATGAATCTGAGACTCCATCTCATGTAGCATCATTGCAAAAGTGGACGTGTCCAGGAACCCTGTATTATTTTGTTGGTATTAGATTACTACAGTAAACAAACAATCACATGGTAATATGAAAATCTTTTAGAATTGATCTCATATGGCACATGTATAAGATAAAACAATATCTTTAGAAACGAATCATACTGAAACGAGAGGAATAAGAAAATACAGTGATCAAAAACATCTTCTGCAAAACTAGAACATGTCAATCTAGGCAACCAAAGTAGTCATATGGAACGGTAGTTCATTATTACTTAGCAACTTATTAATGATCACATAACCAGTCATGTAGAGACGTAATCTTACGAATAAAATGACGATCAAGTGATTTTACGATGGTCTTTCTAAAAACTTTTGGGACTTCAGTTACTAGAACCTTTTAGCTTTCGAATTGTTATAGTCATCATTGAAAACCTATGGTAGATAATAAAATCTTCAATTCCAACATAAATTAATGATATCTCTAAAATCATTCCTCTTCTAAGAATTTTTTGTAAAAGTTCTGATCTAGAAGCTGGATTCTTGTATTCACCCTGATGAAAAGCTTAACAGCAGCAGTCAATTAGTGTAAAATCTAGAAGCTGGAATATAGCAGTTGACTGTTCACATTGATGAAATTCTACAACAGCAGTCAACTGTTTTTACAGGGATAAAATGATAATGGTGAATCTGTGAATAACAAGGTCTCGATACTATTTCATTATCACCAAGCTATTAGAACATACAAATGTGGGAAGATCTTTTTAGCAAAATGCCAAAATAGCTCTTAGGAAGTTCCACTATCCACCAAACCCTTTCCTCTTGACAACCATAATAAACGGCTTTCCAAGGCAAATATTTCTATACTTCTATATCAACGTATAGGTTGAGAGTTGAGACGGCAGGAATATGCAAGTGCATGTAATGAGGGGGATAGAGAAGGGATATGAAGATTTGTAAACCAAGAAGATAGATTATGCACAAAAGTAACTAAACTCCACTTTTTGTCAAGTTAAAGGCTACGATACTATCTGCTGATACCATTCTCATCCTTCCTCTTCTGTGAGTCCCATCTCTCATCTCTCATTCTTGTCAATTTAAATAAACCCACAATCACATTAATTTCCCCTCATCACTACATTAATGAAACCCAAACATGAAAACATCAAATGGGTAAAACAAACAAAGCTTAAAACGCAACAAAACCGCAATTCTCATTCCATGACCATAAAAAAACTCTAGCTCGAATTACACAAACCACCTTATTATGGTTAAAACCAAGAACGCTAACAAAAAACAAAGAAACAAGCTTCAGATTACAGTATCCTATTAAAATTAATTGTTTATTTATCTTTTAACTTGGTAAGGATTTGCTTTTGGCTACACTATTTCAAAAACTTCCTCCATCTCCCCCATCAGAACAATGTAATCTTGACCACAAATAATTGAAACGGTCTTTTTGGATATATTTTAACAGGCATAACCTCTGTGTCTTTCTTCTTCCTCATTTTCTCATCTTAAAAATCTTGCTTCTCAAACGAACGTCAACACTAGAGGCACTCTTGATTCTGCACACCAATTTCTTTATTGGTTTCCAGTTAATCCCCTTTTTCATCAGACATCGACTTGGTTTCCAGTTAATGCCCTTTACCTTCTTTCTATGGAGAAAAAACTACTTGGATGACATAATCTATCTCATTAGATTCTCCTCAACTTGTTTAGGTAACCTACACTCCTTAACAAGAACCACTGTTTATAATTTTTATTCCTACAATTTCAATCTACCTAATGTAATCATAAATTCCTGATCCATAACAGAAGACAATCTTGACCTGAATCTCTGATCTTGTAAATAGGGAACAGATACAGAACTCCCATGGTTTCATCATAAGATATATCAATCGATGGTGCTTAACTTTTAACGTCTCTGCACAATCATCTTACTTTAATAGATTATAGTGTGCAAGAATATAAACGGCACTAGGTTTCCTTCTCCTGCGTTATGTTGAATCTTAAATAGATAAGCATTAAATCTGAGTCATCCAAGATAACCACGATCTCTAAGACTCACTTAACCGTACTTAATTATGCAACCATCATTGTTTTCTATGTTTCATTGCTAAGCAATTGCTTGCTTCTTTTAATGAACGCATGTTGCATTTCAAAGGTTTTATGAATTTATTTGCGAAAAAGCCACAAACAAGTATACTAATAAGTAGTTTTCAAGACAAATATGAAGAACATAAAAGGGAAAAGGACAAATCACTAAATTTTAAACTTCTAATTAAAAAGGTAGTGAACAGGATAGTAAAATATGATTATTCAATAACACTAATCTAGGAATTGATTGCAAAATATGATTGTAGAGGAAAATTTCATTGTATTAACTAACCAACTCTTTTGCATGCTTCTCAACTTTATATTGTTTTGGCTCCAAATAAATAAATAAATTGAAGTAGAACATTATTAGGTTTTAATTACTACTTAAAGACACAGTTACAATTTCTTTGTTTCATCAATGTGTTGCACAACAAACTACCGAAAGTAGTCAAGCACTTATTTCATTAATCAAACTAAAACCAAACCATCATGGTTCGAATTTATTTCTTATTTTAAAATAAGTCAAGCTGAAAAGAATTATCATCATTCATCACCACAGAAAATTGCATAAAACTGTCACATAAAAATACTAATCTCTTGCAAAACTCATAGCTATAGGATAACATACCTCAATACTCCTAGTCATATACACTATAAAAAAGTAAAGCTAAACATTTAAGTCATAAGACTGACATGTATTATAAACTAAATCATGATATTCTTTTGAGAACAGTGCACATTTTCCTAACTCAAAAACCTATTTACAAGCCTAAAACGCATCATTAAAAGAAAATGAACCACCTTAAATAAGCTCACCCAGCTAAATGTGTTCTCTGAGTATATGAACATAACTTATCCGTAATTCCCCAAACCTAAATGCTTCAATTTTAGGTAAAATAGAGCTCGGAACAAAAGAATGAACAAAAAAAAAACGAAATAAGAGCATTAGCATACTATTTTTCAATAAAACCCTAAACAGTCCGCAAAACAAAATAAAACAGCGTCAAATTAACTCACCGTTGGATGAATTAAATCGCAAAGACCGGATCTTGATGTGGCAAAAAGAAAAACCCTAGAAACCAGCGAAATTGGTAGAAATGTTCTAAGAGCTTCAACTAAAATCAATCAGAGAATGTAAAGGACCGTTTGATGTATCATTTTTGCATGAATTTTGTAGAGTGACAGAATTTGTTTTGAAAATGGGGTACAAATTTGATGATGTAGATCGGGGGTTTATATACAGGCAAATGGAATGGATATTGCAACGCGGACATGAAAATTGTTCTGAATTGGATTTTGTTTGTCTCTGGGGGTCCGTTTCTTTTTAATGAACTGCATTCTCACCCTTCAACTTTAATGAATATGAAATTCAACCCTTTCTAATTAAATATCGACCAATGTATGGTTGATTATATAGTTTTATTAGTTAAGGCGGTGTTTGGGTCACATCATTGGGTGGGTTCATTTAAAAAAATTATCGAGTATTTTTATTTTGTTTATAAATAAATAAGATAAAATTTTGAAGTTTATTTTAACTTAATATGAAACTTCTTTATAATCAGCATGTAAGTTAGAGCAAATAAGCTTATTTAAACATCAATATTAAAGTTTATTGTATTAAATTAATTAATCAAATAAGCTATTTTCTTCGTATCAAAAAGAATCTCTATCAATAAAATTTTTTAAACTTATGATAGTTTAATAAAATGTCAATTTCACTTTTATATTAAGACAATTTATTGAAAAAAAATGAGGGTTAATTTAAAAATTTAATAATTTTTCATAATTATTTTTTATAAATGAACATTTTTTTCGACAAACAAAAATAATAAAGTGGACTTTTAAATTAAGATGAAGAAATAATACATCTTAAAACATACAATTATCAAAGTGACAGTGATTATTAATGTTTTTAGCCTATTCATATCCAATGAACTATTATAGTAACTCGTAAACAACGACCCAAATAACTAGTTTCAATTCACTACTATACTCTTCACCAGCCTAATTTTCAAATCTTCTCCAAAACTTTTAATTGTTATAAATAGAATTTAGTGTGTGGCTATCCATTTTCTTGAACTCTCATCTCTTACTAAATGTCATACTTGATGTAATAATGGTTAAGCCCCTATAAATAGTTGGATCATTGTATATACAAGATCATCTTGAAATGAAAATGCATTACATATTTCAATCTCATATTATCATGTTACACTCTTGTTAGATGATTAGCTACTTGGTCGTTGTTTTCACAACACGTTTTGGGCATGACTCTTTCTTCACTTTGTTGAGTATTGATCCACGGTGAATCACAATCCCATTCGTTCATCTTGATACAAAAGAATCTGGTTCGTAACATATGCTTAATTATATAATTCGGAAACAATAGTCTAGACTAGTGATATTGTTCTTTTCACCAAGTTAATCTATTTATTTATTTTGATGATGCCTTCGATATGTAATTTGCTTATCAATTGACCCAATTCAATATGTTTCATAAGGTTGCATGTTCTTACTATTCTATTTGCAAAAGAAAAATAAATAAAATAAAATTAGACTGTGAGTATCTTGATGACCAAATATGGTCCTTCTGGATTGATATGCCTATCTATGTGAATTATAGAACCGTACCACTTTTATTGCTCACGGTCAATTTTATTTGAATATATATATATATATATATCTTCTTATTATACAAAATCGTCCTTTATGCCTCAAAAATTAACACGCTTATGTCCCTGTTATTATCCACCTCCTGCTTCATTAATCCTTTAATTGATTTTCATCTTTCAGTAATCGATACCACCTCCTACCTGCCTGTATCATAATACTCTGCTCATGGGCCGCCATCTGTTTGCTTCTATTTGATTGCCAAGAAGTATACACCAAAAGCCCCTTTTCTCATTGTGTTTTTCCTTTCAATTGCAGCTCCCTTTTTCGCTTACAGTTACCAAGTTTTTGAAGTCAATAATCTGAATAGGTAATTTCTAATTAGATTTATATTTTCGTTTCATTTATTAAAAGGACTTTCATGTGTTTGTGACTTTGCGTATGCATTTTGTTATGCTCCAAAGAGATAAAATCAAATTTTTGTGCTCCAAAAAGATAAAAATGAAATCATAATTTAGAGAATTCAGTAAATTCATCAAGAGACACACATCCCTGCAAAAGGAAGGGGTCTACTACGCTTTATCCCCTTAATAGCTGACATACTACCTTCGGTGGCAGATTGACCTCACTGTGGTGCTGTAAAATTCTACTCTGAAACAACCAATTTTTGTTACTTAGATGGTAGAGTTATTTTAGCGAGCAATGAACTTCCAGACACTCTTCGACAACTTCTTACCTCATTGTCAAATGAGGCAAAGACATTTAGAACGTACATTAGGACATCCAATAACCATTTCGCATTTACTTCCTTAGGAGTCAAAGCAGATACCTATTTCAGTAAGAGAAACAATGGAATTTACACATTTTGTAACACCCATTTTTTTTGTTTACTCAACACTTCATTCAACAATGTAAATAACACTTTCCAAATATATTTAAACAACACAATGTTTACAAACATCACAAGCGTGAGTTTTCCTTTCCAAAAAGTCTCCCTCAATATCCGAGCATGATTTAACGAGAGTAAACACTTACTACCAACAATAGTAAGCACACCACTATTCGCGCTGCGGCTCCTTCCCAAGACCCTCTTTCCCTATACTCGGCCCACTTGTATTAAAACAACAACAACAGCATGGGTAAGCATACCGGCTTAGTAAGTAACAAAATCACATCACAATTTAAGATAAAAATCTCATAAAATACAATAGTCATTTGTAATCACTTTGCCCAGATAGGGTCCACAATCACACTGCTAAGCCATTTATGATCACTCAGCATAAAGAGGGCCAATAATAGCATTGTTAAGGCATTTATGATCACTCAGTATAAAGAGGGCCAATAATAATACTGCTAATCACTGGATTAATATAGTGTCCTCAAGTACTCCTACAACCTGGACATTTCCATTCAATTCATATCCTCCTATTACTTACCTCGAAATTATGTGGTTGAGTATCCTCGATCTATCACGCACGGAACGCCTATCTGTACACAATATAAAAATATTTAACTCTTTTATAAATTTAGTGACACTTCTTTAAAGTCGCCACTACAATCCATACGACACTATCATTAGTGTCGCAGAATCAGAACCTGCGACACTATCATTAAAGTCGCAGCACCCCAGTGTCGCCTCTACGACACTATCATTAAAGTCGCAGTCCGGAGTCGGTCTAGTGCGACACTATTATTAAAGTCGCACAACGAACAGATCAGACCCCAATTTTGATTTTCATGATTTTCACTCAATTAACCCGTTCCAATCCGTTATAATCACGATAATTAGCTAATAACATCAAACAATTACAATCTTACCTTGAATTTACGGCTCAATTACCTCAATCTTGGATTTTCACTTGATTTCTCATTCTTTCTCTCTCTTTTCTTTGTTTCTCTCTCTAAAATACGAACTCAGAAGTTTGTTTCTGTTTCTGGAAGTGTTTAGACGAAGTATATATATATATATAAATCGTATATTACACTTTAGCTCCTCAATATGTGTCACTCAGCCCCGTTCTGCAACACTAGCCTTAGTGTCGCAGGGCTCGTAAAGTCGCTACCTGCGACACTATCATAGTGTCGCAGTCCACCACCAATTCTCTTAAACTTTAAATTTTTCAACTATTTTCAGGATGTTACACATTTAGAGTACAAGGACAGGTTTATCACTTTGTAAATGATTTACTTCCAAAGAACAACAATGCTATAAATCTCCAACTATACTTCCAAGACACTGACCATGAGTTACAAAATCGTTTAGTGTGTTGCCCAAGATTATGTGAATCAACACTCGAAAAGTGCATGAAATCCCTCCAAAAAATCCCTACGCTTGTTTCTTTAGAAACCTAAAAGAACTCCCTCAGCTAGATGACTACAAGATTATTTTTAAAACAATTCCATCACAGGATCAAAGAGTATATAATAAGCCAAAGGTGTCGCAGGTCGCCGCCCTTTGGGTCGAGGGAATAGAAAATGGAGAAGAAGGTCGTAGGGATATACAAGTCAGAACTCATGCCAACTTATCTAGAAAAATCGAGTATTATTTCGGTTGTTATGACCCATTATAGTATCCTTTGATGTTCCCACGTGGAGAACTTGGTTGGCATCAAGGAATTCTTAAAATAGATGACATCCAAAATAGAAAGAGACGGAGATCAAAACCTCAAGCCTCAAGTCTAATTTCCCCTAAAAATGCTATGAATGCTGAGTCTTTATTACTGTTGGAACAAGACGGTAAGAAAACACTTGTTTGTTACCTACATTTTACTACAAAGTTTACAAATTTATTAACAATAATTTTCCTTTGACAATTATGAATCAAAAACACGGAAACTCCAAATTCGTGTCTATTAGAGAATATTACGCATACAAGCTTCAGATACGAAGAAATGACAACTCATGTTTATTATATTTTGCTCGCTTGTTGCAACAGTACATAGTAGATATGTATGTCAAGATAGAAACACAAATGTTAGACTTTTTTAGATCACAACAAAGAGAAATTAGGAAAGAAATTCTTCAGGGAGTTGTAGATGCCATGGCTAATGGTGAAACTCAAGGTTTAAGTGTTGGTCAACGAATAGTACTTCCTTCGAGTTTTATTGGTGGGCCGAGAAATATGAGACAAAAATACATAGACACCATGACGTTAGTACAAAAATTTGGAAAGCATGATATTTTTTTGACAATAACATGTAACTCCAATTGGCCAGAAATAAAGGACCATCTGATGAAACATGAAGAGTCACAAAGTAAGGCAGAATTAATTGTTAGAGCCTTTCATGTTAAACTTGAATAACTAAAGCAACAACTCTTTAAGAAACACATATTTGGTGAGATAGCAGCGTACACTTATGTGATAGAGTTTCAAAAGAGAGGTCTTCCGCATGCACATTTCTTAATCATACTAAAACCCCATTGCAAAATGTACATGCCTAAAGAATATGACGAAATTGTTTGTGCTGAAATACCGGATCAGAAAGTCAATCCTCACTTACATAAAATGGTGGTCAAACATATGCTTCATGGTCCTTGTGGCGTAAAAGATCCATCAAATGTTTGCATGAAAAAAGATGGAACTTGCAAAAACTCATATCCAAAGGCTTTCTCTGATGAAATTACCTAAACAATGGAGGCTTACCCAATTTATAGAAGGCGAAATAATGGAGTAACAGTGGTAGTTAGAAAGGCCGAACTAGATAACCGATGGGTTGTTCCATACAATGCCTACCTACTTGCTAGGTTTGATTTTCATATCAATGTAGAAATTTGTTCGACAATTAAGGCAATCAAATATATCTATAAGTACATATGCAAAGGTTGTGATAAGATAAGCTTTCATTTATCATCTACTAAGTCTACTACATTAGTTGATGAAATTGAACGGTACCAAGCAGGAAGGTGGATCTTTCCTCCTGAAGGGACATGTTTTTAGATTCCCGTTGAGCGAAATAAAACCAGCTGTTATACATCTATAACTTCATTTGGAGAATCATCAACCTCTAACCTTTAGAAAGAAAGACAAATTAAGGAATGTAGTCAACAACTCAATCCAAAGAAAAACCATGCTTACCGAATTTTTTTATACAAACAGAACTGACGACATGGCAAAAGCTTTACGTCTAACTTATGCCCAATTTGTATATTATTTTGTTTGGAAAGAAGACCAAAATTTTTGGAAACATAGACAATCAGGTGATTCAGTAGGTCGTATAGTTGCAGCACACCCAAGTAAAGGTGAAAGATACTACCTGAGGATACTCTTATTAAAAGTACGATGTCCTACGTCTTTTGACGACTTGAAAATGTGTAATGGTGTTCGAGCAAAGACCTTTCGTAAGGCATCATTAATGCGCGGTTATTTGCTTGATGATAATAGTCAACAATACCCTTCTTGTTTACTCATGTCCTACTAACCCCCGTCAGTTGTGGCAAGCTTTTGAGAATGTCATGCTAGAAGACTTACTTAGATCTAATCAGATGACATATAGAGAGGCTAACAAAATGCACTACAACAAATCAATGGATTTTTACAATGTATGGGAAAAACCATTGATGAATTCGATCTTGCACCTCGAGACTTCTCACACACTGACCTAGAAGACCAAACAAGAGAAATTAGAGCTGAAAAGAGCATCGTAGTGTCTGAAAAAGATATTGATGCAACATCAATACTTCCCGGCGGTAGAACTGCTCACTCTAGATTTAAAATTCCATTAGACCTAACTGATGTAGCAAGTTGTAGAGTTAGCAAACAAAGTTCTCTAGCAACCCTAATTAAAGGTTTTAAGTTAATCATATGGGACGAAGCACCAATGGCCAAAAGAACTGCTATTGAGGCTCTAAATGACCTACTTCAAGATCTTATGGATTCAACAGAAATCTTTGGCGGTAAGGTAGTTGTATTGGGTGGAGACTTTAGACAGACCCTCCCAGTAGTTCGCAAAGGAACTAAATTGGAAACTATTAAAGCTTGTTTAACAAATTCTACATTATGGCCTTCACTCCACAAACTACAATTGGTAGAAAACATGAGGGCTTTGTTGGATCCTATCTTTAGTGAGTTATTCTGAATATTGGTAATGGTACCGAATCGTCACTAAATGATGACATTGTCAACATTCCCACGGAAATTCTTGTTCACACTCATCAAAAAGAAACCCCCTTAAATTCCCTCATAAACTCTGTCCATCCGAACATTCATGCACAAAATCTTACAGATTCCTCCTTTCCAAATCGCGTTATCTTGACCACAAAAAATGCCTTTGTGGATGAAATTAACGACAATTTAATACATACATTCCCTGGAGAAGAGATCGAATATGTAAGCATTGATGAAATTTTAGATCCAAATGATCACACTCAATACGAGGATTTGTTACATTCACTTACACCAAACGGTATGCCACCTCACAAACTTATTCTGAAATGTAAATCACCAATCATTTACTCAGAAATTTGAACCCTACTGAAGGATTATGCAAATGGACAAGAATAATTTGTCAATAACTATTATAGACTTACCTGACGCACAAGTTGTAATTGCAGCATCAAAAATGAATCGACCTCTTTCAAATGCAGTAGATATAAAACCTCCAATGAAACGACAATGGACTGTATGGTTCAAGTTCTTGAAAAAGGTCACACACAACAAAGCCGATCTGGAAGTGACTTCAAGAGAGTTGTACTAACAGATACTCAGGTACTAATTGCTAATATGTTGCTTCTATTTCAGTATTTTATCGCATATTCATACGCATCTTACATACATACTTACCATATGGTCCCGAAATAGGGAACAAGGCTAACTACACTCATATATTCCAACAATTTGCGTTATTTCGCAAATCTACTACTACCCATATAGAAGATACTACATCTCAAATGCCATGCTGACTACAAATGATACCAGGTACAACATCAGCTCATATCCCTACTCATGGATATTAAACAACAGAACTCTCGTCGAGGAAGTTGTAGAGCCTGTCCCACCAACATTAACCAATCATTTCGAATTCACAAAGTTTCGGGACCTACATAAGTATGCTGATTCTGAGAACCTGCAAAGTAAATTCCTTTTTACTTTTACAGTTCATTCTCTTACCTTTATCTCCTTTCCCTTTTGAATAAACATTTGTGTGGATTGTGTACGAGTTTCCTGTTGAGTTGCCCAACAACTCAAAGTCTATTTGATCACGTCCCACTCCCAGCACCTCCCTATTTTTTAAGTAACTAACAGATGTAAATATCTATTTACTGCACTATACCTGCCACATACATGCACTACTTACTGCTCTAATTTGCATTTATATTTAAGTGTTTTGTTACTCAAAATAGGGGAGCACACCCAAAACCAGTAATGTTGAATCCCATCTCACTTAGACTAGGGTTCATCATGGTTGAGGATGATTCACAAAAAAATCATAGTTGGTATCTCTGCCGTTATAGCCATAAGTGAAGCCATGTTCATAGCTTTAGTTGTTATTATTAACAATATTCTTAACCTTCTGAATGACAACTCGTGATGTTCAAAGGTAACTCTATGAAGTAAATTCTGGAAATACCTTTTCATGGAGAGAACAACCAAAGTTGGAGACTTTGGTTTACAACTTGCTGCTATCGTTAGCCCGCCATGTATTAGGCATCAACACTCGAAATGTTCTTCGGTATATGGCTTCTGAATTCCCGTGTCAAACAGTTTAAATAACAGAGAGATGTGACGGTTATAGGTTCATGATTTTGGTTAGTGGAGCATAAGATAATGGCCAGACCTTGCATATGAACACATATAGGTATAAATATGTGCAGCCTCGTCATAGAGAGGTCCTATGGTTCTTCAAATAACCTTTCTGTTCACAATTTCGTGATTTAGTACATATAGACTTGCATGTTTAAATCAAAGTGATTTGGTGTCATAATAACATAAAAATCAAAAGAATTTATCATAGATTTAGTTTGAGAATATTAGTCCAAATATGAAAGATTTTGATTTAAAATAGCTTTATAATTAACTTACATAATTTACTTTGTACAGAAATTCATTTTTTTGTTAACTAACATATTGTTAAAACAATTAATAATTCTTATCAAAAGACTTAATTTAGTCTATACAATCATCTCAAGGTCAGATAAAACTTTGAACTGGAAATAAAATAGGTGTTCATGTGGTGGACACGCTTATTTGAAGTTTCGCTATAAACATGTTTGTTATCTATTATCCTTTGAAAGCATGTACATAACTGGTCACACATATCTATTTGTTTCACCATGAACTTAATGTTATCGGTTATTATATAAAGGAAAAATGATTGAAATGTCATATATAATGCATATGTAAAAGCCGTCGTACTCAAATGCTTTCCAAGTAAAGAGCAAGGATTTGTAATGACAACAACCAGAGATATCATCATCACTAATGAAGAGTAAGAACAATATACAACGGTTGTACACAAATTATATGCTTTCTAATACTAAAATGTCTTTCTTTGAAGGAAAAAGCTTATGTTGTTAACATTATGGAATTAGTTTGATGACAATGAAGGAAATACACTTGTTAACATCCCCGAGTTGACACCAATGATATTTGGAATGAGACTACAAGTGACAACATTCAACTGTAAGTAAAACGTGTTACTTATACACACTAAACATGTGTTAGTCCCCTCTGGGTTCGGATCTACGGGGTAATCACGTTTATATGAGTGCGGAATCCTCACATAAGCATAAACGATAACAAACAAGTAATACAAATGGGTAATTATCACTTTTATTGAAAGTAAACGAGGTTACATTCAAACATACAAAGAGTATTCGAACTTAGGCACAAAAACCCAGTTCCTAAACCTTAAAAACCACTTTTTCAGACTTGTGTATTTATAGGCAACTAAGTTCGTACGAACTTAGCTGCTTCTAAGTTTGTACGAACACTCTAAGTTCGTACGAACCTATAAGTTCGTACGAACCTACAAAATACACAGACAAAACTTAAGCTAACAATTACAATGATAACAAAATGACTTCTAAACCTAACTATTACAAACTAGAAGTTGTTGTCACAAAACATGCACCAACAGACTCCCACTTGACAATAGCTCTAGTTTCGATGCACCAACAGACTCCCCCTTGACAATAGCTCTGGCTTCACCGGAGATGTTGTCACCTGAGTGGTCTTCGGTCTTGATCCTGTGAAGCTCTTTTGTCTTCTTGTAAAGAACACCTTTTCCACAAAGTCTTCAACACCCTCTGACATCTTCAATCTTCATGTCTCTAACTATCTCTAGCTTCTGACATCTTCATCGAATCATGTCATACACCCTCAACAACTCTTGTAGCTTCCGATTCACCTTTAGGAATTTCATCTATAGCATATCTTAACTCCTCCATGTCTATCACTACAATTCACCTTTAGACGTTTCTTCATTTTCTGAACTAAACTTCTTTAGGTATCCTCTAACTCAGATTTATCACTATTAAACTCGTAAGTTCAATGGTATCTCTCCCTGTTAGATTAACTAGACTCACCCTTAACCTGGTCAAGCATACCAGGTCTTCCAGTTGAAGAGTTTGGCAGCTCAAATTGTTTGGTCACTGGGATCATCGTCTGTCTCAGTCACAACACATCCTCTTTACAACCATTCTTCACCCCCTGCCAGGCTTTTTATAGGCAACTAAGTTCGTACGAACTTAGCTGCTTCTAAGTTCGTACGAACATCTAAGTTCGTACGAACCTGTAGGTTCGTACCTACCCTAAGTTCGTACGAACCTACAAAATACACAGACAAAACTTAAGCTAACGATTACAATGATTAACAAAATGACTTATAAACCTAACTATTACAAACTAGAAGCTGTTGTCACAAAACATGCACCAACAACATGTATACATTATCTAAACTTAAGTAAATATTATTGATGCCATATATTGTTATAGGCCTTTCATTAACCACGAGAGCAACCTCTGGCCTGATGATTAATCCACTTGTAACTCAATATCTGCAAATGCATGAGTGGTAAATTCCTTAATAATGAAACGGTTCATATAAGATTTCATGTAAAACCAATTTTCTAATACCTACATATTTTTACATATTACACTTTCAGGTACAACACCAACCAGCAGGAGCTCCAACAACTTCTTGAAACAGAGACCTATAAAAATAGTGTTATTTTGCTCCCGTACCCCGAGAACAGCGACATCGCCTCTGTTCCTACAGTTGTTCCTTTGATAAATGTAAGTAATTACAACAATTCCCATATCCAATCAACCTCTATATTTATGTATTATTTTAAAACAGCCAAAAACCGCCTGGGTTAATCGGAAGGTTAGCCTACATACCAATGATGACAGAAGTTTTTGGTATACCGCATGCGGGAATTGCAAAAAATCACTGAATGCTGATCTTACTTGGATGGTCGCATGCCCATCATGTAAACAAGAATTTGAGATTCAAGCATTGTAAGTAACTTACATAGTTTTAATTTAGCACCAAATACATATCCAAAAATTACAATTACATCATTTCAACTTATAACTAAAATGTCGTCATACACAACTTAGATCTCGACTGCCAATCGTCATTGATGATGGAACTGGAAGTATTAATGGCATTCAACTCAAAGAAGCAGAGGAGTTTGTAAGTTTACCCCACTATAACTTCATTACTAAATTATATACAAAAATTTCCACCAAATTCATAATTACGAATCTATGTCTCTCCTAGGGTATCGACGTGAGGGAAGACATTGCGAAATCACTCATACAACAAACATTTGTCGCCTTCATACGTTCTTATGAGATGATGTACCGCAAGGAAACTGAAAAGAAAGTGAATGTAGTAAAAATGTACACATCCATTGAGCCACCTGCCCTACACGATGTACGTTTAACGACAAAGTCCACATCAGCCTCCCCTCTTGCAGCATCCTCCACTTCAGATCTGCCACGGATATAGAGAAACACCATTTCACCCCACCAAATCCAACCAAAAGACAGTTATCTACGCCAACATCTACTTCTGGCAAAAAGAAATTACTGTCCAAGTGACTCGCGAGGCACCTACTATAAGGAATAGCAACTCTACTACTTAAACGTAGTTGTTGCCCTGAGCTGGTTTTCTACATATCCAGAAACACGTCTTTTTGATTGCACTAGACCCATTGTGCAACACTTCTTCTCAGAAAAAATTCCTTTTGAAACCAGCTCAGGTCAGCTAGGGTGTAATGTAGATAACTATCAAACACTTACAGTGTTTCTGGCACACCTATGTGAATATGTCAAGTATCGTAGAAATAAAACTGTTGTATATACTGTCAAATGCTTGTTACACTAACATTAACTCTTAATCATTGCATATGGCAGGCTGTGCATATGCATAGCTAAAATCTTCCTAGTATATATTATAAGAAAGGGATGTGTTTTACTGTAGCTGTTCTATTAGCTTACATGTGTTTCAGGATAGAAAATCGTTTACGATTGTTTTTAAAAGAAAGAAAATGAGACGATTAACAAATGAGCCACACAAATGGCATGGTAGCGGTGCTCCTTATTAAACCGTCCCTCCTGATTTCGAAACCAGACAACAACAACCTTTTCTTTTCATTTTTTTTATCCCCTTTTCTTTTTATTTTTTATCCCCTTTTTTTCTTGTCTATTTTTAATCCCTTTTATCTTTGACTTTATCAAAACATTTAAGTTTCAATTATTTTTATTCACGTTTCCTACAACATTATGATTTTGTCAATTTTTACTAAAACATGTTGACATATTATTTTGTTATTTATTTTAGCAAAATATTTCTAATTGCAAAATTTACATATAATATATATTTTTTAACAAAAGTTGTTTGTATCAAGAATATCTTCAATTGTGTATAGTATAAATTATATAAGATTGGTGAAATTATATAAAGATTATATTCTTTTGTATACAAGGTTACATGACATACTTGCACAAACACAACAAAGTGGCAAATTACGGACATAAAGAAAAGGCTAATACGATATTGTGACTTAGGGGGTTCACATACACGAGAGTGTTACTATCTTGACACATCATGTCGGTATCAAGAATATCTTTAATTGTGTATGGTATAATTTATATAAGATTGATGAAATTATTATGAAGATTACATTCTTTTGTATACAAGGTTACATGACATATTTGCACAAACACTACAAAGTAGCAAATTACATGACATATTCAAAATGCGTTATTTTATAAAATTTTCTTCGTAGCTCCTTATTCAAATAACTTTTAGAAGCTATATTTCAAATAAAAAAAATTTCAACGTTTGTTTCTTTTTTTAATTATTGTTTTTAAATTTTTTATTCATAATAATCATATTTTATAACAAGATAATGACATGAATAATATGTTATTATCAAAACACTATTTTGTGATTATCTCGAACACATAATAATCACATTATATTAAATCACATGTGATTATCTTGAATAATCACAACAGTAACAACTGTAAAACAAGTTTGAAAAAAGTTAATTTTTTATTAAAATTGAAAGTCTCTTTTGAACGGATCCAAAAGGGATTGCAACGTGTATTAGTTTGTGGAATGATATAATACACTAAAGCAATACTAAAACAAGTGAAATGCAAGTGTTTAACGTGTAAGTTCGTATGTATTCGAAGATAGCCCAGTATATTCGAATATAACTAATTCCAAAAATGTACAAATGAAATATTACAACTTAGTATTTATACTCAACTAAGTTCGTACGAACTTGGCTGCTTCTAGGTTCGTACGAACTTACCATGTTCGTACGAACTTACCATGTTCGTACGAACTTACCATGTTCGTACGAACATCCTAGGTTTGTACGAACATGTAGGTTCGTACGAACTTACATAATAACTACAAAAACTAATTACAAAGCTAACTATTACAAAATAAGATCTGTTGCCACAAAACGTGCACCAACAGGCTTTTGTCACAAAACGTGCACCAACAGACTCCCCCTTAACAATGGCTCTATCTGTCTTCAGTCTTCTGGCTCTGTCGAACTTGATACTCGATCAACTTTGTCGACTCTCAGCCCATAAGCCTTTTTCAACGCATACTTTCACGACCTTCTGATACCTTCGGCCTTCATGTCTCCAACTGTCTCTATACAAGATCTTGTTTACATGAAGCTTCATCAGATCGTCCTTCGACAAGTTTACCAGATCTAAACTGTCATATACTCTTAGCAGCACATTTTCCTCAGCATCTTCCATAACTGTTTCAGCTGTCTTGCTGTCTACGTACCACCACTTGAGATTTGAAAGAACATTTTGTGGCATTTTCTTCAAAGGAACCCTCTTCAAGCACTTGACCGGTCTGTATACCATCTTCATCTACGACTTGTTAGTAAGTGGGTCAATCTTGGTCAGATCAGGTACTCTCCTGCCTTCTCTTGGTTTCAGATCAACGAACTGATTCGTTCTTCCTTTACGCTTAACGATTCTCTCTAAAGTTTGAGCGTAAGGATCATTTATGATATTCACCAATTCTAGCCAGGCTAGTTCCTTCAATTTAATCTTCGGCAACGTGCTAAAGACCTTCAGTTTGTTCCTGAGATACTGAATCCCATTATATCTCTTGATTATGAACAGTTTAAGCTCACTGTCATAAAACCAACTGATGATGCCCTTATTCAGCTCGCCCAATCTCTGACCCTGATATCACTCTTATATTTGATTTCTGGTTCCTTCTCAGCTTTCCTGAACCACAGCTTCTTCAACTCTTCACGAGTTGGTTCAATCTCTTCTGAATCTGATTCAACTTCAGGAGCTACTTCATCCTCTAAGTTAATTAATTTTGCAGCTCTAACTTCATCTTCTATGAATACTTCAGTAATAGGTTGCTTATCAACAACGAATTCGTCAACATCAACATCAACATCAGGTAAGACCTCTTCGTCTGATTTCCAATCAACCACCTCCTTACTGAGGATCTCCCCTTCCTCTAACTCTGACCAATCACTATCCGGGTCATCCAAACCAAGCAATGCCTCGATAGTTTCAGTCTCAGTTACATTTACTAGAGACTGCACAGTTCCACTCCCACCCGCAGACCCTGTTGCTGCTCCCCAACCACTCGTCTGCTGACCTTGTTCCAATTTTGATGCGCCCAAGCCACTGCCATCCTTCTCATTTTTATTACGACTCTTCTTTGCCCCCCCTCCAGATGGTTCAACCTCTTCTTGAGGCTTTGTTGCACTTTGCTCAGATCCGCTCACACCAACAACTTGACCAGACTCCCCTGAGCCATTACTGCACCTTGCTCTCTAGATGAAGAGCCAGGTAGCTTACCTTCTTTGGGTGTGCTCGGATCATCATCACGGTCATTATCAGCTTTAAATCTCAGCTCATCCTCCCTGCGCCCTAACAACTGACTCCCCCTGACTGACTGACGCTTCAGGCGATAGAGAGTTATCTCATTCAGCCTTACTTGCTCCTCCAGTTTATCATTACGCTTGATCATTTTGTCATTCAAATCGGCTAACACCTGAATACGACGCTCATGACTGTCAACAAGACCAATCAGAGACGTAATAGTATCGGTGAGGTGTGTGATCCGTCCCTGAAGATATGCATACTTTTCCGGATCAGATAAGCTCGCAGTCGGGTCGGGTATAGTCTGGGTGGGTTGAGTTGTAGGTGGAACGGTGGTGGGAGTAACAGGTGGTAGAGTGGTTGGTGTTGTTGTGGAAGTAACTGGTGGCTCTGTAGTAGGTGGTGGTTGAACTGTGAGTGGAAGTAACTGGTGGCTCTGTAGTAGGTGGTGGTTAAAGCACATTATATAAACTTATAAATCTTTCAATGATCATAAATAAAATTATAATCAATCTAAGATTACAAAAGTCTTATAGTACCGGAACATTAATTAAATTTAAACATTAATGTATTGTGAACAATAATGATCACCAAACATTCAAGTTTATAATTAATTAATATTTTAATTTCCATTGCATAATTAACTTGTCAATCTTAACATTCTCAAGTCTAAAATGCAAAGATTATATTAAATGTTTGACCGCCAATATCAAATCGGGACATGCCACATGACTGTCTATAAGTCGGAAGACTTTCAATCAATACTCTACATAACCTTTATTAATTGTATACCACTTAAAAATTATTTAAAATATATTTAACTTGTAATTATAAATCTCAAGTCGAATATATAACAAACTAATTCTAAGTTACAACAGCCTGCGCCAGTACCAGACTCCCCCTGAACAACAGCCTGCTGACCAATCGTTGAAGGACCAGCCAACTCACAATCTTTCGGACTCCCCCTGAACAACAGCCTGCTGACCAGTCGTTGAAGGACCAGCCAACTTCTATCTTTCTGCAGGACTCCGTATATATGAACATCTCCCCCTGAGATGGCTTGTCCTTGAGAAGGCTACAAAGAGCAATTCGCGACAATTGAAGGTAAACTTATCGAACATTAGTGAATTTTAAACTTTTATTTATTGTGAGCAAAAATGATCACCAAACATCCAAGTTTACGATTAACTAATAACTTAATTTACTGAACTTGATTGAACGATTAAGTATAGGCGACTTAATTTTCAATTATATTCTCTAAATTATATAAGTTCGTAAGTCATAGGAGATAATCTGAAAAATCATACCGCCGATAGAAATCGGAACACGCCTCACGACTACATATGAGTCGGAAGTCTTTCGATATGAAGAGACAAAATTCATATATTAGATATTACACGTATTTAACTTATAAACGTAAGTTCTTAAGACGAAACGTAAATCTAATAAATAATCAGTTCGCTTCGCAAAGTCAACTAAAGTCAAAAGATTCAGTTCGCTTCGCAAGGTCATGCAAAGTCAACAGGTCTGTTCGCTTCGCAAGGTCAACTGAAGTCAAACATCTCAACTCGCTTCGCAAAAAGTGACTGCGAGTTGAGTCATTTCGCTTCGGTCAATAGCGGTTTTGTCACATTTAATCAACACGATGTCAGACAATTAGTTTAACATATATTGATGAACTTATATAATCTACGAATCGTGATTGAACGATTAAGTTGTGAAACTTAATTATCAATTATAGTCGTTAATTATATATATACAGTCAATAAGTCTAACTGGTTTCTTAACCTGTTACAAAAAATCTCAAGTTAAATATATAACTCATTACTAAAAGTCGTAAGTCATATATACCAAACATATGGTTTTACATGTTCATATTTAAGTCCACACGACTAACCATATAAAATATCAACTGAGAATCTAGTTATTAATCAGAATCCCATGTAATGCATACAAGTCTAAAATAAGATTATTTTTCACTTGTTTTGTAACCATAGGTCAACACAAAAGAGAAGGTCATAGCATAATTTAAGGCCAAAGGGTAAAACGATAAAAATTATAACATAAGAACTACAAATGAATATTCAAAATAAATAGTGGTATCAAGTACCTTTTATTAATGAAATAAGATAAACAATACATATGGTTGACTTTAAGAATTTATCTGCTTAGGGATCATATTAGAGAGAATACTCCGTACGTTATTATTTATTAATAAGTCTAAGAAGATTGGTAGTATTCATACTTCATGAAATTCACAATAAGTTACACAAAACATACAGCTTAACCATTTATTTACTTATATTTATAAAAGTATAACTTGGTTACCTTGCTCCACAAAATATAACGCGTTCGTTAACCATACTTGTATAGTTATTGAGAACGAATGATTCATCAAAGTGAAACGTTCAATAGACAGTTCAAGACAATTATTGATATTATGATCCACATAAACAAAGTCTACACTGATGTCCAAGCAAACCTTTATTGTTGGTATGCATATTACCTAATGTGATCCAAAATACGCCATACCGAGAAATCAAGTATAACACATAACACTGTATCTTTCAGATTTAAGGTAGAGGTTACTAAATGATGTTCTTTTCGAAGCATATAACATACCCTTGAGTTATTTTTAAAGTTTTGACAAACATCAAACCTATTTTGAAGATACTAGTGGTTCTAGGTCTGTACTTAGTACAACAGAAGATCCCCTAGTATAATCAAAATAAGTTTGAGACCATTGGCAAAACTAAAAGTTTCATGTCTGTACTTAGTACAATAAAGTCACCAGTAATTTTGCTAATAGCCATAATTCTTACTATTTGTCTTGACATATATTCATAGATCCTTGATAACAGTGTATAGCTATACTATCATTCAACAATTAAGACTTATGTCATACATCATATATTAGATCACACTAGATAACACACAGGAGAATTATTACTTATTATATGCTCAGAAATCATAGTAGAATATGCCTACCAGTACATCATATAATGAAGCTGTCTAGATTTCATTTATTCGAAGCAAATTATAGCGTGTGGAGAAAGGTGTATAATAAATTAAATATAAGTAAATGTCTGGTTTTAAAGATGTAACGTATTGGAATCTACTAACACATCTAACTTAAGACTGTTACTTATTATTGTTAAGCGTATTCTCCTAATGTACTATCATTTCCCAGCAGATAAACACTTAACTTATTTATCCGAGGCGATTCCCCTTAGGTAACAAGCAAATGAATGCCTTACGCCTACCTCCACCCCCCCCCCCCCCTTTTTTTTTTTAAATAAAACTAACTACTAAGAATTATATAAGTACCATTTGGAAGACTAATCATTCTGGATTTCTCATTCCATTCAATTAAACCAATGTCTCAAATCGAACTTTGTCGAATGTCTTGGTCTGCTAAGTTATCACATGAATATATACATAGATTTGTAATCCCTGTCTCTTTCATTTCAGCATACAAGCTTGTGTGAAGCCTTGGATATAAGACATGTTGACTCCATTGAAGTAATAGGAACATCCATGTTGATGACATAAATGTCCTTCTTCCTTGGAGCCCTCATCAATATCCACTTTTCGGGAATAATGAAACCCGGCTTCAGGACTAAGGCCTCTGTCTCATTGAAATGTACAGGATGACCTTTATCACAGACTTGGGAAACACTCACCAGGTTGTGCGTTAGTTCTTCAACATAATTCACATCCTCTAGAGTCAAAGTGCCATTAGAGACTTTTCCTTTCCCAGTAATTACTCCTCCTTTATCACCAGCGAAATGAACTCGCTGTTTCAAACCTCCTTTGAAGTCTTTCAGTAGACTTCGAGTTCCTGTCATATGCCTAGAACAGTCACTATCTACGTACCACCAATTGTAGTCGTTTACAATATGTTCCTGCACATGACATCTGTACACAATTAATTATCAAGAGGGACCCAAGCCATAACAGACTTGGATCGTCCCTCATCATCAACAAATTTAACTTCTTTAAAGTAGCCCTGTTTCCCATCAGGAGCCTTGATTACTTTCGAAGGAGTTTGAGTTTGTTGATGAACGGTGGTCTTGGGTCTATGAGGTGAATGAGATGCAAACCTCCCTGACACATAACCTTGGGATTTTTGTCCTTGGTTACAATTATAGGTATACCTGTAGTTAATCCCATTTGTACGTGAATTAGAATCATTCTCATAATGACTATGGTTTCGTGAAGTAGAACCATTCTCATAATGACTATGGTTTCGACTAGGGGTCATAAATCTCGACGGTATTTGATCTCTAAAATTGTTAATAGAATGATCAGGCCGTTTAGATTTAGGTGGAGAGACACTGTGAGAGCAATCTCTTTTAAGAATATTAAGAGGTTTACTACCTAATCCCGGTTTGGTACCTAACCTGTCTATACTAGAACTAGAGATATTCGGTGTCTTATCGTTATTCACGAGCTTATGTGGTGCTTCCAACTTCTTATTAGGAAAACAAGAAGACACGTGTCCTTTTTTGGTGACACTTGAAGCAAGACATCTGCTTACGTGACTTAACCACTTTTTCACCCTCTTTCTTAGTCTGAGCTGAAAACACTAAAGGTGAATTATCTTGTTCCTTAATATACTCATCATTTACATTAGTATCAACCATCATTTCACTTGAGACAACATGTAATTTAGTGAATGGTTTGTTCTTACTAATGTCAGATGATGAATCTTTAACAACATCCTTCTGTGTTTCAGAAATTTCAGACTTTTCAGTTAACTCAGGTTTAGTATTTACATAAGTCATTTCTAAGTCAACAGAAGTAGTAGTGTAATTTGAATTAAAAGGTGGGGGTACATCATTGTAACTTAAACTAGTCACATCCTTTACACTACGTTGTGAGCTAATTATTTTATCCAAAGTTAAATAAGATGTCCTATAACTTTCAAACTTACGATTTAGCTTAACTAACTTCAATTTTGACTCAGATAACTCCTTATCTTTACTAGCAATAGTTTGATTTAAATCTTTCAAGTTCAAATATAACCCATATATTTTAACACATTGTTCATTTATGATATCTCTTAGATTGGTTCTATCAGAAGCATCAAGTTTAATCTTTTCTTTTAATGCTAGTTTATCCTCACCTAACCTTCTTAAATCATCGTTAGCTATTTCAAGATCAGATGTCAAGGTTTTATGAGATTCTGCAAATACACTAACCTGAGATTGAAAATTATTAACTAAATAATAGACATCAGCAAGAGTAAGAATGTTAAGAGATACTCTTTTCTTGTCCATTTGAACATCAGCCATATGTGCGACAAATTCATCTAGACTCATATCTTCAGTTGAGTCGATGTATAGCACATCTTCATCACTTGCTTTGACTTCAACCTCCGGCACCTTAACTGGAAATACCACATCAGTTGACATATAGGATGTAGATTCAGCAGTTTTCTCTTGATCATCTATTTCAGCCATAAAAGTTTGCTCAGACTGAGTAGACCAATCATAAGAACCATCCAACTGCTGAACCACCAAGACTTTGGAAGTTAAAGTATTTCCCGAGTCTTGTCTTCCATTTCCAGTATCGACCTTTGGTCGTTGACATTCCCGAGCAAAGTGTCCATAATCTTGATAGTTAAAACACTTAACCTTGGATTTGTCAAACCCTGGTCGATTTCCTACTACCCTTATACTAGTACGCTTCAAGAAATTCTTAACTCTTCTTGACACCATTGCTAGTTGCCACTGAAGATCCATTTCTTCAAGGTCATCAGGATCAATCTGATCATAATCCTCATCAAATACAGCTGGATCATTGATCTTCCCCTGAATATAGTTCTCATAGGAAGCAACAAAAGAAGCAAGAACATATAATTGATGTTCAGCAGATTTCAGACTCATAGGCATCTTGGGATACTCTTGAGATGACTTCTCAGTGGGTTTCCCTTTTTTTTGTCTTCCAGATGATGCGATAAAGCAAAAATCCTCAGTCACCATTTCACCATTTTCATCAGTTTCACCAACTAAGAGAGCAGTGGTCGAACTAGATGAAACATTTGAGAGAATAGACTTTCCATGATATAATCCAGGATTCTGTAATTGATCATAATTTGTATCTCTCGTTTTCTTTGTCAAATCATAACCTCTGAGCTTATCTATAGACTGCTCTAGAGTCATTGCAGCATACCGCTCATCAATTATCCTTGAGCATAACTCCATGCATTTCCCATTTGGAAGGTACAATAAACTTGTCGGTTTTCTCCTCATCAAAATAGAAACTCTCATGGACATCTAGCTCACTTAATAAGTGGTAGTATCTAGTGGTATATGCTTCAAGATCTTCTTCTCTAAAAGCTTTAAACACAGTAAACTGCTTTTTCAGAAGATTCTTCTTGCCAGACTTAACTTGTGGGCTACCCTCACATCTTTCCTTAGGAAGACTCATCTTAATTGAAGAATGAGCCTTATTTTCAATTGCAAATTCCTTTTTCTGTTTGTCATTCATCCTCTGATAGGGTACAACCACAGTAGCATTCTCAACAACAGTAGTAGGTACAGCGTATCCATTTTTGATGTAAGGTCGCTAGATCTTGGTTCGATAACGGATTATCTTTAAGTATTGAGGTGCGGAATCCCTCAATACGTTAGGTTTAAGCTTATATAACTTTACTATCAATTAAAGGACTTCGTTTTGATTATTAACTAAGTTAATCACTCAAAACCGAGCCTTTAATACTATAATAAATATATCTGCACGAAAAACGAGGAGAGTAATTAAATATTTGGTGTGTGTAATAATGGCACGGATTTCTCGATTTCTCTCTAATAATGAGCAGCATTAAAATATTTATATCTGGTTCAACTCGCAGGCCATGGGCCTTGCGAGTTGACTCAACTCGCAGCCCATGGGCCTGCGAGTCCAGATGGACTGCGAGCCCACATCTCAGCTCGCAGGTAGGTCCTGCGAACTGAGAAAGCTGCGAGCCCAAAACTCAACTCGCAGGTAAGACCTGCGAGTCCAGTTTACAGCGAGCCCAGATCTCAACTCGCAGCTGAGAGCTGCGAGTCCAGATTGGACTGCGAGTTGAGATCTCAACTCGCAAGTCTGTTGACCTGCGAGTTGACTTCTCAATTCGCGATTCAGACTTTAACTTAAAATCGATATTTGTCTAATAACATTTAACCAATAATAATAACAAGTTAATATCATATATTTACAAGTCTAAACCAATTTATACAAGTTTGATAATAAATACACTAGTCCTATTACAAGCTAGATCTATTGTCACAATAACATGTCCCAACAGACTCCCCCTTGACAATAGCTCTAGTGTCGTTATCTTCAACTTTGTCTTTGGTCTTTACTTGTAAATACTACTGCCCATATGAATCTTCATTCTAATACAAGTCTTCACCATTAATTGATAATCTCTTGCAAGATCACCCCATGCTTCAGTCGTTAAGATCCTGTTTTCGTTTAACTTCAACAGGTCCTTCCTCGACAGATTCATCAGGTGTCGATGGTCATAGACTGTTAGAATTACTCTTTCTCCTCCTTCGACTTCATCATCAGCTTCAACCATGACAGCTTCACCAGTCTCTGAGTCCACGTGCCAGTTCAGAAGATTTCCCAGAATATTCTGTGGCATTGTCTTCAGTGGTATCTGCTGTATGCACTTGACAGCTGGATAAGTTTTCTTCCTTAATCTTTGGCCAGTTCTCTGACTTCGTTCCTTTAATTTGATCGTCTTTCCGACTCTTGGCTTAATCTTCTCAAACTTCATTGATCTACCCTCAGTCCGAATGATTCTCTCAACATACGTTGCGTAGGGATCATTACTGGGATTTATCAGTTCTAAGCGTGCCAAGTCTCGAATTTCAAATCGAGGAAGCGAACTGAATACTTTAAGCTTCTTATCAAAATATTGAACTCCGTCAAATCTTTTGATAGCGAAAAGTTTCAAGTCAGAATCAAAATACCAGCCGATGATCCCCTTCCTTGGAGCTTTCTTTCCAGTTATATCTACTTCAGACATCCCAACCTTTTGCTTTCTCCTTTTTAGAGGTCTAAACATGGGATTATTTCTGAGTTTTTCTGGAAGGTCATCTTCTGATTCAGAACTGGTTGAGTCATCTAGATTTTCATCTAACTCAACAACCCTTTCTCCATCTTCTTCCTGGATGACCACTTTAGTTGTAGATGGGCTCACGATGTGTTCATCAACATCAGCGTCAAGATCTACACATTCGTCTGTCCCATCATTAACAATGAAAGTCCAATCTTCAGGAGGTACAAACTCTCCTTCTTCAAGGTCAAAGTCAATGTCCTCATCTAATTCATCTGGCATGTCGCCTTCAGAATCTGATAAGTTCAACATTTCATGACCTATAGAAATACATACACAAATAGATTAATATCATAAGTTCTTTCATTGATTTCCCTGAATCAATCTAAGATTTTTCTTATTAATCCCTTTGTGTATTTAAAATATATTATATATATATACTTATTCAAATCTTTCATTGATTATGATAATTGATCTAAAATTTGAATAAGTCTTATAATATGCGAACATCATATATTATATGATCCTATAACTCTTTTATCGATCATAGTCAATCTAGACTTACAAAAGGCTTATAATATATGAACATTCATAATTATAACATTTTAAACATTCAAGTTTAAACATCTTAATTACAGAATTATATTACAAAATAATTCAAAGTTACAATGTATTAATAATTACAATCAGTCTATATTAATACAAGTGTCACCTTCTTCAGCTCCACCCTTCGCAGTACCAGCACCAGCTCCACTACCACTTGCTTCAGCAGACTCCCCCTGAAATGTAGTCTGCTGACCAGTCGTTGAAGGACCAGCCAGCTCACTTTCTTTTCCAGCTGCAGGATCATCGTCTTCATCATCTCGGCTCTTCTTAGCCAGCTCATCCTCTTTACAAACTTCTTCAAATGCAGCCTTCTCAATTGCAGCTTTCTCCCCTTGAGATGGCTGGTTCTGTTCTAAGTATGTAATACGACGAGAGAGACGATCAAGTTGTCGTTGCTTTTCAGCCACGTCATCTACCAGAGTGCTGTTGGTCTTGAGTAGCAATGAGTAAGCATTGTTCTGTGTAGTGACATTGTCGGACAGTTGTAGAAGCTGATTAGCAAAAGTGTTAGCCACTACTTGCAATTCTCTAACCCTAGACTCCAATTGTGTAATGCGTTCAGCATCAGTCATAGGTGAGGTGGATGGAGCATCAGAAGTTGTTGTTGGTGGTGTGGGAGCAGGCGGTTGCATTTTCTTCGCTATCTCGGTAGCAACATCGGTTAATAGACGCGCCGCAACCCTGCTAGATTTGGTGGTTGGGTGCGAAGACGGGCGAACCAAAGCAGCAATCATTTCAGGCTCTGAGGGCGTAGAACTTGATTGTAGATGAGCTGCAGAGGTTGAAGCTGTTTGTCTGAGCAGCTTGCGAGGTCGAGTAATAAGTACTTCCTCCTCTTCTTCTTCATCCTCATCTTCTTCGACAAGAACAAAATCAGGATCCTGATCAACGGCTTTCCTCTTTAATTTCAGCGCCGGATCCATAACCAGTCTTGATCCTTTTCGAATCATCCCTTCTGAAATCCCAGAGGCAAACCCAGGAGGTCCAGAGTCATCATCATCATCATCAGAATCAGATTCAGAAGCCGGAGCAGCTTCTTCATCTCTTCCTGATGGTCCAGCAGCATCAGGTGCCTCTGTGGATGGTTCTTCAAACCTTGGTGCCTCAGCAACATACTGATCCACATCCTGCATGATGGGATCATTGGCATCATCGTTCTCAGCCAATACTTGCTGCACCACTTCAGCTGCAATGTCAACATCAACTTGTTGCTCTTGCTGATTTGCTTGAATAAGAACCTCCTCAATCAGTTCTTTTGGCTCAGGAGCACCCTCGGCCACATCAACATCTAGCCAACCATGATTTGGTGGCGTCACATAATCGGGATGGATCAAGAACCCAAACAGCTCTGTCGGCTGTGGTTGCATCTCAAACCTTCTTGAGGTGTGCATAAACATGGCATTGTAAGCCCTCAGCCCGATGGTATCAACTTTTAAATCGGCTTGAAAGTCTGGCAAGTCAGGAATCGAAGCTCGAATAAACAGCATACAGAATCTCGGGTAGATCATGAACTGAGATCTAACAGCCCCCGAGATCTGTCGAGCAATCTCGCCAAAAATATAATCTGAGAAACTGTATGGTTTATTGTAAACCAGGGACAGTACTCCTGATAGAAGCGAAGGGCTCAGCTCATCATATCCTCCCTTCTTGGCACCAAAAACAGTCACTAGGACGTGCCATAAGAATCTCCACTGACCGAAGACAAGAGCCTTCAAGAACTGGCGTCCTCGCATGGGTCCCACGTACCCCATACGGCCTAGAGCACCCTCAAGAAAATCTGAAGAGAACTCGGTTGGTCCATCTTCCTGATTAGCCGTGCCCAGATGTAAAATATGCCTGATGTCAGTAGAAGAAAACACAATCGGATGATTATTCACTCTAGTCCTAATCACCGGTGGGTTGACGACTGTGTCGAACTCGATATTAGCCCAGAATTGATCTAAAAGATCCTTTGATAAGGCTGGGGATTCTGTAACAGCAAACTGAATCCTCGATCGACCTAAGAATGTGAGAATCTGAGCTAGTCTGGCGGCACCACGTGCATTGATATCCAGATCGACGAGCACGTTGTGCTGAGCGGCGAATTGTCGAGCCATTTCTGTAAAATTATAAATCACAAAAAAATGTTAGACAATTAGATTAACAAATATTGAAAGACCTATATAATCGACGAACTACAAGTGAACTATTAAGTTATGAAACTTAATTAACAATTATAGTCGTTTATTATATATAAAGTCAATAATTCTAACTCTCGACAGTTCGTTTAAAAGTATATAGCTTATTACTCAAAGTCTTAAGCCTTATAAGTTTAAAAGTAGACAATTTTACGTGTTTTTCATTGAAGTCTACACGTCTAATTGTTAATTTATAACTCTTAACTATTAAAAATCTAGAGTTCGTAAATTAAATAAACATGCAAAATTACAAAATTAAAATATTTCAACTCGCAAGTGAGTTCAACTCGCAGAAACAAGTCAATTAGCAGAGTCAACCAAAGTCAACTCGCAAGCTCAACTCGCAAGTTCAACTCGCAAGTTCAACTCGCAAAGTCCACAAAAGTCAACTCGCAAGTTCAACTCGCAGTCAACAAGTCAACTCGCAAGTTCAACTCGCAGGTTGGACTCGCAAGTCAACTCGCAAAGTTCAACTCGCAAGTCAGACTTGCAAGTCAACTCGCAGGTTAGACTCGCAAGTCAACTCGCAAAGTTCAACTCGCAGAATGAATGTTGACCCGTTGACCTGCTGACCTGCGAGTTGAGTTGGATCTCAACTCGCAGGATGAACTGCAGAAATGACATCATCCAAATTTTTCAAATTTTGGAAGTTTTAGCATGATCAGTCTATGTTCTCAGGTCCAATGTACTCCTATTAACATAAAACCCACGGTTTCTTGTCCATTTGAGTAAGATTTGAATGACATTTGAAATTTTAAAAACCAAAACCCTCATTTTTATTAACAATGCCGATTATGATTAAAATATGCGGTGGATTTGTATGAATTATACCTCAATAGATTAGGAATGCAAAGTAGGATATAATGTATATTGTCAAAGGTTCGTTGTACAAGCTGAAATTTCGAAAATAAAATCGAAAGGAGTTTCGGCTCGCAGTGTGTCTGGGTTCGCAGGTGTGTTTGGATTCGCAAGTGTGTGGAATTTGAACCCGCAGCCCCCCTTTTTGACATATTTGAACTCGGCTCGCAGAACTCAACTCGCAGAGTTGAGTTCAACTCGCAGCCCAAAGTCAACTCGCAGCACTGTTCTCGGCTCGCAGTTTTTGTCTAAAAATTACATTTTAATTACAAAACGTCATTTTTAAGTCCAAGTCGCGTACAAGTCTAAAATCTGAGGATCTTTCACTTGTTTTTCTTATGGAATAGCGAACAAGTCTAAAATAAAATATTTTTCACTTATCTTGCGTGGAAAAAGCGCACAAGTCTAAAATCTGAGGATCTTTCACTTGTGTTGCGATCATGCGATAACATGAACGATAAAAACATAAGTAAAATAAAATAAAGAGAAATAAGATAAAATGAAATAAATAAAAGTTCAATGATTCACAATAAACATTGGTATCAAGTACCCTTGTATTAATGAAACACTTTGACTAAAATAAAATTACAATAAAATAAAGTAAAGTAAAATATCCTAATCAAGGGCGACAAGAATTTATCGACAGCGGGATCAGATTAGAGAGAAACAGCTGAACCAATTGATGAGTAAAAAGTCTAAGAAGATTGTTAGTATGCATACCTTATGAAATTCACAATAAGTTACATAAGAACTCACAACTTAACCATTTATCAACTTACATTTATAAGAGTATAACTTGGTTACCTATTTCCACAAAATATAATATTCACATCAAAATAAAGTGATTTAAATATCATAGACAGTTCAAGATGATTACCGGTATTATAATCCATATAAACAAAGTCTACACTGATTTCCAAGCAAACCTTTTATTGTTTGTATGTGTATTACCTAATGTGATTCAAAAATGACATACTGAGAAATCAAGGATAACACATAACACCGTATCTTTTTCTTTCAAGGTAGAGGTCACTAAATAATGTTCTTTGCGAAGCATATGACATACCCTAGAGTAAATGTGAAAAATATCAAACTCGTTTTGTAGATACTAGTGGTTCTAGTTCTGTACTTAGTACAACAGAAGATCCCTTAGTATAGACAAACCAAGCTTGAAACTATTGGCAAAACTAAAGGAGTCAGGTCTGTACTGAGTACAATAAAGACACCAGTAATTTCACTAACAGCCATAATTCTTATTATTTGTCTTGACATATTTTCATAGATTCTTGGTAACAGTGTATGGTCAGACTATCTTTCATCAATTAAGACTTATGTCATACGTCATATAGTAAATCACACGAGATAACACACAGAAGATTTATAGCTTATTATATGCTCAGAAATCAAGGCAGAAATTGCCTACCAGTACATCATATACTGAAGCTGTCTAGATCTAAAGTTTTTCAAGCAGATTATATCGTGTAGAGAGAGGAGTATACTAAAATAAAGATAAGTGAAAGCCTGGTTTTAAAGATGTAAAGTTCATGTAACAAATTTGAATCTACTAACACATCTAACTTAAGACTTTTACCTACATTTATTAAGCCAATTCCTCTAATTTACTATCATTTCCCAGTGGATAAAGACTTAACCTTTATCGGAGGCGATTTCCCAACGGTAACAAGCAAATGAATGCCATACGCCTTACCCCCTTTTCTTTTTTCTTTTTTTTATTTAAAAAATAAGCATAAACTAATAATATATAAACTACTAATTATTACAAATCAACTCTATGGAAGGCTAATCCTCTGGATTTCTCATTCCATTTAGTTGCACCAATTTCTCGAATCGAGCTCTGTCGAACGCTTTGGTATATAAGTCTGCTAAATTATCCACAGATGGAACCTTAGCTAACTTTATCAGGTTCTTCTCAGCACAAAGTGATGTCGAATATCAATATGTTTAGTTTTACTGTGCTTTACCGGATTATTGGTTATTGAGATCGTTGATTCATTATCAATCATCATAGGAGTATTTGTTATACTCAACCCATAATCAAGCAATTGTTGTTGTATCCACAGAACTTGGGAACAACAGCTGCCAGCTGCAACATACTCAGCTTCACATGTAGAAATGGCTACTGATGTTTGCTTCTTGCATTGCCAAGAGACCAGTCTACCTCCTAGGAATTGACATCCACCGGTTGTAGACTTTCTATTCTGATTGCACCCTCCGTAATCAGAATCAGTGTAAGCCACAAAATCTAAGTCTCCATCAATCGGATACCAAAGTCCCAGCTTCAGTTTCCCTTTGAGGTAACGAAGAATTCGTTTCACAGCTTGCATGTGAGACTCTTTAGGAGTAGCTTGATATCTTGCACAGACACATACTGCAAACATTATATCAGGCCTGGAAGCTGTAAGATACATTAGTGATCCAATCATGGCCCTATAAAGAGTAGGATCCACGTCTCTATCACTCGATGTATCTGGACCAATACCATGGGCTTCCGGAATAGGAGTATGAAAAATTCTTGATTCTTCCATCTTGAATCGTTCTAGAAGCTCATTAGTATACTTAGTCTGATGAATGAAATATCCATCTTTCTTTTGATCGACTTGCAATCCTAAGAAAAATGTCAATTCACCCATTGCTGACATCTCAAATTTGTTCTTCATAACCTTTTCAAATTCACTACACATCCTTTCGTCAGATGACCCAAAGATGATATCGTCAACATATACTTGAACAAGTAGAAAGTCTCTTCTTTTCCATTTCACAAAGAGTGTACTGTCAATTCTTCCTCTTGTGAATCCATTCTCAAGAAGATAAGTGGACAGTGTCTCTTACCACGCTCTCGGAGCTTGATGTAATCCATATAGAGCCTTATCGAGACGATATACTCTATCTGGATACTTTGGATCAGTAAATCCCGGTGGTTGAGAAACATACACCGTTTCTTTGACTTTGCCATACAAGAAGGCACTTTTAACATCAAGCTGAAATACTTTTATTTTCTTTGAGGCTGCAAATGCTAAGAATAACCTAATTGCTTCAAGCCTAGCCACAGGCGCAAACACTTCATTGTAATCAATCCCCTTTTGTTGATTGAAGCCTTGGACAACTAGACGAGCTTTATTGCGAATCACGATTCCTCGATCGTCTTTCTTGCACTTAAATACCCATCTAGTTCCAATTGGATATTCTCCAACAGGTAAGTCAACCAACTCCCAAACTTGCAATTTGGTGAACTGAGACAGTTCTTCCTGCATTGCCTCGACCCACGAATTTTCCTTCAAAGCTATCTGAACATTTTTAGGTTCAATTTGTGAGATAAAGCATGAATATAGACATAGATTAGAAATCCCTGTCTCGTTCATTTCAGCATACAAGCTTGAATGAGTAGATGTACTAGCTTTAGATTGATTCCGAGTCAGAACAGGAGAATTTGGATCACCGATGATATTATCAATTGGATGAATCCTATTAATTCTTGTTGAAGTAACAGGTTCAACTGGAATATCATCCTGTAAGTTGGCACCAATTTCCTCCAAGGGTGGTATACCTTCATTAGTAGTTGATATCCTTAATTGTCTCAGAGGAGTAAGAACATCATCCATAATCCTTTGAGAAGCAATTTCAGGATCTTCACTCTCTTGAGGTATAACATCTTGAGGTTGTAGTGACTCGATAGGGGGGACCACATCAGTATCGACAATATTCCTAGCATCAGACGTTTGAGCACTCGATGAAGGAGTGGGATCCACATCTCCTGACAATAAATGCTCAGGAATGTCTGAGTTACGGACATAGTTACTGATAGGGACTTTAAATGACTTGAAAAGATCTGAATAGTCAAACTGCCAATCCAATCCCTTATGTGAGTCATGTGTATAGCTCGTAACTTCGATGTTATAAACTATTTCAACACGTCCCGAATTTTTATTGAAGGCCCTTTTGTTTGGTGAGTTAGGCATGTAACCTAGGAAGTATCCTTCGTCAGCCTTCTCACCAAATTTAGGTTGATGACTTGATTTCAACAACGTAGATGAAACTCCAAAGGGTTCAAACCCTTTTAAGTTCGGTTTCTTTTTGTTTAAAAGCTCATAACACGTCTTGTTTTGCTTTTTAACCGTAAGAACCCGATTGAGAACATGACATGCTGTATTCACTGCTTCTGCCCAAAATATGACCGGAAGCCTTGAATCTGCAAGCATTGTTCTCGCTGCTTCAATTAGAGTTCTATTCTTCCTTTCAGCAACACCATTTTGTTGAGGTTCATATGGTGCACTGAATTGATGTTGAATGCCTTTGCTTAAGCAATATACATTCAATGTAGAATTCTTGAACTCGGTCCCATTGTCACTACGAATTCTCTTAACTCTTTTTCTATAGATGTTCTCTATTAGATCTAGAAACTCCATAAGAAAGCTTGGAGTTTCATCCTTAGATCCCAAAAAGAATACCCAAGAGAATCTAGAGAAATCGTCTGTGACAACCAGACAGTACCATTTGCCACCTATGCTTCTCTTGCTTATTGGGCCAAAGAGATCCATATGTAGCAATTCAAAAGGCGAGGAAATAAAGTTCACATTTTTAGACTTGTGTGGTTTCTTATGCTGTTTTCCTTTCAAGCAGGATATACACTTGTCTTCAAATGCAAAACTCTTCGGTGGTACACCCAGAACTAACCCATGTTTGGTTATATAGTTCATTTTTCGAAAGTTTAAGTGTGCCATTTTCCTATGCCATAGGAGAGAGTCTGATTCTGAAGCCTTGGATAACAGACAGGTAGACACCATTGAAGTAATAGGAGCATTCATGTTGATAGCATAAATGTCCTTCTTCCTTGGAGCTTTTATCAGTATCCATTTTTCGGGAATGATAAAACCCGGCTTCAGGATCAAGGCCTCTTTCTCAGTGAAGAGAACAGGATGACCTTTATCACAGACTTGGGAAACACTCACTAGGTTGTGCGTTAGTTCTTCAACATAATTCACATCCTCTAGAGTCAAAGTTCCATTAGAAACAGTTCCTTTCCCAGTAATTACTCCTCCTTTATCACCGGCGAAGTGCACTCCTTGTCTCAGTCCACCTCTGAAGTCTGTCAGTAGACTTCTGGTTCCTGTCATGTGCCTAGAGCATCCACTGTCAACATACCACCAATTATCATTGTTCCTAGTCTGCTCCTGCACATACAAGTTGTAAACAATCAGTTATCAAGAGGGACCCAAGCCATTACGGTCTTGGTTTGTCCCTTATCATCGACAAACTGTAGCTCTTTAAAGTAACCATCCTTCCCATTAGGAGCTTTGGTCACTTTTGAAGGAGCATCAGCTTGCTGATGATTAGTGGTCCTGGGTCTATGAGTTGACTGACTTCCAACTCTCCCCGATACATAACCCTGGAATTTCTGCCCTTGGTTACGATTATTATAGGACCCTTGGTTAACTCCTTGTGAACGAGATGTAGATCCAATCTCAAAGTGACTTTGGTTCCTTCTCGGAGTCATAAACCTCGACGGCACTTGATCCTTAGCAAAGTTTTCATGCCGTTTAGGTTTTGGTGGCGAGACACTGTGAGACGCATCTCTTTTCAGAGCAGTCACAGGTTTAATACCAATACCAGGTCTGGTACCTAACCTGTCTGTGCTAGAGATATTTTTAGACTTATCACTGACCTCGCGCTTAGGAGCAGCTTCATTCTTCTTATTGGGACAACAAGAAGAGACATGTCCTCGTTGATGACATTTGAAGCATGACATCTGCTTTCGTGACTTAGCAGTCTTAGCAGACTCCTTCTTTGTCTGATCAAAAGACACTGAAGGTAACTCCTTATGTTTCTTAATGACCTCAATATTTCCATCAGTACTTCCAATCATCCCACTTGATACGAATTGTACTTTAGTGAGAGATTTGACTGTACTCTTGGTTAATGATGAATTATTGGCAGTCTCTTTTTGGATCTCAGATGCAATAGACTGTTGATTTTCAAAATCCTCAGTCTCAGGATTAACATCTGTCATTTCTAAGTCAACAGAAGTGGAAGCGGTGTAATTGGCATTAAAGGGCGGAGGAACATCTGAGTATCCTAGGCCAGTAACATCCTTTACACTACGTTGAGAGCCAATGATTCTATCTAAGGTCAAAGAAGAAGTTCTGTAACCTTCAAATTTTCTATTCAGCTCTACCAGTTTCATATTTGACTCTGATAACTCCTTATCCCTAATAGCTATATTTCTATTAAGCTCATTAAGGTTTAGATATAACCCGTCTATTTTAATACATTGTTCATTTATAATGTCAGTCAGACTGGTCTTATCTAGAGCATCACTCTTAATCTTCTCGTTCAGTGCTAATTTATCTTCACCTAACCTACGAACATCAGACTTAGCTAAATCTAATTCTGAGGTCAAGGTTTTGTTAGATTCTGCAAAGACACTAACCTGTGTTTGAAGATCAGTAACTAAATAGCACACATCAGCGAGAGTAAGGAGATCTAGACATACCTTTTTCTTTTCGGATTGAATATCAGCCATATATGCCACAAAATCATTGGGACTCAATTCTTTTGTCGAGTTGATGTAGAGAACATCTTCCTCAATCCCCTTAACTTCTATGTGTGGCACATTAGCTTGAAGTTCTTCAGTAGTCGGCATGTAGGAAGTGGATTCAATTTGTTTCTCTTGATCATCAATCTCAGCCATGAGAGCTTGCTCTGATGGTGTAGACCAATCATAAGATCCGTCTATTTGCTGAACCACTAAGACTTTGGAAGTTAGATTACTTCCCGAATCTTGTTTTGAAGTTCCAGCATCAACCTTTGGTCTTTGGCATTCCCTGGCAAAGTGTCCGTAACCTTGACAATTATAACACTTGACCTTGGACTTGTCAAAACCTGGTCGATTTCCAACCACTCTCTTACCCGTACGCTTTAGGAAATTCTTTACTCTCCTTGACACCATAGCCAGTTGCCACTGGAGGTCCATTTCCTCTAAGTCATCAGGGTCAACCTGATCATAATCTTCATCAAATTGTGCCGGATCGTTTATCTTCCCTTGAATATAGTTTTCATAGGAAGCAACGAACGATGCCAACACAGAAAGTTGTTGTTCGGCTGATTTCACACTCATCGGCATCTTATGATGCCCTTGAGTGGATTTATCTGAGGTGGTGTTCCTGTTTCGTTTTTCACCGCTATCCGAAGCAATGAAACAGAGATCCTCAGTCAATTTTTCTCCAATCTCATCAATTTCACCCGCAAACAAAGCCGTGGTCGAATTGGATGAGGAATTAGAGATACTAGTCTTTCCATGGTACAGACCAGGATTCTGTAGATGATCAGAATCCGTATCTCTTGTTTTCTTAGAGAAATCATAACCCCTTAGTTTATCAATCGCTTTCTCTAGGGTCATGGTTGCATATCTTTCATCATTATCTTTCAGCATGATACCGTACATCTCCCATTTACAAGGTAAACCCTCAATAAACTTGTCGGTTTTCTCCTTGTCATTATAGAAGATAGCATGGTCGTCAAGCTCACTTAATAGATGATAGAAACGGGTGGTGTAAGCCTCAAGATCTTCTTCTCTAAAAGCCTTAAATACCATAAACTGCTTTTTTAGAAGATTACATTTACCAGCTTTCACCTGAGGGCTCCCCTCACATCTCTTTTCTAGAGCGTCCCACAGCTCTTTAGCTGTGTGAAAGGACTTCAACTGATGGTTGATCTCCTTAGGAAGGCTCATCTTAATTGAAGAATGTGCTTTATTATCGATGGTGAATTCTTTCTTCTGATGGTCATTCATTCGATCATAAGTCACAATCACTGTTGCGTTCCCTACCTCAGCTGTAGGTGCAACATATCCGTTTTTAATACACAGCCATATAGTTATGTCGTGGAATCTACAGTAACTTTCAAATCTGTCTTTCCACCCATAATAGTCCTCAAGTCTAAGTAGCTTCGGTGGAACATTAGATTTTCCAACCTCGTGTTCCATCTCGATCATTCGGCCTAAATCAGACATTTTCAAGTGAAAAATTAAGTTATATTGCGAATTCAATAATCTCAATTCGCAACTAAACTCAGTTCGCAGGAAATGTCAGTTCGCAGAAGTCTCAGCTCGCAAAAATCTCAGTTCGCAAGTAAGATTCGGCTCGCAGAGAATCTCAGTTCGCAAGTCAATCTCAACTCGCAGAGAATCTCAGCTCGCAGGAACTCAGTTCGCAGGGGAACTCGGTTCGCAGAAACTCAACTCGGTTCGCAGAAATCTCAGCTCGCAAAGGAACTCAGTTCGCAATGGAACTCGGTTCGCAGCTGAATTTCAACTCGCAGAAACCCTAATCTCAACTCGCAACTAACAGTAACCCTAATCTCAACTCGCAAATCGGCGCCTCGAAATCTGGGAACTGAAACTTTTTGGTATTTTACGAATAAATCCGTAGATTTCGTTCGAAAAACGACCCTAAAGATGTTATATATCCAAAAACCTTGTAACCACAACGTTTCTAAGCCCGAAAGCTCTGATACCAATTGTAAGGTCGCTAGATCTTGGTTCGATAACGGATTATCTTTAAGTATTGAGGTGCGGAATCCCTCAATACGTTAGGTTTAAGCTTATATAACTTTACTATCAATTAAAGGACTTCGTTTTGATTATTAACTAAGTTAATCACTCAAAACCGAGCCTTTAATACTATAATAAATATATCTGCACGAAAAACGAGGAGAGTAATTAAATATTTGGTGTGTGTAATAATGGCACGGATTTCTCGATTTCTCTCTAATAATGAGCAACATTAAAATATTTATATCTGGTTCAACTCGCAGGCCATGGGCCTTGCGAGTTGACTCAACTCGCAGCCCATGGGCCTGCGAGTCCAGATGGACTGCGAGCCCACATCTCAGCTCGCAGGTAGGTCCTGCGAACTGAGAAAGCTGCGAGCCCAAAACTCAACTCGCAGGTAAGACCTGCGAGTCCAGTTTACAGCGAGCCCAGATCTCAACTCGCAGCTGAGAGCTGCGAGTCCAGATTGGACTGCGAGTTGAGATCTCAACTCGCAAGTATGTTGATCTGCGAGTTGACTTCTCAATTCGCGATTCAGACTTTAACTTAAAATCGATATTTGTCTAATAACATTTAACAAATAATAATAACAAGTTAATATCATATATTTACAAGTCTAAACCAATTTATACAAGTTTGATAATAAATACACTAGTCCTATTACAAGCTAGATCTATTGTCACAATAACATGTCCCAACATTTGATACACATCCAAATTGACAAGTCATGGAATCTACTGTATGATTCAAATTTGTCCTTCCATCCATAGTAATCCTCAAGTCGGAGCAATTTAGGTGGAACATTAGACTTTCCAATCTCGTGTTCCATCTCAATCATCTTACTTAAGTTAGACATCGTAGAAGTCAAAAATTCAGATTGTATTGCGAATTCAAATAATCTCGATTCGCAACCCAATTCAATACGCAAACTCGATTCGCAAGTTTGCAACTCCTACTCAGTTCGCAAGTGATGTTGGTTCGCAGCTCAATTCGCAGAATCTCGGATCGCAGAATTCCAATTCGCAGAAACTCAGTTCGCAGAATTCGAATTCGCAGAAACTCAGTTCGCAGAATTCCAATTCGTAGAAACTCAGTTCGCAGAATTCCAATTCGCAGAAACTCATTTCGGTTCGCAACTCAGTTCGCAGGACTCAACTCAGTTTGCAAATCTCAGTTTGCAGATCTCAGTTCGGTTCGCAACTCAGTTCGCAGAATCGGATGTAAACTGTAAGTCCTGTGATCTTGGTCGATAATGATTCTATCAATTATCTAGTCGTATAAAGGTGCGGAATTCCTTTATACGTTTGAGTTTTTAATTAATCAAACGAATCACTAATCGCTTTGTTTTGATATTAACTAATTGTTAATCTTCAAAACCTAGCCGTTAGTGATTAGGGTTTGCTCTGGAAATTACTACTGCCGTAAGTTTTCTCAAAAGTTAATCAGAATTATTTTTCCCCATCTCTTTTTGAATGTTAAATTAAAACCTAATTTAAGTACTCGTTTCACTTCGCATGATGGGCTGGGCTTTTGGGCTTGCGAATCCAGAATCACCTGCGAATTGAGTTTCTCAATTCGCTAGGGAGACCTCTGCGAATTGAGATTCTCAGTTCGCAAGTCATCCTGTGAATTGAGTTTCTCAATTCGCAAGTCTCAGGATTGCGAACCCAAATTCCGTTTTGCGAGTCCAGTTCTCATTTCACATATTTTAATAACTTGTGACTTGAGAACTTCACTCACAACTCAGACTTTAGTTTGTATTCGTTATTAGTCCAATACGTTTCCTGTATTTCACATAATAATAATAACAAACTAATATCATGTATTTACAAATCCAAACCAATGTACAAACTATGATTACAATTACCCTAGACCTATTACAAGCTAGATCTGTTGTCACAAAACATGTCTCAACAGACTCCCCCTTGACAATAGCTCTAGCGTCATTATCTTCAATTCTGTCTTTGGTTTTCAATTGTAAATCTTACTACCCATATGTATCTGCATTTTAATGCAAGTCTTAACCATCATTTGATAATCTCGTGCAAGATCACCCCATGTTTCAGTCGTTAGGATTCTGTTTTCATTTAACCTTAACAGATCTCTCTTCGACAGATTCATTAGGTGTAGATGGTCATAGACTCTCAAAATTTCCTTTTCTCCTCCATCGACCTCATCATCAGCTTCAACCATGACAGCTTCACCAGTTGCTGAATCCACATGCCAATTCTTTAGATTTCCTAATAAATTTTGAGGCATTGTCTTCAGAGGTATTTACTGTACACATTTGACTGCTGGATAAGCCTTTTTCCTTAATCGTCGCCCAGTACGTTGACTGCGCTCTTTCAGTTTAATTGTTTTCCCGACCCTTGGCTTAATCTTTTCGAATTTCATTGATCTACCCTCAGTCTTAATTATTCTTTCTACATAATTTGCATACGGATCATTACTGGGGTTTATCAATTCTAATCTAGCCAGGTCGCGGATCTCAAATCGAGGAAGAGAACTAAACACTGCAAGCTTCTTCTCAAAGTATTGTACTCCATCAAATCTCTTAATTGCGAAGAGCTTCAGTTCAGAATCATAATACCATCCAATGATTCCTTTACGGGGTACTCGTTTTCCCGTTATGTCAACTTCTGACATTCCAATCTTCTTCTTCTTTTTCTTCAACGGTCTAAACATAGGATTTCCTTTAAGTTTATCAGGAAGATCATCTTCAAACTCAGAATCTGATGATTCACTTAGATTTGCATCCAAGTCTATCACCTGTTCTCCGTTTTCATTCTGAATGACAACTTTTGTAGTTGAAGGGCTTACGATGTGTTCATCTATATTGACATCAAGATCTACACCTTCGTCTACCTCAACTTCATGAATAGAAGTCCAATCTTCAGGAGGTAGAAATTCACCCTCCTCTAGATCATAGTCGACTTCTTCATCTATTTCATCTAGTATGTCACTCTCAGAATCAGATAAGTTTAGCATTTCCAGACCTATATAAATACACATACAAGTAAATATTAATATAATAAATCCTTTTATTGATTTCTCTGAATCAATCTAAGGATTCTCTTATTAATCTTTTTGTGTATTATAACATATATTATATATACTTCTAACTCTTTTATTGATGATAATCAATCTAAGAATTCAAAAGTCTTATAACATACAAGCATTACATATTATATTATCTTATTAATCTTTTATTGATCTCAGTCAATCTAAGATTCAAAAGATCTTATAATATATGAATTATTATATATATCATATAATCTTATTAATCTTTTATTGATCTCGGTCAATCTAAGATTCAAAAGATCTTATAATATATCAACATTACTGTCAATTATCAAATATAACATTAATGTATTAATCATTAAAGTCCAAAATCTTAATTAAACAGTAATATTATATTACAAATTGTTTAAATATTACAAAACATAACACAAATTAAAAAAAAAAAAGGTTACATTAACTATTTAAACAAAATATTAACCTTCTTCAGTTCTAGCTCCTCCTGAAGTACCAGCTTCTCCACCCGTGTCAGACTCCCCCTGAACTCGAGTCTGCTTACCAGTCGTTGACGGACCAGCCAGCTCACTTCTTTTCGGAGCGTTGGGATCATCGTCTGTATCATCCCTTCTTTTCCTTGCTAGTTCATCCTCTCTGCAAGATTCTCTGTAGAAGAGTATCTCCCCCTGAGATGGCTTGTCCGCAATGAGTGAAGTAACAAGACAATCAAGGCTGTCGAACCGGCGTTGCTGGCGTGCGATGTCATCAACCATATTATTCTTTGCTTTAATCAGCAGCAAATAGGCATTATTTTGATCAGTTATAGTCTGAGCCTGAGACAGCACTTGTGAGGACAGGATATCGGTAAGCGCCTCTAAATCCCGAACCCTTGACTCCAAATTGAGAATACGATCAGAATCAGACATAGGTTGCGAGGATGATTTGGTAGTAGTGGCTCTGGGAGGAATGGTAGTAGACTGATGCACTTTGGTAGCTATCTCAGTAGCGACCTCCTTTAAAAGCGTAGATGCCTTCCTGCTTGATTTAGCAGTAGGATGAGTCTCTGGACGCACAAGAGCTCGAATTACTTCCTCCTCAGTCGGATCAGCTATTAATTGTGGTCCAGTATATGCAACTGCCCTAGGTCGCTTACGACTTCTAGTAACAGGTACCTCCACCTCTTCATCATCAGATTCATCCACCAAAGTAAAGTCAGGATCTTGCTCAACAGCTTTTCGCTTACCCTTCAGAGCCGGATCCAAAATCAATTTAGAACCTCTTCTGATCATACCAGCAGGAATACCAGAAACAGGACCAGATGGTGGATCCTGACCATCTTCTGAATCAGAGTCAGAAGCAGTTGCTCCATCCTTCTTCTCAGCAGAACCACCAGAAGTCCCAGCTACTGGCGGCTCAGAAGGCCCAACCTTCTCCTGTCTAGGATATGTAGGAACAACCTCCTGTTCAACTATATCCTCATGCACCAGCTGTGCAACAGCAACATCTTCCACATTCGGCTCAGGTTGATTATTCTGAACCTCAATTACCTCTTGTGGCTCGGGTTGGTGAGCCTCCTCAATCTGCTCTTGTTGTACAGGAACATCTGCCACAACATCAGCATCCACCCAGCCATGATTCGGTGGCGGCATATACTGAGGATCCACCAAGAACCCGAATAACTCAGTAACTGGGGGCTGAAGTTCAAATCTTCTGGATGTATGCATAAACATTGCATTATAGCCTCGAAGCCCCAGAGTATCTACCCGAATATCAGATACAACTTCAGGCAAATCAGGAATGCAGTGACGAATAATCAGCATACAGAATCTCGGATACATAAGAAACTGTGAACGAACAGCACCCGAGATTTGTCGAACAAACTCGCCGAAAATGAAATCTGAGAAACTGTATGGTTTATTATAAACCAGTGACAGTACAGCAGATAGTAACGCAGGGCTCAGCTCATCATATCCTCCTTTCTTGGCACCAAACACCGTGACCAGCACATGCCAGAGAAATCTCCATTCCCCAAAAACAAGGGCTTTCAGAAACTGACGGCCTCTCCTAAGACCAAGATATCCCATACGTGCCAAAGCTCCTTCAAGAAAGTCAGAGGGAAACACCGTGGGACCATCTTCTTGCTCAATATTCCCCAATCGCAAGATATGGCGAAGGTCAGTGGAAGAAAATACCACAGGACGATTATTCACCGTTGTCTGAATCACTGGAGGATTCACCACAGTATTATACTGAATATTATCCCAGAATTGGGTTAATATGTTCGTTGAGAGAGCCGGAGATGCAGTAATAGCATACTCAATCCTCGATTTTGCCAGAAATGTGAGAATTCTAGCCACACGAGAAGCTCCCTTAGCATTGACATCAAGGTCGATCAGTAAATTGTGGTGCGCAGCAAATTGACGAGCCATATCTGTAATAAAAACATCACATAAAGAACACGACAATTAGCTTAAAACAAATATTGAATAACTTATATAATCTACGAATCGTAATTGAACTATTAAGTTGTAAAAACCTAATTATCAATTATATTCGTTAATTATATATATCCATGCAATAAGTGTAATACTATCATTAATCTGTCACCAAAAAGTCTCAGATTAAGTATATAACTTATTACTATAAAGTCATAAGTCTTATACAAATAGATAAGTTTCTACGTGTTCACCATAAAGTCTACACGTCTAAACGTATAAAATATTCACTTATAACCTTTTATTAAATAAATTAATCGAAAGGTCGTAAGTCGATATAAGAAAGTTCAAATAGCAAGTCAAACCGAATTAAAAGGTTTTAGATTAACTTATAACTCATTATTAAGTAAATTAATCTAGAGTTCGTAAGGTAATCCAAAATAAAATGTAATTGTTTCGATTTGCAAGACAAACAAATTCAATTTAATCAACCAAGGCAAACCAGTCAAATATGCAATTTCAATTCGCAAAGTCAAAACAGAAAGTCAACTAAGCAAAGTGAAATTCGATTCGCAGAATTTAATTTGCGAATTGAAACTCAATTCGCAAAGTCAAACATCCAGTCAAACAGGCGAAGAGAAATTCGGTTCGCAAAGTCAAACCGGTCAACCAAGCGAAGCATATCTCGATTCGCAAGATTAGTTTAGTTCGCAAGTGAATTTCGATTTGCAAGTGTGTTTCAATTCGCAACAAGTTCGATTCGCAGGTTATATTCGATTCGCAAGATACTGGATTCGGTTCGCTAGAGCGTGCTGCGAATTGAGTTTGAACTCAATTCGCAACATGAACAGATGCGGCGAAATCAAATTAAAATTGAAACTAGAGCCCGTTTGAACACAATCGAAGCTGGCGATCTTGTACTAATCACAGAGAATAACAAAAACCCTAACAAATCAAAGTATTTCAACTACCAAATCGTGATATTCATGAAATCCTAAAACCAAAACCCTAAAACATAAAAATTTAATTTTCGAACAAATGACACGGTGAAAATGCGTGAATCATACCTTAATGTGTTCGTAATCAAAAAGTGGATAATCGGTATGGATTGAAAAAGTGAGTTCGCAAGTTTAAATTCGTGAAAAGAAGCGAAATCAGATGTGGGTTCGTGTCGCTAAAAGTTGGATTCGCAGGGGGTTCTAGTTTGGATTCGTGAAAGTGAATTCGCAAGGGGAGAATTGACCTAGTCAAAGCCTTTGGTTCGCAAGCCAAGTCAATTCGCAGGAGTTGACTTGGTCAAACAAAGAGTTTTTTTTATTTTTTTTTTATTTTTATTTTTTTATTTTTTTTTTATTAATAATATTGCACAAACATGTATCTATATAAACTAAATAAATATAAAAATAACTAAAATTAAACAAATAATGAAAGTTATTAATATTAAATTTTAATTTGTAATACTTTGTATATTTAAAACATACAAAATATAACAAATCTAAAATAATAAATAACATAAGTAACACCCAGCAATTATTTTTCACTTGTAATTTTTGTACAAGTCCAAAATAATGTAAAATTAATTTTCACTTGTAAATTTTTAAAGAATTCAAAAATCATACAAGTCTAAACTAATTAAAGGTAACAAGTCAAAAATATTTATTACTTGAAAGATACAAGTCTAAATATTTATTACTTGTATTGACACCAATTGTAAGCTCATACCTAAAAAGAATGAAACAATAAAGTGCAAAACAAAACAAATAAAATGCAAAGTAATGAATAATTCAAAACGGAACATTGGTATCGAGTACCATTTTATTAATTGAAACGTATAATAAAATAAACAATACATATTTTTGGTGTTAAACGTTTATCTGATACGGGATCATATTAGGAAGAATAAGATAGGTTTATTATTGAATTAAATAAGTCTAAGTAGATTGTTAGTATGCATACCTCATGAAATTCTCACTAAGTAACAAAAGAAATTACAACTCTAGCCATTTGTTAACTCATATTTATAAGATTATAACTTGGTTACCTTAATCCACATAAAATAACACATTTGTTATTAATTGTGAACATATGATTCACTAATGTGATCAGTTCAATTTTATAAACAGTTCAAGACGATTACTGATATTATGATCCACATAAACAAATAAAGCAATGAATTCCAAGCAAATTGTTATTATTAGTATGTATATTAAACAGTGTTGATCTAAAATATGATATAATGAGAATTCAAGCAAGAACACATAACACTGCATCTTTTATTTATTGGGTAGAGGTTACTAAATGATGTTCTTTTCGAAACATATAACATACCCTTAACTTTTAGATTTTGACAAACATCAAACATATCTTGAAGATACTAGTGGTTCTAGATCTGTACTTAGTACAACATAAGTTCCCTTAGTATGTGCAAGACAAGTTTGAGACCGTTGGCAAAACTAATGGTGTCAGGTCTGTACTTAGTACAACAGAGTCCCAGTAGTTTCACTAAAAGCCATTTGTTAAACTATTTGTCAGATCATCGAGTAACATATTTCTTTTGATATCAGTGTATGGTTATACTATTATTCATCATTTAAGACATTTGTCATACATCATATGGCAGATCACACTAAGTAACATACATGAGAATTATTGCTTTTTAAGTGCTCAGAAAACATAGCAGAATTTGCCTATCAGTACATCATATAATGAAGCTGTCTATACTTAAAGTTATTGTTTGATGAGTTATAGCGTGTGGAGAAAGGTGTATAATAAGATAAACATAAGCAAAGTCATGGTTGTAAAGATGTAACCCTAATGTAGCTTAAAGGAATCTACTAACACATCTAACTTAGTACTTATTTTAATGTTATTATTAACCTTATTCTCCTAATGTACTATCATTTCCCAACAGATAAACACTTAACTTTTATCGGAGGCGATTCCCCTTAGGTAACAAGCAAATAAATGCTATACGCCTATACCCCCTTTTTCTAAAAAAATAAAAAATAGACAAAATAAACGAAGCTAATTATTACAAAATCTGATGGAAGACTAATCACTCAGGATTTCTCATTCCATTTAGTTGCACCAAAGATTCAAATCGAGCCCGGTCGAATGCCTTGGTGTATAAGTCTGCTAGGTTATCCAATGAGGGAACCTTAGCTAACTTTATCAGCTGTTTCTCTGCACAATCTCTAATGAAATGATGTCTTATATCAATGTGCTTAGTCTTGCTGTGCTTTACAGGATTATTGGTTATCGAGATCGTTGACTCATTGTCAATCATCATTGGAGTGTTCGTTATATTCAACCCATAATCTCGTAATTGTTGTTGAATCCACAACACTTGGGAACAGCAGCTGCCAGCAGCAACATACTCAGCTTCACATGTAGAAATGGCTACTGAGGTCTGCTTCTTGCACTGCCAAGATACAAGTCGTCCACCTAGGAATTGACATCCTCCGGTAGTAGACTTTCTATTTTGATTACATCCTCCGTAATCCGAATCAGTATAAGCTATGAAATCAAAATCACCATCAATCGGATACCATAGTCCCAGCTTTGGTTTCCCTTTGAGGTAACGAAAGATTCTTTTCACAGCTTGCATATGTGACTCTTTCGGATTAGCCTGATATCTTGCACAGATACAAACTGCAAACATAATGTCAGGCCTGGATGCAGTCAAATACATTAGTGATCCAATCATGGCCCTATATAAAGTAGGATCCACATCCTGATCACTCGATGTATCAGGACTAAGTCCGTGATTCTCTGGTATAGGAGTCTTGAATACTTTAGAATCTTCCATTTTGAAACGTTCTAATAATTCAAGCGTATACTTAGATTGATGAATAAAGAATCCATCTTTCTTTTGGTCAACTTGTAACCCTAAGAAAAAGTTCATTTCTCCCATAGCAGACATCTCGAATTTACTTTTCATAACTTGTTCAAAGTCGCGACACATCTTTTCATCAGATGATCCAAAGATAATGTCATCGACATATACTTGAACAAGTAAGAAGTCCTTCTTTCTCCATTTTACAAAGAGTGTACTATCGATAGCACCTCTTGTAAATCCATTCTCAAGAAGATGTGTTGACAATGTCTCATACCAAGCCCTTGGTGCTTGATGTAATCCATATAAAGCCTTATCTAAACGATATACTTTTTCAGGATACTCAGGATTAGTGAATCCCGGTGGTTGTGAGACATACACCAGTTCTTTGACTTTGCCATACAAAAAGGCACTTTTTACATCTAATTGGAATACCTTTATTCCTTTATAAGATGCAAAAGCTAGAAATAGCCTTATTGCTTCAAGCCGAGCCACTGGTGCAAACACCTCGGTATAATCAATACCTTCCTCTTGATTAAAGCCTTGTACAACTAAACGGGCTTTATTGCGAGTCACGATTCCCCGATCGTCTCTCTTACACTTAAATACCCATCTAGTGCCAATTGGATATTCACCAGCCGGTAAATCAACCAATTCCCAGACTTGTAACTTAGTGAACTGACTCAGTTCATCTTGCATCGCTTCAACCCATGAGCTTTCTTTTAGTGCCATTTGCACATTTTTAGGCTCAACTTGTGAGATGAAACATGAATATAGACATTGATTGGTAATCCCTGTCTCGTTCATTTCAGCATACAAGTTTTCGTGAGTTGAAGTAGTAGCTTTAGATTGATTTCTAGTTTGAACCACAGTAGTTGGATCACCAATGATGTTTTCAATTGGATGATTCTTATGAACTTTTGATGTTGTTACTGGTTCAACTAAAATATCATTCTCTAAGTTAGAATCAACTTCTACCACTGATGGTAAGTCTTCATTAACATCAGAATTGTTTTCACAATCCTCTTGCTCTTGAGATATACCATCCACAGGTTGTTGAAGTTGACTTGTAGATGCATCATCAGTAGATACAGTAGAGTTAATCTCAGATGGCTGAATATTCGATGCTGGAGACTGAGTACAAGTCTCATCTCCCGACAATAAATGTTCAGGCATCTCTGAATTCCTCACATATTCACTGATGGGGACTTTAAATGACTTAAAGAGATCAGAATAGTCAAATTGCCAATCCAATCCTTTATGTACATCATGTGTATAGCTCGTAACTTCAATGTTATAAACTATTTCCACACGTCCCGTTGCTTTATTGAAGACTCTTTTATTTGGTGAATTAGGAACATAACCTAGGAAGTATCCTTCGTCAGCCTTTTCACCAAATTTTGGCTGTTTACTTGTCTTCAATAGAGTGCATGAAACTCCAAAGGGTTCAAACCCTTTTAAGTTAGGTTTCTTATTGTTCAAAAGTTCATAACAAGTTTTGTTATGTCTTTTAACCGTAAGAACTCTATTCAGAACATGATACGCAGTATTCACCGGTTCTGCCCAAAAGATGACAGGAAGCCTTGAATCTGATAGCATGGTTCTGGCACTCTCAATCAGTGTTCTATTCTTCCTTTCAGCCACACCATTCTGTTGAGGTTCATATGGTGCGCTGAATTGATGAATTATCCCTTTGCTTAAGCAATAGATATTGAACACCGAATTCTTGAATTCTGTTCCGTTATCACTACGAATTCTCTTAATTCTTGTTCTATAGATATTCTCAATTAGATCTAGAAACTCCATAAGAATGGTAGAAGTTTCATCCTTAGACCCCAAGAAGAAAACCCATGAGAATCTAGAGAAATCATCGGTGATAACCAAACAGTACCACTTGCCGCCTATGCTTCCTTTGCTTATAGGGCCAAAGAGATCCATATGCAGCAAGTCAAATGGCAATTGAATAGAGTTTTCAGTTTTGGATTTGTGTGGTTTCTTATGTTGCTTTCCTTTTAAGCAAGAAACACACCTATCCTCAAACTCGAAACGCTTCAATGGTACACCCAGAACTAAACCATTCTTGGTTATATAGTTCATCTTTCGAAAGTTAAGGTGAGCCATCTTTCTATGCCATAGGATAGAATCTGCTTCTGAAGCCTTGGATAACAAACATGTCGACTCCATCGAAGATATAGGAACATCCATGTTAATTGCATAGATGTCCTTCTTCCTTGGAGCCCTCATTAGTATCCATTTCTCAGGTACAATGAAACCTGGCTTCAGAACTAAGGCTTCTGTCTCATTAAAGAGAACAGGGTGGCCTTTATCGCAGATTTGAGAAACACTCACAAGATTGTGAGTCAATTCCTCAACGTAGTTAACATCTTCAAGTGTTAATGCTCCATTGGAGACAGTTCCTCTCCCTGTGATTACTCCTCCTTTATCACCAGCGAAATTAACCCGCTGTTTCAACCCACTTTTGAAGTCCTTCAGTAGACTCCGGGTCCCTGTCATGTGCCGAGAACAGCCACTGTCTACATACCACCAATTTTCTCTGTTCACAGTCTGTTCCTGCACATACAAGTTGTAAAGGATTAGTCTTCAAGGGGGACCCAAGCCATTACGGTCTTGGTCTGTCCCTTATCATCTACAAACTTAAGTTCTTTGAAGTAACCATTCTTCCCATTAGGAGCTTTGGTTACTTCCGAAGAAGTTTGAGTTTGTGGATGATTGTTAGTCTTAGGAGGTGAATTAATTGTGAACCTCTTAGACGTTGAGCTATGAGTTCTATAATTATGTGAATCATTAAACTCATTAGCACGTGATGTAGAACCATACTCATATTGACTCTTGGTTCTACTTGGTGTTCTAAACCTTGAAGGTGTTTGATCTTTGGGTTTATAATTAAGCTCAGGCCTTTTAGGTTTAGGTGGTGAGGGAAAGTGTGAGCTATTTCTTTTAAGAATATTCATAGGTCTAGAGCCTAATCCCGGTTTTACACTAGACCTATCTATATTCATACTAGAAACATTGGGTGGAGGAACACAATGAAAACTATCTCTTTTAGGAATATTAACAGACTTAGTACCAAATCCCGGCTTGATACTTGATCTATCTATATTCCCACTAGAGACATTAGTCGTCTTGTCATTTATCACTGGCTTAGTTGTTTCCTCTAACTTTTTGTTAGGGCAACAAGAAGCCACGTGTCCTCTTTGAAAACATTTAAAACAAGATAACTTCTTTTGTGATTTAACCACCTTTTTACCCTCACTTTTAGATTGTTCTGAAGACACTGAAGGTAAATCGTTAATAATCTTATCATTCAAATTTGTATCACCTATCACTTCTCTCGAGACAAATTGTACTTTAGAGAGTGATTTAGTCTTACTAACTTCACATGATGGATCTTTAACAACCTCCTTCAGTGGTTCAGACAGGTCAGACAATTTAGTTACATTTTCATCAGGTTCAGTATCTGCGTCAGGCATTTCTAAGTCATCTGAAGTTGTAGAGTAATTTGAATTGAATGGAGGAGGAACATCATTGTAACCAACACCATTCTTATCTTTTACACTACGTTGCGAGCTAATTATATTATTTAAGGTTAAAGAAGAAGTTCTATAACCTTCAATCTTACGATTCTGCTCAACTAATTTCAGTTTAGTCTCAGAAAGTTCCTGATCTTTACTAGCAATATTACGATTTAAATCATGTAAGTTAAGATATAAACCATCAATTTTGACACTTTGTTCATTTATTATGTCACTAAGTGATTTCCTATCTTCACTTTCAAGTTTTATCTTATCTTTAAGCGCTAGTTTGTCTTCACTTAACCTTCTAACATCACTTTTAGCTAAATCAAGTTCAGATGTTAAGGTTCTGTTAGACTCAGCAAATACACTAACCTGTGTTTGTAAGTCAGTAACTAAGTTACAGACATCAGCAAGAGTAAGAAAATTAACACATACCTTCTGCTTGTCTGTCCGAATGTCTGCCATGTGTGCTACGAACTCATCAGGACTCATATCCTCAGTTGATTCCAAATATAGCACATCTTTAGCTTTAGCAGCTTTGACTTCTTCCTGAATCTGCTCTGCAGGTTGAGTCTCCATGTCTTCAGGAAAGTATGAAGCTGATTCAGCAGGCGTCTCTTGATCAACTATATCAGCCATAAGCGCATGCTCAGACTGAGTAGTCCAATCATAAGAACCATCAACCTGCTGAACGACTAAGACTTTGGAATTTAGATTACTTCCCGAGTCTTGTCTATTAGCATCTACCTTTGGTCGTTGACATTCTCTAGCAAAGTGTCCGTAACCCTGACAGTTATAACACTTGACTTTAGACTTGTCAAAACCAGGTCTATTGCCAACAACTCTACGTCCAGTTCTTTTCAAGAAATTTTTCACCCTTCTAGACACCATAGCAAGCTGCCATTGAAGGTCCATTTCTTCAAGATCCTCAGGATCAACCTGATCGTAATCCTCATCGAACATTGCAGGATCATTGATCTTACCCTGGATGTAGTTTTCATATGATGCCACAAAGGAAGCTAGAACAGATAGTTGCTGTTCAGCAGATTTCACACTCATGGGCATTTTGTGATGCTCAGGAGGTGACTTCTCACTCGGCTTCCCTTTTGTGTTGCTTCCAGATGAAGCAATAAAGCACATATCCTCAGTCACTAATTCACCATGTTCATCAGTTTCACCAGCTAATAAAGCAGTGGTCGAACTGGATGAAACATTAGAGAGAACAGATTTTCCATGATATAATCCTGGATTTTGTAATTGATCAGAATCTGTGTCTCTAGTCTTTTTGGTGAAATCATAGCCTCTGAGTTTATCTATGACTTTCTCAAGAGTCATGGCAGCATACCTCTCATCGTTGTCTTTGAGCATGATACCATACATTTCCCACTTTGATGGTAAACCTTCAATAAACTTGTCGGTTTTCTCCTTATCCGAGTAGGAAATATCGTGGTCGTCAAGCTCACTAAGCAAGTGATAGAATCTTGTAGTGAATGCTTCAAGATCCTCTTCTCTAAAAGCCTTAAACACAGTGAATTGCTTTTTCAGAAGATTTCTCTTGCTTTCTTTAACCTGAGGGCTTCCCTCACATCTTTTCTCAAGAGCATCCCATAGCTCTTTAGCAGTATGAAAAGACTTGAGTTGATGATTGAGTTCTCTTGGTAAACTCATCTTAATAGATGAGTGAGCTTTGTTCTCAATCTCATAAGCCTTCTTTTGATTATCACTCATTCTTTGATAATCAAGTTTGACAGTAGCATTTTCCACAGTAGATGTCGGTGCAACATATCCGTTCTTGATACTTAGCCAGATCGACAGATCATGATATCTACAGTAAGATTCAAATCTGTCCTTCCAACCATAGTAGTCTTCAAGACGTAGCAACTTAGGTGGAACGTTAGATTTACCAACTTCATGGTCCATCTCGATCATTCTACTTAAGTCAGACATTTTCTTTAAACTTTGAATTTTCAAGTCAAACAAACTGGATTCGCAGGATTGACCAAAACTGGATTCGCAAGTTTGACTTTTTGGATTCGCAGGTTTGACCAACTGGGTTCGCAGGGTTTGACTTTTGGATTCGCAGGGGAGCTACTGGATTCGCAGGAAAGCAACTGAATTCGCAGGAAGAACACAATCCAGATCTCAATACGTGAACCGACTGTAAAACCCAAAACTCAACAATTTTTAGGTATTTTCACAATTAAACAAGATGTTTCGATTGTAAACAAACCCAAAAACGTCCAGAAATTGATTTTGATCGTTTTTAACACCTAAAGTATTACAATCAATCCGAATCAAAAGAAAATCTATTAAAAACTCAAAAACCACAATCAAGGCTCTGATACCAATTGTAAGTCCTGTGATCTTGGTCGATAATGATTATATCAATTATCTAGTCGTATAAAGGTGCGGAATTCCTTTATACGTTTGAGTTTTTAATTAATCAAACGAATCACTAATCGCTTTGTTTTGATATTAACTAATTGTTAATCTTCAAAACCTAGCCGTTAGTGATTAGGGTTTGCTCTGGAAATTACTACTGCCGTAAGTTTTCTCAAAAGTTAATCAGAATTATTTTTCCCCATCTCTTTTTGAATGTTAAATTAAAACCTAATTTAAGTACTCGTTTCACTTCGCATGATGGGCTGGGCTTTTGGGCTTGCGAATCCAGAATCACCTGCGAATTGAGTTTCTCAATTCGCTAGGGAGACCTCTGCGAATTGAGATTCTCAGTTCGCAAGTCATCCTGTGAATTGAGTTTCTCAATTCGCAAGTCTCAGGATTGCGAACCCAAATTCCGTTTTGCGAGTCCAGTTCTCATTTCACATATTTTAATAACTTGTGACTTGAGAACTTCACTCACAACTCAGACTTTAGTTTGTATTCGTTATTAGTCCAATACGTTTCCTGTATTTCACATAATAATAATAACAAACTAATATCATGTATTTACAAATCCAAACCAATGTACAAACTATGATTACAATTATCCTAGACCTATTACAAGCTAGATCTGTTGTCACAAAACATGTCTCAACATAAACCCTAAAAACGAAAGTTTTAGGTTTTTGAACGTCTAAACCCTAAGATTTCGAACGTAAACGAACCTAAAAGCTTCCAGAGACTGATTTTGGTTGCAAATACGCACTAATTGTACGTAAAACAACCCTAAATCAACCGTTATTATCACTAAAACAACCGTTATTATCCCGAATAACCTCGAACCTACGCGTATCTAGCCGTAGGCTTTGATACCAATTGTAAGTCCGTATGTTTAGGATCGATAATGAGATTATCTTAAGGTATTAATGTGCGGAATCCCTCAATACTAAGTTATAGGATCTATAACGATTTGTTTCACAATTTACTTAGTGAATCGGAATACTATTACGCTTTGTATTGATTATAACGGATGTTATCTATTAATACCTAGCCTTTAGAATACTTTGGAATAACTCTGGAAACACAGGAAATTCGTATATGATTAATGGCAAAAGTTCTGCCAAAGTTGATTAGGTTTAAGACCTAATTTTCATATATAACCGTCTCAGTTTGCTGGTTTTGGGCTCTGCGAACTAACTCAGTTCGCAGCACAACTTGGCCCAGCGAATTGATTCGGTTCGCAGTCCAATCTTGTCCTGCGAACTGACTCTGTTCGCAGTCAAACATGGTCAACATTTTTCAGAATTTTAATATTTTGCTCTAAAATGTTTACCAACCAATATTTTTCATGATAATTCAATACCAATGTACAAACTTGATTACAATTATCAGAAGTCCTATTACAAGCTAGATCTGTTGTCACAAAACATGTCTCAACACATTTTGTTGTGGCTCATAAGGTGCAAAAGACATTCATCACCGAGTTTTTGAACTCTAAGCCATTGTCGCTTCTAATTTTCCTGACTCCTCGACCATATTGATGTTCAATCTGGGTAAAGAATGTCATCAACATTTCAGCTGTCTCATCCTTTGTTCCCAAAAAGAATACCCATGAGAAACGCGAGAAGTCATCAGTAACAACTAAGCAGTAGTGTTTACCGCTTATACTTCTTGCATTTACATGACCAAATAAATCCATGTGAAGAAGCTCAAAAGCTGAGGCAATGGAATTTTGAGATTTTGACTTATGAGGTTTCTTGTGCTGTTTTCCTTTCTGACAAGGTACACATTTGTCCTCAAGGCCAAACTTCTGCATTGGTATACCTAGCACTAGTCCGTTTCTAACTATATAATTCATCTTTCTAAAGTGCAGGTGTGCCATTTTCCGGTGCCACAACTGTGAATCATTCTTAGATGCTTTGGGTATAAGACATGTCGACTCCTGAATAGATTCAGTAACACTCATGTCCATCACATAAGTGTCATTCTTTCTCGGAGCCCTCATGACTATCCATTCTTCTGGAATGAAAAATCCAGGTTTTAATGTGAGTGCTTCTTTATCCGTGAAATGGACGGGATGTCCTTTATCACAAATCTGAGATACACCATAAGATTGTGCTTTAGCTCCTCAACATAGTTGACTTGCTCTAGCAAAATCTTACCATTTGATACATTGCCCAATCCTGTGATTTGGCCGCCTTTCGCTCCAGCGAAGTTTACATATCCTCCCCTCTTGTGTATGAAATCCACAAGAAGTTGTTTTTCCCCGTCATGTGTCTGGAGCAATCGCTATCCACATACCACCAGTTTGTAGCACGTCTGATTAGCTCCTGCACAATTAAATGAAAATAATTAGTCATCAAGGGGGACCTAAGCCACGACGGTCTTGGGTCGGCCATTCTCATCTACGAATGTAAAATCCTTCAAGTATCCATTACTCTTATCAAAAGAGCTAGATGCTTTGGGAATCGCACTCGTTTGAGCATGGGATGAGCTACCACTAGGCTTTCGCTCGGGAGACTTTTGAAAAAGTGTCGGATTAATAGGCCTAGGGTTGGAAGTAGATCTAGCCCTAGAGTTATAGTTATAATTAGAATTCTGATAATTCTGATTACTATTGTTTTGGTTAGAAAAACTTCGATTTGGTGTCTGAAAACGCTGTGGAGTCTTTGACTTAGATGATTGTCCAAAGGAGTTTCCTCTAGCATGAGTATTACTCCGTGAATTCTCACCAGTCGTGAACTTCACAGTTTTTGAAATCAGTTGTGATCTCTAAGAGCTCGAAGTTCTCTTAAATCCTAACCCGTTTCTACCAGAATTAGCAACGTGTTCTTTTGATTCATTTGAAACATTCGTAGATCTTTGATGTACACTTGGTTTCTCAGGCATCACAATTTTATTATCCTGAGACGATCCAGTTTTAACATGTGATTTGTCTTTGTTCACCTTAGTAGATTTACCACCTTTCCCTTTTGTTGGGCAAATGCTTGCTACGTGTCCCTTTTGGTGACACAGAAGCATGAACGTCTCACCGAGGCCTTTTTAGGGGCCTTGTGATCCGTTGGATTGTCCAACACAAGTAAAGGTGAAGAGGAGACCATTTCAACTTGTTTTCCCTTGTCTCTTTTAAGATTTTCATTTACAGTTTTAGAGTTAAGTATAACATGTTTTATCGGTTCATTTGGCTCCTCATTATCGGATTTAACTTCCATTGCACTTTCTTTTACAAAAGTCATTTTCTTTTTAAGAATAGATGAAGATGCCTTGGAAGTTTCAGGATTTTTTGATTCTGTCTCATCATTTGTCTCAGCTCTCTCAGGTCTGACAAATTGTATAAACCCAGGAACAATTGAGTGAGTGATAGAATCATTTACAGATAACAACTCAGGTTCAACAGATGTAGAAGTGTAATTATGATTAAATGAAGGAGGGCTTTCAGTATAACCCATCCCCCGATGATCTCCTGGCTGTTTTTGTATGCTAAGGATGTTGTCTAAAGTTTCGATTGAGAATTTTCATAATTCTAATTTTCTGTTTAAATCACCAATCCTAACTTTAGCATCTGCTAGCTCTTTTTCTTTTTTTATAAGATTGTTTGGTTATGTCAAAAACATGCTCATGAGCCAAGTCAATAATCTGACTATGCTCATTCACTTTTTCTTTTAAAACCCTTAAGTCCTCTTTTTCAGACTTAACTTTATTTACGAGCTTAAAATTTCTTAGTTTTAAAACAACATTTTCTTCTTTTAATGAGCTTAGCTGAGCCGTTATCAAGTTAGATGACTCGATCAATTCCTCAGCCTGTACCTGAAAATTTGTACATAACACGCATGCTTTAACTACTAAGTCTAAATCAAGAAATACCTTCTGCTTCTCGGCGTCTAGATTAGCCATGTAGCCTATGAAGTCTTGTGAACTCACGTTCTCCGTTGACTTCAATTGAACCAACCTAGTCTCTGAAGCAGCAGCATCAATCTCCATCTTATCTTCTGAGCTTTCCTTAGTATCTGACTCAGACTTGTCATCTTCTTTAACTTCCTCAATAGATGCCATGAAAGCTTGAGGTTCTTCAGTCTTAGAGCTCCAGTCATATGCTCCTTCTTGTGATTGAACCACCAAAGCTCTTGAGGTCTGATTACCTCCTGAGTTCTGGTTGTTACTAGAGGAACCTTGACTGTATTGTCTATGATCGCTATGGCTAGGAGTCCGTTCCCTCTTAGGTCTTTGGCATTCCCTAGCAAAATGCCTGAAACCATCACAGTTATAGCATTTTACTTTTGACTTGTCAAATACTAATTTGCTACTTACGAACTTTCTCCCGGTCCGATTCATGAACCGTTGAGCCCTTCTTGCGATCATGGCCATTTGCCATTGCAAGTCCATCTCTTCTAAGTCATCTTGGTCTAATTGATCATAATCCTCGTTTATTAATTCTGGATCCGTGATCTTTCCCTTGATGAAGTTCTCATGAGAAGCTATGAAAGACGCAAGTAGGGCTACTTCCTCGTTTATTATTGCTACCAGAATTTCTGATAGCCAAGTCTGTTTCTGCCTCGCTAGTATAAAAGGTTGCAACTCCATTACTTGTAGATGCAACAGAATCAGACCGTTTACCGTGGTAAACGCTGGGATCTTGAACCTGATCGGATCCTGTCTCTTTCCTCTGTATGCTCAAGTCGTAGATACGCAGTTTCCCTATCACTTCATCAAGCGAGAGAGTCTTATAGTTGCTACTCTCCTTTATTATCAAGGTGTAAATGTCCCACTTTGATGGTAGAGCCTCCAGAAGTTTGTTATTCTTCATGGTGTCAGAAAAATTAAGGCCAGTGCCTTCCATTTCTGTCATTAGATGATAATATCGTGTGATAATCTCTTCTAATGTTTCATTCTTCAGGTGCTTAAATACATAGAACTGTTTCGTGAGCAGCTCAGCACTACCTTCCTTAATCTGCTCATTCCCCTCGAACCTCTTCTCCAGAGCTAACCAAAGCTCTCTAGATAGGTCATACTTCTTAAACGTGTGTTTGATCTCTTGTGGCAAACACATTGTAAGAGCAGACAATGCTTTATTCTCTACCTCGTACATCTTACGTTCTTCTTCTTTCAATGATGAATATTGCACTAATCATTGTTTGCCCTCAAACTCGTAAGTCGGTGCTTCGTATCCATCTTTTATGCATATCCACATTCTTACATCATTGTACTTGGCGAATGATTCAAATCGATCCTTCCACCAAAAGTAGTCTTCTCCCTTGAGAAGTTTCGGTGGTGAGGTGGACTTACCAACCTCGTTATCCATTTCTATCATCTTGCTTAAGTTAGACATATTTCAGGAAAGTCAACAAAAGTCAAGCACAAAAGTAAAAAAATAGGTCAAACAGAAAAGTCAACTGAAGTCAACCACACTAGCTTCGTACGAACTTAGATTAATTCGAACTTACAAGTTCGAAGACTATCTAGGTTCGTATAAGTCAAACTTCAGGTCAACCCTTTCAAAGATTCAAACGTACGAACTTATAGGTTCGAAGCTGTAGGTTCATACGAACTTACAGCTGGCTAAGTTCGAAGGCTATTTTAGGTATTTTCGTACGACACTTTCTTGTTCGTACGAACTTGCTGTTCAAACTCAAATCTGAATAAAAACTCAAATCTAGGAAGATTTAACCGTGAGAATTTGATGAGACTAGAAGATTATGAATCACAAACACACAAGGAAGCCAAAAGTACAACTTTTATCTTCCAAAACACTCTTAAACTTGTTTTCTTTGTGTTTTATCAATCCCAAACCCAAACAAAATCTTGTTTAGCTCTGATACTAATTGAAAGTCCCTTTTGTTGGACCGTTAAAGGATAGACCTTAGACACTGAATCAATATCAAATGCTAAAGCGCGGAATACAATAGCAAAATCAAAGTACGTTAACAATTAAACTCAACACAAGCAATCACAATAATAATATTAATCAAACAAACCAATTGTGATTTACAGATGATTGACTGGAGAAACAACACAGGCTGCACAAATACGAATTTCAGCAACAGCAACTCTGAAACCCTAAACGACTATTTATAGGTGACTAATCAGCCTGTTTAGCGATATTGTAATATCGCATATGCGATATTGTAATATCGCTTAAGCGATATTGGTGATATCGCCTATGCGATATTGTCAATATCGCTAAAGCGATATTGCCAATGTCGCTATTTACAGAATCTAACTAATTAGTTACAACTCGAAACCAAGACCAAGTGACAGACACTCTAGATGCACCAACAAACTCCCCCATGTCTGCAGCTTGGTCTTCAAAAATAATCTTCAGTTAAGTCTTCAATCAAACTCCTCTATGTCTTCAATAATTAGACACTCCCCCATTGAGATAGCATGGTCTTCATAATATTGATGTTCAGATTCATGTGACTGACACACCTTTTGCATACAATAAGATCTTCAAACTATATGACCATCTCTCAATCTTTAGCAGCTTCTCCAATATAATTTATCTTCACAGTCTTTGGAGAATAACCAACATCTTTTATATCTTCAATATTTGACTTTAACAAGATATGTGATATTGAATAAAACAACATAGAACTAAAATATTTTTGTAATTTTCTTTATAATTTAAAAGTAAAGAATACCAAAAAGAAAATAGATCGGGGATAACATTGTAATATGTCTGCTTAAGGATCATATCAGGATATCATGCATTTATTAGGAAATAGTAAGTGTTATTTTGATTATCAGTATATTTGTCCAAATTTAAATTTAGCACGCAGAGTTAACTAGCCAAAGAGACAATCAAGAACAAGACGATTAGAGGTATTGTTTTTCTACTTAAACATATAACATACTCAACTTCAAGCTTAGCAATTATTGTGAGAGTGAATAAGTCTTCGTGAATCTCACATAGATATACCCCTAGTATCAAGTCATGCCCAAGACTTCGATTAGTTAGAGAAAGCATTTGAATTCAACATTTTTAAGAATCAAGCCAGCGGTGACAGGTCTGTACATACGTACAACAAAGCGACATACACTTGATTCAGGTGTTTGCAAAACCAAACTTAGTCAAACCATTTGGCGACCTCGTAAGTAATCTTTGATTTTATAAGATTTGAAAGTACATTTGACTTTTGTTTGCTTTGTTTTTGAAAGTATACTGACTGAGACCAGGTCTGTACAAACGTACAACAAAGGAAACAGATAGCATAATTCCCCAAATGTTGTCATATACAAACTCAAGTTAATAGAAGCATGGCAAGCTGACACATAAGAATTAAGACACATTGTCATATATCATATGATGATCAACACAAAAGATCAGACACAGATTAAGAGATTTCTTAGTTGCTCAAAGATGAGTATGATAATGCCTACCAATACATCGTGCAAGTAATCAGATGTCTAGAAGGTCAAGTATAACAGATACGTGATAAACCTACTGATACATCAAACATAAACCTTAAAATTTCCATTTTGTGTACATGTCACCTGATGAACTATCATATTCCATTATTTACAGACACAATCCAAAATGTTTTCCAGAATTAAGAATCTTGCTGTTCAATTTCTGATTTTTAAATTACTCCCCCTGAACAGCAAATTCTTGTCTCAATTCTAATTCAAAAGTTATCCCCTAAAACGTAAACTAATTTGAAATATATATATAATTTTTTTAATTTAATAAATTTCGCAACGTTACATTTCTTGGATACTAAAAAGTATAAAGAGTGGTTGTTGCATAAACTAACAAAAAGAACAAATAATGACTAAAAAAAAATTCAAAATCACATATCAAGTCAAATCAATTCTTTTTAACCACGTTATTCCGTCTCGAAACGTTGAGAAACTCAGCCAGTCAATCACAATGCACATCCTTGCAGTCACTAAAAATACAATCTATCAAAAAGCTGACTGCAACACCACAAACAATGAAACATTAGATTTTATGGGACACCCAAGCTTTGATAGGCTTGAGATGTCCATTAGCGTCCATAATCATTACATCAACGAGTTTATGATATTTTAACATGTCACTTGATTTCATTGATGTATTGTTTGTGGATTTTTGTTTCCAAACCTGCTTAACATTGAATGAAGATGGTTGCTGATTAACTACATCAACCTTTCTAACCAGCGGTTGAGAAGGTATAATGTTATTAACCTTTAAATTTTGAAAATTACGAGATGACCCACGTTGTTTTGATCTCTGAAAGTTTCTATATTTAGTATGGCGTGGATCATTTCGTGATGCCCATTTTCTAGCAAGCACCGGACACTGATTAATAAGATGACCCTGCTTCTTACAATAGAAACATGATCGTCTCTCTCGGAAAGTGTGGTCATCACACGACAGTGGTTTCGGTGAAGGAGGTGACTTACAAGACTTGTTTTCAGGTACATTTGCAGCACATGAACACTTATGTGAACATGAAGGAGTAAATGTACTTGTAGTTGAAGAAATCTTTTTAGAAAATATTTGACCTCTACCTTCGGTAGTAAGTATTAAATTTTCTGTTTTGTTGTTATTCTTCTTAACTTTCTTTGTAACCTCGTGAGTTACATCCTCCACTTCCACCACCTCTTCAACATTTGTTGAAGGCACAAACAAAATAGGTTCAAATTTAGGCTTAATAAGCTCAGCCTTCTTTTTATTTGAACTTGGGACTTTAAGCAACTCAGGTCGCTTGACATCAACAGCCTTAACAAGATTAGGCTGTGTAACCTTTTCTGCTTTGATAATAACTGGTTTCACAACAGGATTTGTATCCTTCTTGAGAACAGAAGGGACATAATCTTTTATTTCATCCTGTGAGAGACTAGGCTGATTCAAGTTTGAGGGAGGAGGTTGGTTGTGATAACCAATTCCTGCCTTACTATTTGTATCAGTCCTTTGACTTTGCAGGATGTCGGAAAAGACCAGAGTAGATGTTGAAATATTTGCAAGTTTTCGTTTTAAATCAATATTATCAGCTTGAGCATCAGCAAGATCCTTTTTAAGATGAGCAATTAGTTTTAAGTAGCTATCAATTTCATCTTGTTTGCTGTAGATCATAGCTTTCAACTCTTTCTTTTCTTCAATAAGTGTCTTTTGATTTATTACAAAAACTTTTTCATTATCTCTTAACACTCTGTTCGCTTGAGTAAGACTTGTTAGATCTGTATTCAAACGATCATTATCTACTATGTACCTGTTGATTTTACCAGTTAGTTTTATACAAGAATTACAAATAAAAGAATCACAGTCTACCTCATTTTGGACATCCGCCATAAGAGCTACGTTTTCCGTAGTAGAAAAATCATATGGTTCATTGTCCATCAGTAAAGCAGCCTTGGCGATCTCAGTTTCCTTCTCACATTCACGAGCAAAATGACCTAGGTTTTGACATTTATTGCATCTAATCTTTGATTTGTCAAAACCCGTGCTTGTCTTATCAGTAACATCTTCAAGAGATCTCTTTCCAGTTCTCTTCAAATATGTCTTAGTCCTTCTTGTAAGCATGGCCATATTCCAACGAAGGTCAACCCTCTCAAGCTCATCAGGATCTACTTGTGCGAAATCCTCATCAGTAAGATCTACCGAGCTAATCCTCTTTGACAAGAAATCATCATAAGATGATAAGAATGCGTTGAAGATAACTGCATGCTCATTTTGTGATGCAGTAGCAGAGGAAGATGGTTGAGTTGGAAACGAAGAGAATGTTCCTGGTTTAGATTCAGAAGTAGACGGCCCAGATAAAAGAGCTGTACTTCCATATCCAAAACTACTGTTATCAGGAAGCAAAGAGCTAGATTTTATGCTTTTCTTTTGGATGTCCAAAGCACATGTTTCTAATTTTCCAATAAGTTGATCCAAAGACATTGCCAATATGTCTGGATCACTCTCCATCATTAATACTCGAGTTTCCCAAGAAGGAGGTAGAGCATTTAGCAGTTTCTTGTTGACCTCCATAGAGCTAAATTTGTGTCCACCCTCAGTCAGCTCATTCACAAGACGTGAATATCTACAGAACAAGTCATTAACCGTCTCGTTCTTCTGAATATCAAACAGATCATACTGTTTCTTTACAAATTCCAGCTTAATTTGCTTGTATTCAGTGGTACCTCCACATCTTTCAGCTATGCCATTCCACAGATCATAAGCTTTATCATGGTGCTTGAACATCTTCATAGCATCAGCAGGTAAAGACATGGTTATAGCAGAGTGAGCCTTTCGTTCACATTCCCATGCCTTACGTTCCGCAGCAGTCATTGAACGAATGGTTTTTGGAGGAGGAATACCCACATGTTCTCCACCTGCAACCGGTCTAATGTATCGTTCAATTAAAGGTATCTCCATTTCAGGGTCGGTAAACGCAACGAACGATAAGAATTCCCACGCCATTCAGAATACTCCATTCCCGGAGCAAAAAATGGAGGTTTGTTTGCAGAACCAACCTCAGCATTGTGTTTCAACATGGCATTAACAGCTTGTAATGTAGTCATTTTAATAACGATTAAAAGATTTGACTTTTAATTGAAAATTTCAAATTTGTCCGAACGAATTTTTCCCTCCAAAAATTTCAAAATTTTGGTCGAGTAAAATGAAAATTTTTTCAAACAAGAATTAGGCAAAGGGAAGCACAAATTCAAATTTTGATAATTGCCGAATTTTCCCGCCTTTTTTTTTTTTTTTTTTTTTTTTTTTTTTGAAATCAGAGGAAAAAGGGCGATATTGGGATAATATCGCTAAAATCAATCAAGCGATATTGGGATAATATCGCTAAAATCAACTAAGCGATATCAAGGTAATATCGCTAGTGATATCGCTCAAATTAATGAGACCTGAATTTGCAATGTCGCTAAAAACCCTAATGGCGATATTGATAGTAATATCGCTATCAATATCGCTAAAACGGCTGTAAACCTAAAAAAAAATATTTTTTACGAATCAAACAAAAATAAGGTTTAAAACTGATGAACACAACACCAGATATCACTAAAAATACATAATAAAATGCTTTTAAGACTGATAAACGATTTGTTTATTGTAAAACTCGTTTAAAAGATTTTAACACGTACGAATATTGATTCAATAAACCACTAATCCAATGATTATTGGCTCTGATACCACTTGTTGGACCGTTAAAGGACAGACCTTAGACACTGAATCAATATCAAATGCTAAAGCGCGGAATACAATAGCAAAATCAAAGTACGTTAACAATTAAACTCAACACAAGCAATCACAATAATAATATTAATCAAACAAACCAATTGTGATTTACAGATGATTGACTGGAGAAACAACACAGGCTGCACAAATACGAATTTCAGCAACAGCAACTCTGAAACCCTAAACGACTATTTATAGGTGTGACAACCGTCAAAAATCTCAGGTCATTAACGCATTTAAATTCCTAGTCTATCTAATTACGTTTACAGCACTCTAAAATCCTAGTGAAAAGTCTAGGTTACGACTCCTTAAGTACCGAAATCGTAAGTTACCGAAATCGCGCAACGTTCTAGGAGATTGCTTAGCGAACTTTAAGACTGTGAGGAACACAAAATTAGGTTACAAAGTGCCAAAGAAAACAAGTGAAATTAAATTTCATAAGTCATCACAAAATAGTTATCATATCGCAAAAATCGGAATTTAACCGGAAATTCCGTAACTCAGTGAACGCAACCGAAAATCGGTTAATTGACTCGCGAATGTCAATCGTGATAGAATCAAATACATTTTGATGAATGTTATAAACTTATAAGATAAAGTTTCATGACTCAAACTTTAATCACAAAGACATCACAAAAATCGGAATTAACCGAAATTCCGTAACTCGGCAAACGCGAACCGAATCGAATAAACGAAACTCGAATCCGACAAACTAATACTTGAATATCCATTATAAACAATCTAAAATACAATTTGAAGTATTTTATAAATTTAGAACATCAATTTTTACAACCCTAATATTAAGCACAAAAACAACACAATTTAAAGCCTTTAAATGTATAAGACTTGTGCAATTTTAATACAAATAAATACTAAAACTAATATACATTTTATTTTGACAAAAAAATAAGTTAAAAACCTCATTTTAATGACCCAAAACCGGACCCCCCTTTCCCTCTCTCTTTTTTCCACTCAACCTCTCCACTAACCACTTATATTCCATGCAAAAGTCTTCTACCACTTACACACTCTTCCTCTCATCATTTTCTCTCAAGAAAACACACACAAACCTCTCTTTTCACACACTAAACTCCAGAGAATATCCATCCTTAAATCATATCTTTGAAGGTGTTCATACACCTAAACCAACTTTCTAAGGACTTGGATAGGAGTCAAACCCAGTCGGCACGCGCATTACATCCATCCTTCCGCTCACGCTCAATAGTGAGTTTACACAGCCCCTCTTTTTAACGTTTTACTTAAATTTTTGGGGTGAAAAGCATGCTATATGATCTAACTACTATATTTGGATTACAAATACTATTCTTATGCTATCCTTGATTTACGAATGCTATGCTTATACTATGCGCGTTTTACAAATGCTATCCTTGATTTACAAATGCTATGCTATGCTATATGCTATGCTTACTTTCGAATACTTCACATGGTTAAAATGTCGTATTGATTACACATAATGTCGTGAATGTTTTCCGTTTATACGAACATGATTATATGCTTGTTTTCTATCGTATCTAAAGTCCCCGGTATATCTACACGACCATTAACTCTATATGAGCCAAATGATGCATATGAATAGTACTATTTGGGAGAGAGACCACCTCCCCACTCACGCGGCCACGTGAGTGCATCCCATCATCCTAAATGCCAACGATAGGGCATCTCTCTTTGGGGCAAAGGTTTATCGGTTGTAGGTTTGGTTGTGGACTCAAGCATAATAACTCATTGTGACTATATACATTATAACGTGATAGCATAGAAATTTCATAAACGACTATAAACGTATGAAGTTTTGACATTTGAAATGACATTTCTTTGAAACTATGAACTTACGACCCGAGCTTTACAATGACTTTGTCATCTGAAACAATATTTCTTTGAAACCATAAACTTACGACCCGAGCTTTACAATGACTTTGTCGTTTGAAACGACATTTCTTTGAAACTATAAACCTTACGACCCGAACTTGAAAATGACTTTGTCATTAGAAACCATATTTCTTTAAAACCATAGATTTTATAACCTGAGTTTTATACTATAAATCAATGTGGTCTTGGACAATGATAAACGTGGTTTCATAATAACGTCGCGCATTCGTATGAACTTCGACATAATAATCCGTTGAGACTTTAAACGTTTTGATATTGATTTGATGATCCATTGGCTTTATACACGTAACGTGAACTTATTAGATACTACAATATGAGTTTTATAAACATAACTTGAACTTATTAAACACTATATCTTGATTTTTATAAACGTGATTTAAATATTCCTTTGAAAATATGAGCGGGCGTTATAAATGAATCACGATTTTTAATTGAGTACAAAAAGGGAATCGCTCCTAAATGAGCCTCGTTCTTAAATAAACCTCCTTTGCAAACAAAACATCGATTAACAAATGAATCTAGCTATCAAATGAATATCGCTCTTAAATGAGCCTTGTTTTAACGAATTACTTTTATAATTATCCGCGCAATAGCGTTTGACTATCCTAAAAATTGATTTCAAGAACTTATCGGATGATTATCGTCTTTGTATGAGCCTCGACACTAAACATACTACTTTTGCGAACTAATCACTTAGTAACGTGGAACTTTTAAACTAGACTTTGTAAACACTGGAAAAGGGTCTTTCATTACACAAAACCTGTGTACTCACCAACTATGTTTCATAGTTGACCTGTTTACTTTTACATGCTTTTCAGGAATTAGTCACCACTTGTTTATTGAAGCTAAACCCGTTATATGATCTATGCTGCTGTAGCGTTACGGGATTTTCTCTTTTGGATGTAATCGCATGTTTAGATTCTTTTGTGCTGTAAACGCTTGTAAGACCTTATGTAATGTATTAATTGTAGACCGTTGAACGGTGATCTTTTGTAATTTTCGATTGTGAAATCATTGTACTGTTACATCTCGTGTTCCCGCTTTAGCGGGGTGTGACAATAGGTGACTAATCAGCCTGTTTAGCGATATTGTAATATCGCATATGCGATATTGTAATATCGCTTAAGCGATATTGGTGATATCGCCTATGCGATATTGTCAATATCGCTAAAGCGATATTGCCAATGTCGCTATTTACAGAATCTAACTAATTAGTTACAACTCGAAACCAAGACCAAGTGACAGACACTCTAGATGCACCAACACCTTTTGAATGGATCCAAACGGGATTGCAACGTGTATTAGTTTGCGGAATGGTATAATACATTAAAACAACAATAAAACAAGTGAAATGCAAGTGTTTAAGGTGTAAGTTCGTATGTATTCGAAGATAGCCCAGTATATTCGAATATAACTAATTCCAAAAACGTACAAATGAAGTATTACAACTTAGTATTTATACTCACGAACTTAGCTACTTCTAATAATAATTATTAAAATTTTTTGAAGAAAAATGTGTTTTGGATATTTAAAAAGTGATTTTAAAGTCATTCATACGCTCTCACGATATTTACGTTTATTATTTGAACTCTCGCCATATTATATATATATATACATATATATGGAGAAGGATTCATATGGAATCTCCAAATTATAGGGAAGGAGAGTAGTAAATCTCAGCCCTTGATCTCATCATTTATAACATTTATTACAGTTGAATGTTAACTCATATTTTGTTATTATATATCTATGAATGTTACTTAACATAATTTGTTAATGAATTTTTAGTGATAACATTCACCCATAAATGGTATAATCAGTGTATAATAATATATATGAGTTAATATTTATCATAAATTAATGTTTTAAGAATATTAAGTTGAAATTTTGACTGACATTCATTACAAATGAATGATAAATGTCGATTTTGAGAGTTTTGTTTGAAACGTAAAATTATAACAATATTGTTTGATTAAATGATGTATATGTTAGTCCATAATCAAGCAAATGTATGATGAATGTTGAGAGAGAATTTGGTTGAATGATTTTCTATTAAGCTCACAAATGATTTTACAAGGTTAAGTATTACAAATGATTAAGCTTAGCTACCTATTTATACTATAGGTTCTAAACACATGATTAAGCCTTAAGCAATGTTTACAATCTTTATTTTTAATATCTAACAATCTCCCCCTGATTGGAAACTTTGCTTGGATAGTCTTCAATTCATATATGTATCCTTTAAGCTTGAACTTCGAGAATCTTTTGTAAGCTGGAAACCATGTTGAAGCGCATTTTTGACTATTTTGTCTCGTCTTTTATCTTTGAAGTTAACTCTTGAAGATAAACTTGAAGACAAATCCTTTTCTTGATCTTCAACGGCAACTTCTAATCTTGAATGTGTTGGAATATTTCTCTTAAAAGGTCACTCTTTGAAAGCACCTTTTTTTTTTTATCTTAATCCTGAAAGTATATTGCACTTGGTTGTTGCCGATGAATCCTCTTTGAACTAATTGATTCCAATGTATGAAAGATTTATGATTTGATCTTTGAATTTTGATCTTTCGTTAATACTTTTAAAGCTTCTCTTCTATTGCTCCCCCTCAATTAAATATTGATCTTCTGGAGCTTTCACTTTCTAATTGAACCATTTTTGAATCTTCACTTGCTCCCCCTCAAATTAATAATCTACTTGCTCCCCCTCAAATCAATAATCTTTTCCCAAACTTGTAGAAAGATGATATTAGTTCTTCATTGAAGCTTTATCTTTCCTTAAACATGTAATCTTCAACATATAAACCATTTTCTTCACTTATCTTCAAACACCAACTCTTTTCTTTACTATCTTCAACTTATCTTCAAACACCAACTCTTTTCTTTACTATATTCAAACACTAATCTATTTTCTCCCCCTTCATGATGATTATGATACATCGTGAACATCATGAATATGGTGTAGCACAACGTGTTTGAAGAATAGTAGTATGCACAAACTCTTACGAACATTCCTTTGAATGTTGAATACTCAATAAGCACCATTTTGTAACCTTAGGGTAATACAACAATTCACTTGATTAAATCAAAGAAAAGTTGTTTGTATTTTCAGGAAACACATTTCTGAAAACACTTTAACTCCTGGATCACATAGATTACCAGTTTACATATTAATTGAAATATTTACATTATTCAATCGAGTGACCTACGTTCAATGTTGGCATTGATGTTAGCATTGGTAGGATTTCCATTCAATCATTGTGGAATACCATTTTAGGTATCACTATGAATGTTCCGGCAATATCACATAGATATGCATAATGTCACTTAGACATGGTGTGTAAAAATACACTTTGTGTCCTAAATATTTTTATATCATTAGGCTCTAGACTCAATAAGTGCATGACATGAAGTCAGGGATTGGAGCAAATTGTCCTCTTGTTTCAATATTAACAATCTCTAAATGAGATGTCAATAGATTATGTGCTAAATCTCCGTGAGAAATTGAAACAAGGACTTTTTAAGAAGTACTTGAGTGGCTGGGAGGGTAATGTGCATTGCATCACTGGGTCCATGATGTCTTCTTCAATACCAGAAATCAACGAATGAAATTCGATAGTAGATGTGGCTACCCGGTGATTTCTTGTTTAGTGAGGGTTTTCTTTTTCTTTTAACCCTTTCACACACTCCTCACTCAACCTCTCACATTTTTCAACTCCTCCCTCATTCATTTGGCATTAATGAAAGTATGCTGATCTGCACTTTAATCTCCACCAACCCTCTCATTTAGACATAAGATACCCTTGCATCCTAAATTATGGAAGGTGGCTCATATGGTAGATCCATCCGGCTCTGGTGGATCGTAGGAGATATTTGAAATCTATAACACTCAGTGCAGATTGCAGCATTTGCCAACAATTGATCATGTATTGATCATTATTTTACAAAGTTGTGATATGTGGTACTACTTCGTCGGTTTGATGTTTCAAGAAAATTTCCTCAAGGTGAGCAGCGAAAAAAATTTGAAAATCTTCCAAAGTGTTTGATAATGACAAGTAGTTTTAACACTTGAAATTTTTAGGTTTGTATGAGCTCCCCCTCAAATATAACATATATTTCTCAACAAGAAAATATAACGGGAGCTCGATCTTTTTCAATTAAAACGGGTTTGAACTGAATTGTTCAGAAACCATTTTCATTTGAAGAAGGATTTATGAACTGATTTGTTCATAAGTCAAATCTCTTTAAAACCGAGTTATGAACTAAGTTGTTCATAAGTCACCGAGAAACTACAAATGATTAAGCTTAGCTACCTATTTATACTATATGTGCTAAACACATGATTAAGCCTTAAGCAATGTTTACAATCTTTATTTTTATTATCTAACAGTATATAATCGATTAATTTATATTTCAAGCTTTAATTCAATGAATCTTGTTTGAAAATCATGTTTTGATGGTAATGGGTATTTGCTTCCCTACTTCCTTTTTTTTTTGCTTGCCTCTTGATCTCCACCTATATATATATATACATATATAGAGGAAGGATCCATAGGAAAACTTCAAATTCTGGGGAAGGAGGGAAACAAAATCTCAGCCTTATATTTCATCATTTGTAACATTAATTCCAGATGAATGTTAACTCATATTTTGTTAATATACATTGATGAATGTTACTTAACATCATTTCTTGATGAATTTTTAGTGATAACATTCACCCATAAATGGTATAATCAGTGTATAATAACATATCTGAGTTAATATTTATCATAAATGAATGTTTTAAGAATATTAAGTTGAAATTTTGACTAACATTCATCACAAATGAATGATAAATGTCAATTTTGAGAGAATTTTGTTTAAATCATAAAATTATAACTACATTGTTTGATTAAATGATGTATATAATCGATTCATTTATATTTCAAGCTTTAATTTGATGAATCTTGCTTGAAAATCATGTTTTGATAATAAATAAGTATTTGATTTTCTACTTCTCTAATTTTTTTAATTCTCTCTTAATCGCCACCCTATATATTATATAAGTCTGAATCGGAATAGATTGATAGCTTAGAAAGAAAAATATTTCAAAGTAAGACTATAATGATTAACCTTTAAATTTTATATCTAAATGATTATGCAATTTAATTATATTATTCAATGAGAAACCTTTTGATACCCTTTTCCTGCCTCTATAATAATAGTATCATCTTTGCTTAATAATTGTAGTTATATGCCAGTTAGGGTCAATGTTATTCATTCTCTTAAAATTATAAATCCTTTAATATATAGAAGTAATTATTTTGAAAATTGCTTGTCCTCCCTTTACTGTTTGACTTTGAGATGCTTACTAAACTTTTGATATTGCATAAGGCTTAAATAATTATGTTTTCCTTAGTTTACCAGTATACTTAAATCATTGTAAAAATACCTCTTAGACACCTTAGATCATGATGTTATACATACATATGAAAAAATGAGCACATCCTGTTTTAAAACAGTATCGGTGACATATTAGCTTAAATAACCTTCGACCATTAAGCTTTTAGATCCCTTTGAACATATTAGCCATCATTTTGACAACCTTTTAATGTTTGTTGAGACCTTATAATAATGTTTTCTTATAAGTATTCGCGTACTGTATGATTCATGTTATAATATCGATAATCTTATATGTGTTACGACATTAACTTATATTAAGTTGTTTAATAGTTCAATCATGTCAAACATTGCAAAGCTTGAATTTTTAGCTCCCGACATTAGGGGAAAAAACTACTTGTCATGAGTGTTGGATGCTGAAATGCAGTCGGATGCTAATGGACTGGATTTGAAATTATTGATAATGAAATCATTTACAACAATATAATTGTACGCATTGAAATTTATTATATTCAGAAATAACTATACATTATAATATGGGTTAATAGACAGATTGAGTATCAAACTTTACTCAAAGGTTCATTTTGGTGCATATTGTGTGACAACGGCTTCTACTTTGTAATAGTTAGTTTTAGAAGTCATTTTGTTAATCATTGTAATCGTTAACTTTAGTTTTGTATGTGTATTTTGTAGGTTCGTACGAACTTATAGGTTCGTACGAACTTAGTAAGTTCGTACGAACTTAAAAGGTGCCTATTTAATTAGGTGCCTATATATACACAAGTCCAAAAGTTTTAGAAAAGAGGTTTTTCGGAGTTGTAAGTTCGAACTCAGTTTTAGAAGCTTATTACAAGTTCGTATAAAGCTAAAAGAGAGAGTTTGTATCCTTGTTCGAATGTAATACTTGTTTACATTCAATAAAAGTGATATTTACACATTTGTTTACTCGTTTGATTATCGTTTGTGTTTATGTGAGGATTCCGCATTCGTATAAACAAGATTACCTCGTAGATCCGAACCTACGGGATCCTAGAATTGGTATCAGAGCCTTCGAATTCGTATGATTTGGTTCGGGGTAAAGAAACTTTAAGTAAACGAGAGATTACAAAAGATTTGGAAGTTAGATTGTTTTTTTTAGCTTCCAAAGTTGTATATAATCACTTAGTATTTAAGGTATTCGAAGTTGCAGGTTGAAACGAACTCATTTCAGATCTGAGTTTTTCAACAGCTTTTTGTACGAACTTAGAAAGTACGTTCGAACTTACCTGGAATAACATTTGAACTTACAGCAGTAAGTTAGCTGTAAGTTCGTACGAACTTGTACCCTTCGAACTTAGTTATTGTTCGAACATCCTAAGTTCGTACGAACTTAACTCTCACAAGTTCGATAAAAAAAAAAAGTTTCTAAAGGCTAAAGATTAACTCTCAATTCGTACGAACTTAACTCTCACAAGAGTTATTTGGCGGGAAATTTCTGACAAATTTTGTTGGGACATGTTATTGTGACAACAGATCTAGCTTGTAATAGGATTAGTGTATTTATTGTCAAACTTGTATAATTGGTTTAGACTCATAAATATTTGATATTAACTTGTTATTATTATTTGTTAAATGTTAAAATCGCGAAATGAGAAGTCAACTCGCAGGTCAAATAACCTGCGAGATGAGATCTCAATTCGCAGCCTGATCTGGGCTCGCAGGTCTTGGACTAGCGAGCTGAGATCTGGGTTCGCAGGACCTACTTGCGAGCTGAGATTTGGGCTCGCAGCCATCTGGACTCGCAGGCCCATGGGCTGCGAGTTGAGTCAATTCGCAAAGCCCATAGCCTGCGAGTTGAACCAGATATAAATATTTTAATGCTGCTCAAATTAAACACACTTCTAGATATCCGTGCCATAATTACACACATCAAATATTATAATATTCTCCTCGTATTTCGTGCTGATATAAAAGCTATTGTTTAATAGGCTCGGTTTTGATTGTTTAACACTAGTTAATATCAAAACGAAGCTTGTTAATTGATAGATTAGTTATATAAGCCTAAAACCTTAAGTATTAAGGGATTCCACACCTTAATACCTAAAAGATAATCCGTTATCGCTAACCAAGATCTAGAGACTTACAAAATTTTCTTTCACCAAAATTTGAATTTAGGCTTACCATTGTTTAACTTTGGTTCGAGAATATTTAAATTTTACTCCGAACATTTTCGCGAATTTTTGGAGGGAAATCTATGTTGTGAGTGAACTTGACGTTAGTTGACTTCACCAAGTTCGTATACTCTCTATTTACGATGTCAAATGTGAACAAGCGGATACAAATGGATCATGAAGTAGGTAAAACTGCTTCATCACCAAAGCTTCTAAAGCCTGAAGATTACTTTTGGTGGAGAGATAGATTTGAATCATTTGCAAAATTCAATGACATTAACATGTGGATCTGTATTAATGAAGGGTATGATGCACCTACTTATGAATTCAAAGGGAAACGTAGGTTTTATTCGTATTCAACGATGAAGGAGGCAGACAAAAGGATGTATGAAGTAGATAAAAAGGCATTGTCTGCTATCATCAAGTGTCTTCCTGAAGAAATTAAGCATACCTTCAAACGTTACAACTATTCTAGAGAGCTCTGGGTAGCTTTGGAGAAGAGTTTTGACGATGATGCACAAATCAAAGAGAGTAGGGTTGACTCATATCAAGGGACGTCTACTAGTGATCAATACTCAGGGAATAGTACACATTCCAGACCCTTGGTTACTCAAACACATGACGGTTCATATGATTGGAGTACACCTGTTGAAGAGCCTCAGGAATTCGTGACCACAAATGATGAGGTAGATCAAAAGGGTGCTAGTGAGAAGAAGACTGAGAGAGAGTTACCTGCTTCAGAGACCAGGGTAATAAGGCTAGAGTCTATTGATACTATGAGTACAAAGGACTTCATTGCTTATATGGCCAACATGGATGCTGAGAAGCATAAGGTTATTCTAAACTTAGAGTCTATAGTTAATGTTTGTGTTTTATGTACTAACTTTGCAGAGCAGGCTGAAACTGAGTTAGTTAATAAAGCTAAATCTGATAAAGAGGATTTAAAAGTTTTAAAAGACAAAGTGAATGAGCAGAGTCAAATACTTGACTTAGCTCGTGAACATGTTTTGGATTTAACAAAACAGTCTTTAGATAAAGAAAAAGAACTAGCAGACGCTAAGGTTAGAATTGTTGAGCTTAAAAATAAAATTGAACTAAAAAGATTTTCAGTTGAAACTTTAGATAGTCTGTTAAATGTTCAAAAACAGCCCTCAGATCATTGTGGAGTGGGATACAGTGAAGTTCCTCCACCTTTAAATCATAATTATTCATTTTTATCAAATGAATTTGAGTTATCAAATGGAAATGACTATTCTATTTCTTCAATAATCTCTGAGATGGTAAACATCACTATGTCGACAAAATGAAAGAAAGCTGAGTCAGGTACCAAAGATGAGTCAAGTTCTAAAATAGAGTCAGTAAAAACTGACTCTACTACACGAACATCAGTCTCTGAGATGGTAGACTTTACCGAGTCGACCAAATCAGAGAGAGCTGAGTTAGGGACCAATGAGGAGTCAAAAACTACAATTAAGTTGTTAGACCTAAAATAGAAGATGTTAAGAATAAAAATGAAAAAGGTAAACAAACCGAATCGGAACACCAAACGAATCTCAGGGCTCAAAAGAAAGCCCGGGAGAAGCGTTCGTGCTTCACGTGTCATCAAAAGGGACATGTAGCAAGTGTGTGTCCATATAAGAAATCAAGAGTTTCAACAAATGATAGTCCAATGAGCACTTCTCCTGAAACAGGAAGCTCAAATGGATAATCAATTCGGTCGAAACCTTCAAAAAGTTTTAACAACCCCAACAAAAGTTTTTCTAACCAGAGTAGTAGTAACAGGAATTTTTATAATTCGAATTATAACTATAAGTCTAGGGTTAGATATTTTTCAAACTGTAAGTCCCCTTACGTTCGGATCTACGAGGTAATATGATATAATCGAGTGCGAAATCTCGATTATACTTAACGATAACAAACTAGTAATACAAATATGTAAAGATCACTTTTATTGAACGTAAACAAGTAAGTCCCCCTACGTTCGGATCTACGAGGTAATATGATATAATCGAGTGCGGAATCCTAGATTATACTTAACGATAACAAACGAGTAATACAAATGTGTAAAGATCACTTTTATTGAACGTAAACAAGTATTACATTCAAAAAAACATACAAACTCTCTCCTTTAGCTTTATACGAACTTGTACTAACCTTCTAAAACTGAGTTCGAACTTACACCTCCGAAAAACCTCTTTTCTAACACTTTCGGACTTGTGTATATATAGGCACCTAAGTTCGTACCTACTCTAAGTTCGTACGAACCTACCAAATACACATACAAAACTGAAGTTAATAATTACAATGATTAACAAAATGACTTCTAAGACTAACTATTACAAACTAGAAGCTGTTGTCACAAAACATGCACCAACAGACTCCCCCTTGACAATAGCTCTAGTTTCGATGCACCAACAGACCCCCCCCCCCTTGACAATAGCTCTAGTTTCGATTCACCCGAGATGTTGTCACCTGAGTTGTCTTCGATCAATTCTGTTAAGCTTTTTTGTCTTCCTGCGTAGAACACCTTTTCCACAAAGTCTTCACTACCCTCTGACATCTTCAATCTTCATGTCTCTAACTATCTCTGTAGCATCATGAAGCTTCAACAGATCATGTCATACACCCTCAACAACTCTTGTAGCTTCCGACTTACCATTAGGAATTTCATCTTTTTCAGATCTTAACTCCTCTAGGTCTATCACTTCGATTCACCTTCAGACATTTCTTCATTTTCTGAACTAAACTTCTCTAGGTATCCTCTAACTCAGACTTATCACTATTAAACTCGTCAGTTCAATGGTATCTATCTCTGTTCGATTGACTAGACTCCCCCTTAACCTGTTTAAGCTAACTAAGTCTTCCAGTTGAAGAGTTAGGCAGCTCCCCATTATTTGGTTTACAGCTAGGCAGGTCACCATGATTTGGTCACTAAGATCATCGTCTCTGTCTCTGTTTCTTTCTCAACGCATCCTCTTTACAACCAGTTTTCTCCACCTGCCAGGCTTCTCCCCCTGAGTTGCTGCGCTCTTCAACAAGGGATTTATCTTTGCCGAAGCTGTGGTGAAATAATTGTAATAGGCGCGGTTGGAATGTTGTTGTAATGGTGGGTATGGTGATGGTTGTAGATTGGGCAGTCGGCTTACTAATGGTAACCTCACTAGACCGTCTTCTTGTTGGACCTTCTAGTGAATAACGATGTATCATTATCAGAATCAGCATCATCATCTTGCAATTTATAATCACCGTCTTCATTCAACTTATATTTGCCTTTATCCGTAGTAAAACGAGACCCTAAGTGAGATCCAAGTTTTATTAGATCTAGATTCATCCAACTCTGTGGAATATCATCGTCATCATCACTTTCATCATCACTTTCGGTCTTTTTACACGCAAACCCCAATATCCTCCTCGAATTTAGATCTTCTAGCTTCAATGATTTGTCTTACCTAGGCTTTGAATCAATCGCATTCGAGTTGTTTCTCCAATCGTAGAGTTAAACAATCAAAAGTAATTATCTCCCCATTTAGTAAGAACTTAAATTTGTACAAATTAAAAATTGAAAAATAACTAAAAATAAACAAACAAATACGAGATTATTCATATTAAAAATCACATTCTTTTTGGGAGAGTCACTGTTACGAAGATCATATTAGTCATGATGTAGACTGTACACAGTAGGAATTATTGTATTCCTTGGTTATTATGTATGTAATTTATAGTTCACGACGATTATTGGTATTGTTGTCCACTTAAGCAGTCAACACTCAGAATTTTCAAGTACACGTTTAGTTATTTTTCACGATTAACTATGTGTCTCACATTTGATATACCCTTAGAATCAAGAAAGTTTAGAATTCAATGTATCAGATCTTTTAACTTAAATTCATCTCTAAAGTAAAGTCATTTATATTAAGAGCAATGTACTTGTGTACATGTGAAGAGACTGGACGAGACTAGGGTTAGAGGCAAACAAATCTAAAATAAAACCAGAGGTGACAGGTCTGTACTTGCGTACAACAAAGCGACATAGTGTGACAACCCGAAGAATTAGATATTATTCCGTACACTTTTATGACGTGCATTTAGGCTAAGTCCCAAATTAATTATGTGAATTCATTTTTATTAAGTTAAACTTATTACAAATATTATAGTTGCATATGAGAAGCAATTCTTTTAATGCGAGAAGCATTCATGATTTTTTTGGAATTACACAAATCAATCGGTGGAAACCGAATCTTCCGAACGTTGTGATCAAATCCGGAATATAACGTAAATCTATTTAATATTAAATAGTAGTTATTATTATTATAATACATATGCTAATTAAGAGCATAACAACCTTTAAAAAAAATCCGTAAACGCCACGTGAATTAGAAAACGTACAAAGTTGAGATGAATTAGAAAGTTAATCGAACCGAGTATCGGAAAATCACATGATTATTATTTCAATCACTTAGTTACATTCTAGTAACTTTAATCAACCTTAAACAACCACAAATAACCTTAATTACACAACTAGCAACTAATTAATCAAGATTAACACCTAATGACTAAAATATCTAACTTAATCAAGATTTAAACCCTCCCCTCCCCTTAACCAAAAATCTGCACAAAGCCCACATGCCAAATCCCCTAAATCAAGGAGAAATCATCATATTTTGACTTCATGCAACCCATACTTCCCACTCTCTTACAACACCATACCTTCACCCTTACTTGTACAAGCTTTTGCATCACTTTACACTTCATTCTTTCACACACAAACTCACAAACTCTCTCTTTCTTTCTCTGTAAATTCGGCCATCAACAAGCAGCCCCAAAAACACCCTTCATCTTGCTCAAGAACAACCTTCAAACAACAACCTACATCCTCCCTTGTAACCCCTTGATATACCATGACTCCCCAACACTAAAACCTTCATTTTATGCTCTCTATACTCCCAAAAACGTGCACACAACCATCACCATTTCATTTCTAACTAAAACAACTCAAAACCCAAGGATTTGTTAGCTAGGAGCTCATCCACAACAAGTTCAAGCACCCTCTTGCTCAAAACCACTATTTTAGTGCATTGTAAGGAAAATCTAACTTCAAACTCTTTGATTCTTTCATTTAAATACTTAGAAAATAGTTTAACACGTGTTAGATGTTCACTCATGCTAGAAATGAACTTAAAAACTCGTATTCGTATGAACTATAACAAAGGTTTGCTAAAAATGACCAAAACAAGCTGTTAAATGACAATCTGAAAAACGGCATAAACTTTGCCCAACTTTGGAGCTAATTATCTTGGTCAAAACTTAACCAAATCTTATGTTTCTTGAGTCTAAATTTAAGTTCAAAGAGTTTTCTTTCCAACCCTGCCGGTTTCATAATTTTTAGACAAGAATTGATACCTCAAAATGAATTTCTAAGAAAATGTGTACAATCTGTTCTTTTGTGACAGAAAATGACCTAACTTTGAACTTTCAAACCCCATATCTAAATGAGTTGATTCTTTTTCCTACAAGTCAAAAATCTTGTTAGCTTTAAAAGTAGTATAATTACACTTCATGAATGTAAGTAAAACTCCTTATATAAATAGATCTTTAACCAATTGTCCATGAAAGTGCCTGCTGTACCTTTGTGTAATATTAAATACGTTTGAACTACTTAAACTTAACCAAAAATTACGAATCTTATATTTATGGAAATCTAAGACATAGAGGAACATGCAGAAAATTTTCATAAAATTATAAGCTTGTTTGACTAGTCAAAACCATAGCCAAAGATGGACTAATTTCTGGACAGAATCTGTTAGAAGTGGACAAATGAAACTAGAAAGGACAAAAATGATAAAAATCATATATTAAGGACTTTTGATATAAAAATTAGTATGTGTCGCAACCCCCAAGACGCGTGGCAGCGGAAGGTATGAGGTGTCAAGGGGGCGCCGACCAAATCAAATATCACAACACAAGAGTTACAACAAACGACCTCTATATGAGACGTTTTCAAAAATCATTACATTACAAACTTAAAAGTGTTCACATAAAACTAGGAGTTCGTATCTGATACGTAGAATTACATAACTATTATTACAAAATATAGTAAATGCAATCTAATTCCTTGGTTGTTTCAAAATATGCGACTCGAGCTATTGCTTCCAAAGCATCCTACTGCGGCTGGTCACCTGAGAATACATACTAAAAGAGTCAACATAAAGTTGGTGAGTTCATAGGTTTGAAAACAGTTGATATCACATCGTATGGAACGTGTGGAACACAAGATTTCCTGTTTGTATCATCCAACAATGATAGTAATGTATTACAAAGATGTAAAAGAGGTGTATATTGTTGCCATGAACCCATAGTTCGAGCTTAACTATGGTGTCGGGTCACAAACAAGTGCCACGATTGTGGTGCCTCCCTGTGGGTGCCTAATCCAACACTCGTAAGAACAAATGATAATGCGTCCGTTTGACCAGTTAGCGCGACTAACCCGGACGGGGGGAGTCAATCCCAAATAGTACTATTCATTAACATTCACGCTATAATGATACTAACAAACTATGTGTGGGGGACTTTCAGGATTAGTTAAATAACTCATGCAACCAATATATCGTGTTTTGTACTTGCGTTCACATAAAAATAGCAGTTGTTAAAAGCAGTTGTATGTATTCTCACCCCTGAGTGGAAATAGTAGAAAAAGGGGCTATGAAACTCACCTGAGATTAGTATGTTATTTAGCAAATAACAAATAACAAGCAACTGGTGTTCCCAAGAGTAATCTTCAAGCGCCCTAGACGTATAAGATTGTGTAAGTAGATGTCTCAAAAAGACCATCTATAGTGATTGTATAAGTGGAGGGTTAATGTCCACTTAAGCCAACCATGTAGGTGGAGGGTTAATGCCCACCTATTCGCTAGTAGTTCACTTAACTAATATGTCTATTCTTGTTTGCTTTATCGAAAACGTGTACGACCCGTTGGTGAAAATTTGTGAAAACATAATGTTGATTAGTGTGATAAGTGGGCGAAGCCCACGAATGATGGGGGTCCGGGGGCAGCGCCCCTGGTGGCGGGGTCCAAGGGGTGGCAACCCCTGGTGGGGTCCAAGGGGCAGGGCCCCTGGCTGGGGTTGATTCTGGGTTTTTAGCGACACTAGGGCTAGTGTCGCATATGCTTTGATTTTTGGGTTGTTAGCGACACAAGGCTAGTGTCGCTAATGTGATTTTGGCGACACAATTCTAGTGTCGCTAAGGTGACGGTTAAAATGCTACAACGACACAAGGGTTAGTGTCGCTAATGGCTACTGGGCTTTTGCGACATAGGGATCAGAAACAGACCAGTTTTGCCAATTTTATTTTGTAATCCAAATGTTCAAGATAAAATTCAAGAAAAATATATGTTGTTTCCTAGTATGTTAGGTACTTAAAATAATTTTTACAGAATTTTTAGACAAGTCTAAGTATTTATAAAAATTGTAGTTTCCCACAGAGGTCAAAAAGTAGCCAATCAGGAGACATGCAAGGAGATAGAGTTTCTGGGCAGAATGCGTGCATATTTGGACGAGGTCATCTAAACGACTATTTTTCTCAACAAAATTTCTGAAGTTTTGGCGCTGGTTTCAAGTCTTTTGGATATGTAAATCTCGAGTTATGACTAAAAAAACGAGGCACAATTTTTCTGCCTTTTACCCAGCCTATCTACATGTTTTTGTAAAACTTATTTCGGGCATCAAACGAGCTTCAAAAATTATGAAATCAGTGGAAAAAGAAAGATAACTTCTTAAACTTAGTTTTAGCCTTTTGAATCGTTCATTTTGGTTAATTTTTGAGGGAGATATCACCTCCCAAAGTCGGACAAAGTTTCCTGGCCGGATTTTATGTAAGGTTCTTGCATGTTTTAAGCTACGAAAACGATTTTTGTGCAATCTTTTGGACATATCTTTGTTAAGTGAGCATTTTAACATGTTTATAGATGTGTTACAAGTATTCTAAATGAGTTAGATGTTCTTACAAGTTGAAAGACCGATCAAAAAGGAGAGGAAGGTGAGGAAAGGGCTTGATTTCTTGACTTCTCCTTGAAAGTGTGATGGCGGCTTGTGGTGGTGGAGTGGTGGTGAGGAGGTGGTTGATGGTGGCAGATTTTTAGAGAGAGAGGGAGAGTAGAGAGAGTAGAGAGAAGGAGGAGAGAAGTGTGGGATTGTGTGTGTGAGAAATGGAGTGTAGTGAGGTGTTTTTGTGGGGTGGGCTTGGGCCTATTTGGGGTGGGCCTCATGGACCAGCCTAGGCCGAGTTGGGCCTGGCCCAAAGGTGTTTCGGGCTCGTGACTCGTTTTCTCGACTTCGTGTTTCGTTCCCCGTTCGTTTAAACGTTAATTTGTGGTTTTAAAAAGTAGATAATTTACGTTAAGCTTTTGTATATACTTTTAAATTTGTGAATAATATTTGGGATAAGTAAGTATTCTTAAAATACTAAATTGAGTTACAAAAGTATATTTCGGGTGTTGCTCGGGTGTCGGGCTCGGTTTGCGCGTTTTCGTCACGTTTGTTACGTTTTAAACAAAACGTCAAAGTTTTTCGTATATTATTATTTGAAATAATAATATAAGGTATATAACCACTATTTTAACTATAAAATATGATTACGTTATCTATGAAAAGTTTTCACCAACGTCGTATAAATAGTCGGACCACGTCCTGTTGTTTCGCGTATTTACGAATAATTACGAAGGTGTAATTCAAACAATTACGTAAGTGTATATACACATATATACAAATATTTGCAAGTAATCACAAGTACTTAGCCTAATAAAGAACTAAATACACGTAACTAGAGTTCTAGTTTAAGGTAATCATTACCCTAAAGTGTCGGGTGTCACAGTATCATTCATGTGTTCAAGTATAAAATAAGTATTTGAACAAATTAGAACAAGATCTAGATTATTAAACTTTAATTTCACCAAAGTTATGTGTTAAAAATAAGATAAATAAGACTAGGAGGACTAAGTTGCAAAAACCGTAAAAGTTGAGGACTCATGTGTAAAATCAGTAGGTTTAAAAGTATTTTAGATGAATTTATGAATTAAAATGTTAAAACCAAGACATAGATGTTAAATATGGATTAGAATCAAAACCGTGAGCTAAAAACATCAAAATATGGAATTTAGGAAACTAAAGGCATAAAACTTCTAAGTTATTAGTTTAAAGTATGAAATCAATAAAGTAAAATTTAATTTAGCATAATCCATGATTTAAAATATTAGAAACGAGATTTGTACGATTAAAACCCGATAAACCCAAAAGTTAGGTTGAAAACGGAGTTAAAACGACTTAGACGATATTATAACGACAAAAGTATAAAAATCAATTATAAAACTTATAACAACATTAATATATATATATATGTGTACATATATGAGTATATATATATAACGTCCAAGTCTTATAACGATATTGAGAATATATATATAGATATGTGAATATATATATATACCAGAAATCAACAATTCGCGTTAATTATATAATGCGTATACAAGGGTATTATAACGTTGACTTAAATGAGTTTTAAAGTTTTGAAAACTAATAAGGATCACAACGTGTCGTTTTCATTTGAAATAACGTTACATGATATTCAAGCCCGTCGATGGCAACTTATAAACCTAGTTGAGTGAACAACTGGTATAGACTGACTATTGAGTCGTCTACATGTATTGATATAAACTCTTGCGTTTAGGGCGCTAAGAGACTTTGTTTGGACAATTATATAAAACTGTTTTGCTAGCACGCTCGGACTCAGGTGAGTTCACAGCCCCACTTTTACTGTTTTACTACTTTCAAACTGGGGTGAAAAACATATAACTGAATGTATACGATTATTAAAACCTGACATTGTATCCTTATGAAGGGCTAAGTTGATAAGTTGTAGTGCCGAAGTCCTAGCATGCAATACTATAACCATTAGTTAGATGACGCTAACCACTGAGTATACAGTTAGTACTATCGGGTTTGACAGGCCCATCCCACGTTTCTTTTAGTTAGTCGCGCTAACTAGCGACCTTGTTCGCATGTTTTGGGGACGAAGTATACTTAATCGGTCTAAGGCAAATGATTCATTTGTGTTGTGGTTTGGTTATAGGCTTAGTCCGGCATATTAACTAATAGGACTTGCAAACCTGATGGGGGATTATAGTCAGAGGTTTTTCGTTGATAATAATCGTACTTAGGCATTTGATGCCACCTTTTAAACTATTGATGAAATGATTACCAAATGATGGTTTATGATTGAGTCACTAAACCTGTGAATTCACTCAACGTTATGTTGACTTTTTAATAATATGTTTTTCAGGGAATAAGCCATGCCGTAAGTTGAATGAATGTTGGGACCGCCTTACCACGATGATTAGGATGCCACTTTTGAAAACTTTGGGATTTTTTTATAATATTAAACTGATGTAGTTTTATTATGAAATCTCTCTCGAACTTATCTTTTGTTTTTGAACAATGGATTTGATAACATTGACTACTTTAACGGCCCGATATGTGACAACCGTCAAAATCTCAGGTCAACATCGCAATTAAAATCTTAGTACTTTTAATTTCTTTTATAGCACTCTAGGATCCTAATGAAAAAGTCTAGGATCGACTCCTTAAGTACCTAGTCCGCGAGTTACTGAAATCGCACAACGTCTTAAAAGATTGCTTAGCGAACTCTAAAGACTTTGAGGAACATTAGAATAGGTTACAAAGTGCCAAAGAAAACAAATGAAATTAAATTTCATAAGTCGTCACGAAATATTCATCGTATCACAAAAATCGGAAAATTTCAGTAAATCGGTAATCACAACCGTAAACCGATTAATTAATTCGCGAAAATCATTATAAATAAAATAAATACATTATGATGAATGTCATGACACTTATAAAAATATAAATTCGTAACTCGAATTAAACCGCAAAGAAACCCCAATTTAACATCCATAAACTCACAAAACTAATACAAATTAATTATATAAACATTGAAACATTTATATAACATAATTAATAAAAATATTTTTTTTTGAAATCAGCCCCCCCCACTTGCAAAATCCGGCCAGCCCCCCCCCTCCCCCCCCCCCTCCTTTTGTCCATTCCACTTCTCTATATCTTGGGACTTGCACACACACTTCTCAATTTTTCCCTCATCATTTCCTCTCTTTCTCTCCAAGAAAAAAATACACATTTTCTCTCTAATTTCCAGCCACATTTTGACAAAATAATCTCATCTTGAAGGTGTTCATTCACTTCAATCAATCATTCAAAGGTAAAACCATCATCCTTAGTCTCCTTTCTTGCAATTTCTACTTTGAATCTTGAAGAAACACGGATTTTATGCTTTTTTCCATGGCTAAAACCCTCAATAAAAGGTTTATTAGTTTGTAGGTTCCCTTACACTTGTTTAAGTGTCAAAAACTAAGGCCAACCCATGATCAAACCGAAAATAAACCGAAAATCGTCTTTTTCTTTGTGTTTTGATGTTATTTACTAGTTCTAGTTGGAATAAAAAGTTTAAACTACTAAGAATCATATCTAACACATCTTGAATTTATTTTAACACCAAGAATGTGTTAGATCATAGATTTAAAGGAATAAATAAGATTTAGAACTTGGTAGTAAGTGATATTCTTGAAAAAGAGCCAAAAACCCGATTTTTGGGCTTGCATGCACCACTTTCGTGTCTAAATCTTATTTTATGTTAAAGTATATTTTATTTCTGTAAAAGTACATATTTATGCATATAAGATAAAGCCTCAATCATTGGATGAGGTCTAAAAATCGTGGGTTGTGGAAACACACCAAAAAGATTTCTATTGTCTCATATGAATCTGTCCAGATTTTTAACCTCACTTTTAGAAAATGCATGAATAACATGCATAATCTTGGCCTTGTAAATGTATGAATGACGTTGTTGTGATGAATGTAAAATACAAAAACTATTGTTAAAACGTGTCTAAAAATTTAGGGTGATTTTTCTCAGTATCCATATCTTAAATAAAACCTTGAAAATAAAAATGAGAATTTTTGGGAAAACTTAAGTATTTTTCTAGGATTAATGCAAATAAAGTCTCTAAAAAGGGAAAAAATTCATGAAAAATACTTTTTGACATCAGAAAAATGTGGGAAAATTACTGTGTCATTTTCCACATAAAGTGACACCACCCTCAAAATTTAATACTGATTGGAATTGTTTTGTTATGTTTTCCGACTTGCGAATTGCTAAAACACATACGAATGGGAACCAATGTTCCAGTGCTTAAAACGGCATGAAATTTTTACACAAGCTTAGAAATGGGTCAAAATTGATCTAGTAAAAATTTCGGAAATTTTCAAGAATGATTGCTATTTTTCTCATATTTATCCCACACTTTGGTCAAGAAATGATTAAAAATAATCTGTAAATCTAAAAATTCCCAAATTTTCACAGAAAATTTGTGAATCATTTTCCATGTTGTATACCAAGTTTGGTGATTTTTGGAATCTGTTTTCAAGTGTTTACATTATTTTAATCACAACCCGAGTTTTTACCGTCGACGACAAATCAAACTCAAACGGCACTTTGTAACATAAACAACTAGCTAAGCAATCTTAACAAGCCATCTTAGTCAAGAATCTAATTAGGAACCTTGTATTCGTAGGTCTTGGATAGGAGCCACTTCTGGTCGAATCGCGCTTTACAACCCTTTCCGTACGCTTACTAACGATTGTGAGTACTCAGCCCCTATTTCAATGCTTTAATTCAATATTTTGGGGTGAAAAGCATGCATGAATGACTTGAATGATTTAATTTACTTGCAAATAATATGTTTATGATACTTGATTTACGATGTTGTGAATACTTATTGATGCCACATGATTATATGCTTGGTTACTATCGTATCTAAAGTCCCCGGTATCTCTACACGACCATTAACTCTATTTGAGCCAAATGATGCATATGAATAGTACTATTTGGGAGCGAGACCACCTCCCCACTCACGCAGCCACGTGAGTGCATTCCATCATCCTAAATGCCAACGATAGGGCATCACTATTTGGGGCAAGGGTTTATCGGTTGTAGGTTTGGTTGTGGAATCAAACATAATTAATCATGGACTTTATAAACCATAATGTATTAAAACAATGATTTCTGTAAGGTCGCTAGATCTTGGTTCGATAACGGATTATCTTTAAGTATTGAGGTGCGGAATCCCTCAATACGTTAGGTTTAAGCTTATATAACTTTATTATCAATTAAAGGGCTTCGTTTTGATTATTAACTAAGTTAATCACTCAAACCGAGCCTTTAATACTATAATAAATATATCTGCACGAAAACGAGGAGAATAATTAAATATTTGGTGTGTGTATTTATGGCACGGATTAGCCTATTTAATAATGAGCAGCATTAAAATATTTATATCCGGTTCAACTCGCAGGCCATGGGCCTTGCGAGTTGACTCAACTCACAGCCTATGGGCCTGCGAGTCCAGATGGACTGCGAGCCACATCTCAGTTCGCAAGTAAGTCATGCGAACCGAGAAAGCTGCGAGCCCAAAACTCAACTCGCAGAGGAAAGCTGCGAGTCCAGTTTGAGCTGCGAACTGAGATCTCATCTCGCAGGATATTTGACCTGCGAGTTGACTTCTCATTTCTCGATTCTGACTTTAACTTGAAATCGTTAATTGTCTAATAACATTTAACAAATAATAATAGCAAGTTAATATCATGTGGCATTTTCTTCAAAGGAACCCTCTTCAAGCACTTGACCGGTTTATAAACCATTTTCATCCACGGCTTGTTTGTAATAGGATCAATCCGGGTCAAGTCGGGAACTCTTTTACCTGATCTTGGTTTTAAATCAACGAAATTATTCGTTCTTCCTTCACGCTTAATTATTCTCTCTAGAGTTCCGGCGTAAGGATCATTATTGACATTTACCAAGTCAATCCAGGCCAGTTCCTTCAGTTCGATCTTTGGTAGCGAGCTGAATGTTTTCAGTTTTCTTCTTAAGTACTGAATTCCATCATATCTTTTAATTATGAACAGTTTTAGTTCACTGTCATAGAACCAACTTATGATGCCTTTGCTCAACTTTCCTGCCCCTTTAACCCTTATATCACCTTTATACTTTATCTCAGGTTCCTTTTCTGCCTTCTTAAACCATAAGGCTTTCAGCTCAGCTCTGGACAATTTTGGTTCTTCAGATGTCTCATCGCCAAGGACCTCATCACCATCAGACTCTATGTCCTTGCGATCTAACACTTTCTCACCATCTTCAGACTCGATAATCACTTCAGTGACAGGTTGCTTGGGCACGACATGTTCATCTATATCAACATCTGTATCTTGAACAGTCTCATCATCTGATTTCCAGTCTGCAACTCCTGTACTGAGGATCTCTCCTTCTTCTAGTTCTGACCCATCACTATCAAATTCATCTAAGCTAAGCAGTGCTTCGATGGTATCAGACTCTGTAAGATCTATAGGGGTGCTCTCCTTATCTGCTTCGTTTTCATTCTTCTTTGCACCCCACCTTGATTTCTGGCTACCACCACTATCTGCCGCTGCACCAACATCAGACCCTGATTCTGTTCCCCAACCACCTTTCTGATCCGTTTTTTCTTCAATTTTCTTGCTCCAGTCTGACCCTTCTGCTTGTGCCTCACTGGACTCTTTGTTCCACCCTCCAGATGGTTCAATATCTTCTTGAGGCTTTGAAGCACCTTGTCCAGATCCGCTCACACCAGAACCTTGACCAGACTCCCCTGAGCTATAACTGCACCTTGCACTCTAGATGAAGAGCCAGGCAGCTCACCTCCTTTGGGTGCACTTGGATCATCGTCACGGTCATTATCAGCTTTGAGTCTCAGCTCATCTTCCTTGCATCCTGGTGTCCTATCCCCCCTGAGCGACTAGCGCTTCATTTGGAAGACAGTGACCTCATTTAGCCGCACTTGATCTTCTACCTTTTCAAGTTGCTTTTCTAGCGCTCATTAATAGCCGTCAGATTTGTGACTCGAACTTCCTGGCTTGTAACCACAACAGTCAAGGCAGTCACCATATCCATCAAGCTAGTGATCCGGCCCTCAAGATAGGTAAACTTGTCCGGATCTGAGAGAATAGCAGCCGGGTTGGGAACAGATTGGGTGGGTTGAGTCGTAGGTGAAGCAGTAGAAGGTGTGGGTGGTGTGGTTGTAGATGCAACTGGTGGTTGTTGTACTGTTGATGGAGCAACGGGTGGTGGTGTAGGTGTGATAATCGTAGGAGCAAAACCACCCGCTCCAATAACCACACCAGTTGGACGCTGGCGCTTGCGTGCCTGCAACCGGAACTGTTCCGGTTCAGATTCATCATCGGAGTCCTCGGGAACATATTCATCATCAACCTGAACCTTTCACTTGCCCTTTGCCTTCTCCCGGGCGGCCTTTGGGTCAATCAACACCCCCTTGGACCCATGAAACCCAATCATAGGGCGGTCCTCGTCATCATCATCATCATTACCATCATCATCATCATCTGCACCAGATTCTGTAGCCTCAGAATCAAGAGCTGCATCCTTATCAGCTTCAGCAGCAGGTGGAGACCATGTGTCTCGGGCTACAGAGTAGTCATCAATGTCCTTGAAGAGATCATCAAAAGTGGGTTCAGAACTGGGCACTGCTTCGCCCTGAAGAACTTCCCTAACCAACTCAGCAGCAACATTAGCGTCAACTCGCTCTCCCTCAGCAGGGTGCTCTATCTGCTGGAAGATTTCTTCAACAACTTCCTGCTGTGGCTCAAGAGCAGCCACTTCTTCTTGAACTTGTGCCTACTCGGGTTCTTGAGCTTGAACCTCAGCAGCTGCCTGGGGCATTGGCACATCCAACCAACCATGATCTGGTGGAGCCTGATAGTTGGCATCAACGATTGCCCCAAACAAAGGCACATCCTGTGGCCTATCAGCAACTGCACGTCTCTTGTTGTGGCTGAGACAGTGCCCAAATATCTTCTTGTCGACCGGCATCAGATGAACCACCGGGTCGATAGCCGGAAGATTGGGAATGAGTGCATTCAGCACCATCATCACAAATCGGGGGTACAAGATGAAATGCTCCTTAACGCTACCCTTAATCTGCTGAACCATCTCATCAAAGAAGTATTGACTGAAACAGTAGGGCTTGTTGTAGACAAGTGAAATCATCCCAGACTGTAACTTATGGTTCATTGTATCGAACCCTGCCTTCTTCGGTCCAAAAGAAACAAGCAAGATATGCATCAGGTATCTCCATTGGCCGTACACCAAACTCTTTGTGTACTGAGTGAAGGTCACATCTCCCACATAACCCATTCGTTGAAACGCGCCGGCACGCATCTCTAAAGGAAAAGTAGCTGGGCCGTTCTTCTGTTCTTCAGTGCCCAGTTGCAACACCTGCCTTAGAAACTCAGCAGTGAACTCAATATCGACCCCATTAACTGTAGCCCGTATCACAGGTGGCTGAGGCACACAATCATGAATAGCCGTCGCCCAAAACTGACTGAGGTAAGGAAACCTCAATGTCGGCGAGTGAGAGAGTGCAAAGAACACACGCGAGCGCATGAGAAACTCCAACATGCCTCGAAACGGAGCGGCCGCCGGATTGGCCAAGTCAAACGACACTGCCACATTGTGCTTGTTAAAGAAATCACGCACAAGATCAGCCATATCTGCAAACATAAACACAAATACACCAAAAATAAAGAAGAATAAGGTTAGATTAAAGACATAATTAATTTAGAACCCTGCAAACAAGATTCTACGATTAAAACAAGTCTGAAAAAATTTCAAAGTTCAAACCATAGTAGGTTCGTACGAACTTACTGCCCTTGTAGGTTCGTACGAACTTACTGTTTGACTAAGTCAAACTTAAGTTCGTACGAACTTACATTGGCTAGGTTCGTACGAACCTATAGGTCGTACGAACATGTAAGTTCGAACATATGAACTGAAAAAGCAAGTTCAAAAATTTATGCAAGAAAAAGCAATCAGGCACTTGGAATAGGTGCGCCTACATGCGTTGTAACATAATCAAGCATAACACATCAATTTTAACCACTTAAACTTGCACAATTTTGATGTTAAGTTTGTTTTTCACAAAACCTAACTTAAATCCGAATGTGTTGATGTTTAGCGTGTTAAATCATGAATGAATCACTTACAAAGATTAGGAATATGATAGTGATGAAGATTATCGGTCAATAACACAATAACACAGTCCCAAAGTGATTTTTAATTCGAAAAATTTAAAACCGCAGGTATGTTCGTATGTAGGTTCGAAGGCTCCAGTAGGTTCGTACGAACTTAGGGTTTCTGAAAATGTGAAGGGTTTGACTGAGTTTGACCCTTTTATACCCCAACTAGGTTCGTACAAACCGATATGTTCGTACGAACATATCCTTCGAACATACCTTCTAAGTTCGTACGAACTTAGAATTTTAAAATTTAAAAAGTTTAACTTTTTCTATTTTAAAACTAAAAGCAATGATCTAAATACTTAGGCATTCACTTGAGCAAGGTTTAAACAATTTAAACAGACAAAATGTAAACATTTCCCAAAGACAAAGAACTTTTATTCATTTATTTATTTAAAACACTTAAAAAATAACATAAAATGAAAATTGCAAATATGAAATTGTTCATAATTTGAAAAGTACAATATTTTTGAGAAAGTCACTGAAACAAGGATCGAATTAGCCATGATGAGAGCAATACACAGTTAGGAATAACATTTATTCCTATGATTATTGTAGTTGTAATTAATAGAACACAACAATTATTGGTATTGTTATCCACTTAAGCATTCGTCATTCAGAATTCTCAAGTACATATAAGATTATCGTTCACGATCTCTTGTGAATCTTACATTTGATATACCCTTAAGATCTAGACAGTAATGAAGAGCATGTAACGGATATTTTTCATTTTTATTTCATCTTTAAAGTCAAGTCTGTTTGCTTTAACAACAATGTACATAGGTACATGTTTCAATTTAATGACAAGACTATGGTTAGAAACAAACAAATCTAAAATCAAACCAGAGGTGACAGGTCTGTACTTTCGCACAGCAAAGCGACATAGTTTGACTAGAGACCTTGAAAACGGTATTCTTGTTTTGCGGTCAAGTTTGTTCTAGTTTTTAGGATACACTGGCTGAATCTAGGTCAACATATTTCTAGATGAAGCAGAAGAACCAGTCAGTGAACCCCCCAGATGATTTAATGTTATTTTATATCCAATAACAAGCATTCATGAATGGTCCATCTCCTAAGAATTAAGACTTGAGCTGTACATCAAGATAAAGATAGCACAAAAAAAATCGTATTATTAAGTACTTGAGAACCGTTATGTTTTATGCCTACCAATACATCGTAAATTGAAGCTATCAAATACTTTGCATTTTTAGGTACTTTTACACTGTGAATGTTCTGCATCTTAGCGCCACACATATAAAATGTTCTAGGCATGGGTAAAAGATTCATCATTTCTTTGCACTTAGTACAGTGACCCTCAAAATTTTTATTGGTTTTGCAAAGATAAAAAGGTAAAATAAACCAAAAAAAATAGAAATAGAAACATACTAAGTTCTTTGTGGAAATATTTACTCAGGATTTCTCATCCCATTAAGTTGGAGTAAGAGCTCAAACCGAGACCGATCAAATGCCTTGAAATAGAGATCAGCTAAATTGTCATCAGTTATGACCTTAACCAATTTAATCAAATGCTTTTCAGCACAGTCACGAATAAAATGGTGTCTTATTTCAATGTGCTTCGTCTTACTGTGATTCACAGGATTATTGGTTATCGACATGGTTGACTGATTGTCAATCATAATAGGGGTATTAGTGAAATTCAAACCATAGTCACGCAGCTGTTGTTGTATCCACAATACTTGTGAACAACAACTACCGGCTGCTACATACTCAGCCTCACAGGTTGAGATAGCGACCGAGGTTTGTTTCTTACATTGCCAAGAGACAATGCGACCACCCAATAACTGACAACCTCCCGTAGTAGATTTCCTATTCAGGTTACAACCTCCATAATCTGAATCAGTATAAGCAACGAAATCAAAATTGCCACCCGAGGGATACCAAAGACCTAACTTAGGTTTTCCCTTAAGGTAACGCAATATTCTCTTTGCTGCTTTCATGTGCGATTCCTTAGGAGTAGATTGAAAGCGCGCACACAAACAGACTGCAAATGTTATATCTGGTCTAGAAGCTGTTAGATACATGAGAGAACCGATAATGGCCCGATATAGAGTCGGATCCACATCTTCAGTACTTTCAGAATCTGGTCCAAGATTGTGATTCAATTGAATCGGAGTACCATATGACGAGCTTTATGTCATCTTGAAACGTGTGAGCATTTCATGAACATACTTCGTCTGATGGATGAAGAATCCATCCTTCTTTTGATCAACTTGTAATCCTAAGAAGAAATTCAATTCCCCCATCGCACTCATTTCAAATCTTCGCTTCATGACTTGTTCAAAGTCTCTGCACATTTTCTCATCGGATGATCCAAAAATGATATCATCGACATACACTTGAACAAGTAGGAAATCTTCCTTTTGCCATTTGATGAACAATGTACAATCTATCTGCCCTCTTTTGAACCCATTTTCCAAGAGATAAGTAGATAGAGTCTCATACCAAGCTCTAGGTGTTTGATGTAGTCCATACAGAGCCTTGTCCAATTTATAGACTCGGTCTGGATAGTCTGGATCACTGAACCCCGGAGCTTGTTCAACAAACACAAGTTCCTGAACTTTACCATATAGGAAGGCACTCTTTACATCAAGTTGATAGACTTTGATCCTTTTATGTGCAGCATATGCCAGAAACAATCGAATTGCTTCCAACCTTGCTACTGGTGCGAACACCTCAGTGTAGTCTATCCCTTCCTGCTGATTAAATCCTTGAACTACTAATCTAGCTTTGTTGCGAGTTATAACTCCCTTGTCATCACGTTTGCACTTAAACACCCATTTGGTGCCTATTTCAAATTCCCCTTTTGGTAGATCAACTAGCTCCCATACTTTGAGCTTCTTGAACTGTGCAAGCTCCTATTGCATAGCTTCTACCCAAGAATTATCCTTAAGAGCCATTTGAACATTTTTCGGCTCAATTTGAGAAATGAAACAACTAAACAGACACTTATGCATGATTCCAGTATCTTGAATCGATGCATATAGACTGTTGCTATCCGATATTTCTCTGCGGGTCTTTACTATAGAACTCAGATCACCAATGATATTATCAATCGGATGATACTTGTTCACACGAGTTGAGACTATAGAGTCAACCGGTAAGTCAGATCTTAGATTTGATCCAATCTCCCCCTGAGGTGATACTTCATCCTCTGCAATTTCATGCATAGGATCCGTAACCTTTGAAGAAGATGGAATGTTATTCAGATTTGAATCATTATCCGCAATAGGATTGACAATCGTTTCTTCCCCTTTATCATATGCATCTTCCGAATTTGGAATGCTAGATCTTGGTGCAAACACTTCGTTTTCACCATCATCTAGAACAACTTGATCCAATCCCAAAGTGTCAGCTTCACTTAGGAACGGAAGATTAAATGACTTGAAGACAACATTATAGTCAAATAACCATTCTAGTCCAGTTTGTACAACTGGAGTATAAGATGTGACTTGTATGTTGAAAGTCCCCTAGGGCTTGAATCTACGGGGTAATAACGTTTATATGAGTGCGGAATCCTCACATAAACAAAACGATAACAAACGAGTATAAATATCACTTTTATTGAATGTAAACGAGGTTACATTCGAAGTTACACAGAGTATTCGAACCTAGCTGGAAAAACCCAGTTCCTAAACTCCTTTTTTTTACCCACTTTTTCGGACTTGTGTATTTATAGGCAACTAAGTTCGTACGAACTTAGCTGCTTCTAAGTTCGTACGAACCTACCAAGTTCGTACGAACATCTAAGTTCATACGAACCTACAAGTTCGTACGAATCTACAAAATACACAGACAAAACTTAAGTTAACGATTACAACGATTAACAAAATGACTTCTAAACCTAACTATTACAAACTAGAAGCTGTTGTCACAAAACATGCACCAACAGACTCCCCCTTGACAATAGCTCTAGTTTCGATGCACCAACAGACTCCCCCTTGACAATAGCTCTAGCTCCACCGGAGATGTTGTCACCCGAGTAGTCTTCGATCTTGATTCTGTTAAGCTCTTTTGTCTTCTTGTATAGAACACCTTTTCCACAAAGTCTTCAACACTCTCTGACATCTTCAATCTTCATGTCTCTAACTATCTCTAGCTTCTGACATCTTCATCGAATCATGTCATACACTTCTCAACAACTCTTGTAGCTTCCGAGTCACCTTTAGGAATTTCATCTTTTTCAGATCTTAACTCCTCTCGGTCTATCACTACAATTCTTGTAGCTTCCGAGTCACCTTTAGGAATTTCATCTTTTTCAGATATTAACTCCTCTTGGTCTATCACTACAATTTACCTTCAGATATTTCTTCATTTCTGAACTAAACTTCTGTAGGTATCCTCTAACTCGGATTTATCACTATTGAACTTGTCAGTTCAATGGTATCTCTCCCTGTTAGTTTGACAGACTCACCCTTAACCTGTTCAAGCATACCAAATCTTCCAGTTGAAGAGATCGGCAGCTCATATTGTTTGGTCACTGGGATCATCGTCTGTCTCTGTCTCAACACTTCCTCTTTACAACCAGTCTTCACCCCCTACCAGGCTTCTCCCCCTGAGCTGCTGTGCTCTTCAACAAGGGATCTCCTGCCTAAGCTATGGTGAAATAGTTGTAATAGGCTTGGTTGGAATTGTTGTTGTAATGTGTAGGTGGTGATGGTTGTGGATTAGGCAATTGGCTTACTAATGATAACCCCACTAGACCTGTCTTCTTGTTGGACCGTCTAGTGAATAACGAGGTATCATTATCAGAATCAGCATCGTCATCTTGCAATGGATAATCATCATCTTCATTTAACTTATATTTGCCTTTATTCGTAGAAAAACGAGACCCTAAGTGAGATCCAAGTTTTATTAGATCTAGATGCATCCAACTCAGTGGAATATCATCATCATCATCACTTTCATCATCACTTTCGGTCTGTTTACACGCAAACCCCCTATATCCTCCTCGAATTTAGATCTTCTAGCTTCAACACTTGGTCATACCTAGGCTTTGAATTAATATCATTCGAGTTGTTTCTCCAATCGTATAGAAAAACAGTCAAAAGTGATTATCTCCCCATTTAGTAAGAACTTAAATTTGTACAAATTAAAAAATGAAAAAATAACTAAAAATAAACAAACAAATATGAAATTATTCATATTAAAAAGCACATTCTTTTTGGGAGAGTCACTGTTATGAAGATCATATTAGCCATGATGTAGACTATACACAGTAGGAATTATTGAATTCCTTGGTTATTATGTATGTAATTTATAGTTCACGACGATTATCGGTATTGTTGTCCACTTAAGCAGTTAACACTCAGGATTTTCAAGTACAATGTTAGTTATTGTTAACGATTATCTATGTATCTCATATTTGATATACACTTAGGATCGAGAAAGTCCAGAATTCCATGTAATGGATGTTTTTTTTATTTAAATTTCATCTCTAAAGTCAAGTCCTTTATATTAAGAGCAATGTACTTTTGTACATGTGAAGAGACTAGACTAGGGTTAGAGCCTAACAAATCTAAAATCAAACCAGAGGTGACAGGTCTGCACTTTCGTACAACAAAGCGACATAGTTTGACTAGAGACCTTGAAAACGGTATTCTTGTTTCTTGGTCGAGTTTGCTCTATTTTTAGGATACACTGATTGAGTCTAGGTCAGCATGTTTCAAGATGTTGCAAAAGAAACAATCAGTGAACCCCCCAGATGAATTGGTTTTTATTTATCCAATAACATGTATTCAGGTACAATCTATCTCCTAAAAATTAAGACTTAATGTCATACATCAAAATAGATATTACACAGAAAAATCGTATTATTTAATATTGATTGGGTACTTGAGAACCGTTATGCCTTATGCCTACCAATACATCGTATAATGAAGCTATTCGTTACGTTTAAAATTAAAGTACTTTTTACTGTGTATGTACTACATCTAAAAGCCACACATATAAAAATGTTATAGGCATGGGTAATGTTTTCGTCATTTCTTCGCGTTATTACAGTGACACTCATATTTTTATAGTTTTTCAAACTAACTAAAAATCCTAAGAAATAAAGATAGATAAAAGTTCTTAAAGGAGATATGTCACTCATGATTTGTTATTCCAGTGATGTGGACTAACAACTCAAAACTTGATTTATCAAAAGCCTTACCATACAAATCAGCTAGATTATCATCTCATCTTTGATCTTATCTCCCCCTCCATCGCTACGTCTTCTGCTGAACTTGTAGCCTATGAAGTTTGTGTTCCTGCACACTAGATAAAAAAAAAAAAACATCAATTACAAAGGGGGACCCAAGCCACCACTGACTTGGATCGACCATTGTCATCAACAAAAGTAAATTCCTTCAGATATCCGTCTCGCCTTTCAGGTGACTTGGATACTCTGGAATTCTCAATTGTTGGAGAAAGGGAGGAACTACCACTAGCCCTTCTATCCGGAGACTTTTGGAAAAGTCTCTGATTGACCGGCCTTTGGTTTGAAGAATATCTAACCCTAGACTTATAGTTACTACTACTCTGGTTAGAAAAACTTTTGTAGGGGTTGTTAATACCTTTTGACGGTTTCGACCGAAATGATTTTTCAGTTGAGCTTCCTGTTTCAGGAGAACTGCTCCTTGGACTATCATTTGTCGAAACTTTTGATTTCTTATATGGACACACACTTGCTACATGTCCTTTTTGATGACATGTGAAGCACGAACGCTTCTCCCAGGCTTTCTTTTGAGCCTTGAGAATCGCTTGGTGTTCCAATTTGGTTTGTTTACCTTTTTCATTTCTATTCTTAACATCTTCTATATTAGGTCTAACAAACTCAAGTTTAGTTTCTGACCCCTCATTGGTCCCTAACTCAGCTCTCTCTGACTTGGTGGACTCGGTGAAGTCTACCATCTCAGAGACTATTGTTCGTGTAGTCTCAGTTTTTACCGACTCTATTTTAGAACTTGACTCATCTTTGGTACTTGACTCAGCTTTCTCTGACTTAACAAATTGTATTAACCTAGGGACTGCTGATTGATTGAAAGAGTCATTAACAGTTGACAGCTCAGTTTCATCAGATGTAGAATTATAATTATGATTAAATGGAGGAGGGGTTTCAGTGTAACCCATTCCCCTGTAATCACTGGGCTGTTTCTGAACACTTAATAGATTATCTAAAGTTTCGATTGAAAATCTTCTTAGTTCTAGTTTTCTAATAAGATCTGCAATCCTAACCTTAGTGTCTGCTAGTTCTTTTTCTTTATCTGAAGACTGTTTAGTTATATCTAAAACACGTTCACGAGCTAAATCAATTATTTGACTCTGCTCGTTCACTTTGTCTTTTAAAACTTTTAAATCCTCTTTATCAAAGTTAGCTTTATTAACTAACTCAGAGTTTCTCAGTTTTAAAATTGTGTTTTCTTCTTTTAAAGCATTTAGCTGAGCCGTCATCATATTAGATGATTCAATCAATTTCTCAGCCTGCTCTGCTAAGTTAGTACATAAAACACACGCATTAACTACAGAGTCTAAGTTTAGAGTAACCTTATGCTTCTCAGCATCCATGTTGGCCATATATGTAATGAAGTCTTTTGTACTCATAGTACCAGTAGACTCCATCCTTATAACCCTGGTCTCTGAAGCATGTAACTCTCTCTCAGTCTTCTTCTCACTAGTATCCTGTTGATCTGCCTCATCAATTGTGGTCACCAATTCCTGAGGCCCTTTAACAGGTGTACTCCAATCATATGAACTGTCCCGTGTTTCAGTAACCAATGCTCTAGAATATGTACTATTCCCTGACTATTGGTCATTAGAAGACGTCCCTTGATGTGAGTCAGCCCTACTCTCTTTGATCTGTTTACCACCGTCAAATCTTTTCTCCAAAGCTACCCAGAGCTCTCTAGAAAAGTGGTAACGTTGTTTGAAGGTATATCTAATATCATCAGGAAGACACTTGATGATAGCAGATAATGCCTTGTTCTCTGCATCATGCATCTTTCTGTCTGCCTCCTTCATCGTTGAATACGAACGAAACACACGTTTCCCTTCGAATTCATAAGAAGGTAAATCATACCCTTCACTTATACAGATCCACATATTGATGTCATTGAATTTGACATAAGATTCAAATCTATCTCTCCACCCGAAGTAATCTTCAGCTAAAAGCTTTGGTGGTGCAGAATGATTCAATTCTATCAGCTTGTTCACGTTTGACATCGAAAAAAGAGTATATACGGATTTGAGGTAAGTTTGTAGTAGAGAGTCAACTAATGTCAAGTTCACTCAAAACACAAATTTCCCTCCAAAATTTCGCGAATATTTTCCGAGTAAAATTTAAATTTTCTCAAACCAAAGTTAAACAATGGTAAGCCTAAATTCAAATTTCGGTCAAAGAAAATTTTCCGGAGATTTCCCGCCAAATAACTTATGGAAGGTTAGATGTTCGTACGAAGTTAGAAATTTTCCGAACTTATAGGTTCGTACGAACTTAGTATGTTCGAAGGGTAGGTTCGAACGAACTTACAGCTGTAAGTTCGTATGGCTATTCTGGGTAAGTTCGTATGTACCTTTCTAGGTTCGTACGATCTGCTGTTGAAAAACTCAGATCTGAAACTTTCAGATCTGGGTTCGTTTCAACCTGCAAATTCGAATCCACTCCACCCAAAGTGATAATACACTACTTTGGAAGCTAAAAACAACAATCTAACTTCCAAATCTCTTGTATTCTCTCGTTTCTTTAAGGTTTCTTTACCCCGAACCAAAAACCAAATGTTTAATGGCTCTGATACCACTTGAAAGTCCCCTAGGGCTTGAATCTACGGGGTAATAACGTTTATATGAGTGCGGAATCCTCACATAAACAAAACGATAACAAACGAGTATAAATATCACTTTTATTGAATGTAAACGAGGTTACATTCGAAGTTACACAGAGTATTCGAACCTAGCTGGAAAAACCCAGTTCCTAAACTCCTTTTTTTTACCCACTTTTTCGGACTTGTGTATTTATAGGCAACTAAGTTCGTACGAACTTAGCTGCTTCTAAGTTCGTACGAACCTACCAAGTTCGTACGAACATCTAAGTTCGTACGAACCTACAAGTTCGTACGAATCTACAAAATACACAGACAAAACTTAAGTTAACGATTACAACGATTAACAAAATGACTTCTAAACCTAACTATTACAAACTAGAAGCTGTTGTCACAAAACATGCACCAACATATGTTATACACAATCTCAACTCTTCCAGTTGTCTTATTATAAGATGTGACTTGCATGTTATACACAATCTCAACTCTTCCAGTTGTCTTATTATAGACTCGTTTGTTTGGAGATCCAGCCTCATATCCTAGGAATAAACCTTCGTCAGTTTTCTCCCCAAATTTGGATTGATGTTTGGTTTTTAATAAGGTACATCTAACACCAAAGGGTTCAAGACCAGTCAGATTTGGTTTTCTACCATTTAGAAGCTCGTAACATGTCTTGTTTAGCTTCTTAACAGTTAAAACCCTATTAAGTACATGACAGGCTGTATTTACGGCTTCTCCCCAGAAAATAACGGGAAGTCTTGAATCGGCCGGCATTGTTCTAGCTGCTTCAATCAAGGTACGATTTTTCCTTTCAGCGACATCATTTTGTTGCGGCTCATAGGGTGCACTAAACTGGTGCTGAATTCCTTTACTTAAGCAAAAGACATTCAATACCGAGTTCTTGAACTCTAAGCCATTGTCGCTTCGAATTTTCTTGACTCCTCGACCAAATTGATGTTCAATCTGGGTAAAGAATGTCATCAGCATTTCAGCTGTCTCATCCTTTGATTCCAGAAAGAATACCCATGAAAAACGTGAGAAGTCATCAGTGATAACCAGACAGTAATGTTTACCACCTATACTCCTTGCATTCACAGGACCAAAAAGATCCATATGAAGAAGGTCGAAGGTTGAGGCAATGGAATTTTGAGATTTTGACTTATGAGGTATCTTGTGTTGTTTGCCTTTTCTGACAAGGCATACATTTGTCCTCTAATCCAAATCTCCGTACTGGAACACCTAGCACAAGCCCATTTTTCACTATATAATTCATTTTTCTAAAGTGAAGGTGTGCCATTTTCCGGTGCCATAACTGAGAGTCAGACTCAGATGCAGTGGATATAAGACATGTAGACTCTAGGAAGGATTCAGTAACACTCATGTCCATCACATAAGTATCATTCCTTCTGGGAGCCCTCATGATTATCCATTCATCTGGAATGACAAAACCGGGTTTCAATATGAGTGCTTCTCTATTTGTGAAATGGACAGGATGTCCTTTGTCACAAATCTGAGATACACTCATCAGATTGTGCTTCAGCTCCTCAACGAATTTGACTTGCTCTAGCTTAAACTTTCCATTTGTTACCGTCCCATATCCTGTGATTTGACCACCTTTCTCTCCAGCGAAGTTTACATATCCTCCCCTCTTGTGTATGAAATCCACAAGAAGTTGTCTTTCCCCCGTCATATGCCTGGAGCAACCGCTGTCCACATACCACCAGTTGGTAGCACGCTTGATTAACTCCTGCACATAAAATTGAAAAGATTAGTCATCAAGGGGGACCCAAGCCATGACGGTCTTGGGTCTACCATTCTCATCCACGAATGTAAACTCTTTTAAGTATCCATTACTCTTTGTATTAGAGGTGGATGCTTTGAGAGTCGCATTCGTTTGAGTATGGGAGAAATTACTTCTAGGCTGTCTTTCTGGTGACTTCTGAAAAAGTCTTGGATTTACAGGCCTTGAGTTTGATGTAGATCTAACCGTATTGGGATAGTTATAATTCGAATTATGATAATTCCTATTATTACTATTTGGGTTAGAAAAATGATTGTTGGGAGTATGAAATCGTTGTGGAGTTTTCGACCGAGATGTCTGTCCATGATAGTACCCCTTAGTAGGAGTAGCATTTCTGGAATAATCAACAGTCGTGTACTTCCTAGTTTTAGAAGTCGGTTGGGATCTCTGAGAACTCAAGGTTCTCTTAAATCTTAACCCGTTTCTACCAGAATTAACACTATGTTCCTTAGAATCTACAGGAACATTTGTAATCCTTTGATGAACCAAAAGTCTCTCAGGCATGTTTACTTTCTTGTCCTGAGAGGGACCAAGTTTTTCAGGTGATTTCTCCTTAATCACTTGAGGAACTTTGCCACCTTTCCCTTTTGTTGGGCAGATACTTGCTACATGTCCCTTTTGGTGACACACGAAGCAAGAACGTTTCACCGAGGCCTTTTTAGGAGCCTTGTGATCCGATGGTTTGTCCAACACAAGTAAAGATGTAGAGGAGCTCAAATCTACTTGCTTACCTTTATCCAATTTAAGATTTTCATTTACCTTTTCAGGGTTGGATAAGATAGATTTAATGGATTCAGTTGGCTCCTCAGTACCGGTTACAACTTCCATTGCACTTTCTTAACAAAGGATATTTTCTTTTTAAGAATAGAAGAAGGTGCCTTGGAAGTGTCGGTAGGTTTTGATTCATCTTCTGTACTTACTTCAGCTTTTGCAGGTCTAATAAATTGTATTAGACCCGAAACTGCTGATTGAGTATCAGAATCATCAACAGGTAACATCTCAGTATCATCAGAAACACAGGAATAGTTGTGATTAAAGGGAGGAGGGCTTTCAGAATAACCCATTCCCGTGTGATCACCATGCTTTTTGCCTACACTAAGCATGTTATCTAAGGTTTCGATAGAAAACTTTCTTAACTCTAGTTTCCTGTTAAGATCAGCTATCCTAACCTTAGCATCAGCTAATTCCTTTTCTCTGTCAGCCGACAGTTTAGTCAATTCTAAAATGTGTTCATGAGCCAAGTCGTTTATTACACTTTGCTCATTTAATTTTTCTTTTAAATATTTTATGTCAGCTTTATCAGATTTTGCTTTACTTATCAATTCAGTGTTTCTGATGTTTAAAATGGTGTTTTCTTCTTTTAGGGTTTTTAACTGAGATGTTATAACATCAGATGACTCCACTAACTTTTCAGCCTGTTCCTGAAAGTTAGTACAAAGCACACAAGCCTTAACTACAAGATCTAAGTTAAGTAATACCTTTTGTCTATCTGCATCAAGATTTGCCATGTAGGCAACGAAGTCCTTTGAGCTCATTTCTTCAGTCGACTTCAGGGTCTTGATCCTTTCTTCATCAGCTGGTATATCCACTTCCATCTCTGTAGTAGTTTCTTTCTCAGAATTAGACTCAGCATTGCTTTCCTCCTTCTCTTCAGTGATGGAAGCCATGAATGCTTGTGATTCCTCAGACTTTGTGCCCCAGTCATATGCCCCTTCTTGAGATTGCACCACCAGAGCTCTTGAAGTGTTATTACTTCCTGAGCTCTGATTGTTTTCAGAGGAACCTTGACTGTAGTATCTATATCCATTCTGACCAGGAGTTTGTTCTCTTTTCGGTCTCTGACATTCCCTAGCAAAATGCCCGAAACCATCACAGTTATAGCATTTAACTTTTGACTTATCGAAACCGAGTTTGCTACTCACAAACTTTCTCCCAGTCCGGTTCATGAATCGTTAAGCTCTTCGAGCAATCATGGCCATTTGCCATTGAAGATCGATTTCTTCTAAGTCATCTTGGTCTAACTGATCATAATCCTCATTTGTTAATTCGGGATCTGTGATCTTTCCCTTGATGAAGTTTTCATGTGAAGCTATGAAAGAGGCAAGTAGAGCTACTTCCTCTTCGGCGGACTTGATGCTCATTGGCATTGATTTGAAAAAATTTGTTGTCCCAGCCCTTTGTTTCCTATCAACTCCTGAGTCTTCAGATGAGGCTAAGTAACAGACATTGCTACCAGAACATCTGACAGCCGAGTCTGTTTCAGCCTCAATAGTAAGGAATGCAGCAACACCACTACTTGTTGATGCAGTGGTATCAGTTCGTTTACCGTGGTAAACACTGGGATCCTGTACCTGATCAGATCCAGTTTCTTTCCTTTGCATGTTTAAGTCATAGACACGCAGTTTCCCGATCACTTCATCAAGCGTGAGAGTCTTATAATTGTTACTCTCTTTTATCATCAAAGTATATATATCCCACTTTGACGGTAGTGCTTCTAGAAGTTTGTTATTCTTAACTAAATCGGTATAGCTAAGACCAACATTTTCCATCTCTGTCATTAGATGATAATATCTTGTAATGATATCTTCCAATGACTCAGATTTCATATGCTTAAAAACATAGAATTGTTTGGTAAGCAAATCTGTTCTTCCTTCCTTGATCTGCTCATTTCCTTCAAACCTCTTCTCCAGAGCCAACCATAGCTCTCTAGACAGGTCGTATTTCTTGAAGGTGTGCTTTATTTCTTGAGGAAGGCACATAGTTAGAGCAGACAAAGCCTTGTTTTCAGCCTCATACATCTTTCTCTGTTCTTCTTTCAGAGATGAATACTGCACTACCCTTTGTTTGCCTTCAAACTCATAGGTCGGTGCCTCGTATCCATCCATGATACAGATCCACATACGTACGTCATTGTATTTTGCGAAAGACTCGAATTTATCCTTCCACCAAAAGTAGTCTTCTCCCTTGAGAAGTTTTGGTGGAGAGACAGACTTACCTACCTCATGATCCATTTCAAGTAGCTTACTAAGGTTAGACATTGTTTATAAAGTCAACCAAAGCCTAGCACTCCAAGTCAAAGGTGAAAAGTAGAAAAGTCAACAGAAGTCAACAGCCCTAGTTTCGTACGAACTTAGATTTATTCGAACTTGTAGGTTCGAATACTATCTATGTTCGTATGAATTCAAACGTTCGAACTTAGTAGGTTCGAAGCTGTAGGTTCGAAGCTGTAGGTTCGTACGAACTTACAACTGGCTAGGTTCGAAGGCTATTTTGGGTAGGTTCGTACGACACTTTCTGATGTGTACGAACTTGTTGTTCTATCTCAAATCTGAGCCAAAACTCAGATCTAGAAAGATTCAACCGTTGAAATTTGATGAAACAAGATGAATATGATTCACAAACACACAAGGAAGCCAAAAGTACAACTTATTGCTTCCAAAACACTTTCAAAAATTGTTTTCCTTGTGTTTTATCAATCCCGAACCCAACAAAAGCTTGCTGAAGCTCTGATACCAATTGAAAGTCCCTTTGAACGGATCCAATACGGGATTGCAACGTGTATTAGTTTGCGGAATGATATAATACACAAAACAACAATAAAACAAGTTAATTGCAAGTGTTTAAGGTGTAAGTTCGTAGGTATTCGAAGATAACTCTGTATATTCGAATATAACTAATTAAAAAGCTCTTTAATGAAATATTACAACTTAGTTTTTATACCCAGTAAGTTCGTACGAACTTACTGGTCCTAGGTTCGTACGAACTTACATGTTCGTACGAACTTCCTAGGTTCGTACGAACATATAGGTTCGTACGAACTTACAAACTAAAAACTAAAAAGGCTAAGTTAATAAACAATTTACATTATTAACTACAAAACTAATAACAAAACTAACTATTACAAAATAAGAGTTGTTGTCACCAAACGTGCACCAACAAGTTCTAATGGTGTCTGAATTGAATTCACTATCTTCGACACGTGACTCCTCTTGTGTTATTTTCCCTTTTTGCATGAAAGACAATGATCTAGTATTGAGAATGTCTGCTTTGGAATACCCTCCACAAGATCATTTTTCACTAAGAAGTTCATCTTTCGGAAATGAATATATCCCATTCTTCGATGCCATAAAAGAGAATCCCGTTCTGACACTTTTGTTAGCAAGCAAGTAAAATCAGATGAAGAAGATACATTCCTCATATCGAGAGCGTATATATCTTTCCTTCATGGTACTCTCATAAGAATCCATTCTTCAGGAATTACGAATCTTGGCATGAGAATCATGCACTCAACATCATTGAAAACAGTAGTATATTTCTTGTCGCAAACTTGAGAAACGCTTAGAAAGTTGTGCTGCAACTATTCGCAATAGTTGACTTTTTCAAAGCTAATCGTTCCATTTGACACTGTTCCTTCGCTAGTAATCAATCCTCATTTATCTCCAGCGAAAGAAACGTATCCCCCATTAATTGTCTTCACATCCGTAACTAGGGATAAGTTTCCTATCATGTGCCTAGAACAGCCGCTATCCACATACCAAATATTTTGAAGCGTTTTCCTTGACTGTTCTAGCACAACACAAATTAAAAATTAGTTGGAAAGCAAGACCTAAGCCTTAATGGCTTTGGGTCGTCCAACATCATCAATAGTTATTACGTCAACTAATTTTGAACATTTTCGAAAATCAGAAGGAATAGTTGACGTATCGGTGTTAGAAATATTAAAATTCCTTTGTCGAATCTTTTACTTTCCAAACCGTTTTTGGTTTGGAAAGATTGAATGTTTGAAATGTTGTGTTCATTCATTTGCACAATATTTGCATTTTTCTTGACAAACTCTGAAGAAAGGAAGATTTTTGAAAAGTATGTATTTGAAATTGCTTCTTCCATTCATTATTCTTCAATTTTTTTTTTTGAAAATAACAAACAATCACGAACAATATGGCCCCAATGTCCATAATAATAACAAGAACGATACTCAATAAAAAATCGTGAATATTGAGGTTGAGTCTTGTTATTTGTACAAAAAGAGCTTGTACATGTTGAAGAGAAAGATTGTGAAGTTTGACTGTTTGATTTTGACTTTTTTTCAGCAAGAGATTTATCTACTTGATGTTCTCTTTTCAAAAGTTTCACATCTTTCTTTTGGTTATTTGAAGACTTTGGTTGTGATTTTGAAGTCTATTTGGTTTTCTTTTTATTCATAGAAAATTTTGTTTTCAAAATCTCATCTTCTGCATCAAGTCTAGATTTTCCTTTTTGAAAAGCCTTTTTGTAATCATTAGTGATTATGAAATTTTCAGGCTTGACTGCAGATTTATTAATCTTTTGTGTTGGCGTAACACAATCTTCAACTTCACAAACCAGTTCTTCAGATTCTATCTTCTCAACAGATACTGGATCTACAACTAATGTAGTTGTAGTTACAAAATCTTTAATATCATCCTTGACTGGCATAGATATGTAGGATGAGGGACGAGATACAGAACTGCAACCAATGCCGGTTTTGGTTGTATTCGTTTTTTGAGAATGGATGATTTGATCTAAAATAAAAGAAGATGCTGAAAGGTTTGAAAATTGACATTTATAGTTCAAAATTTCACTTTGAGCTTCAACATACTCCTTTCTTTGCAAATCGATTTTAGTTATATAACTGTCGATTGCACCTTGTTGGTTCAAAATTTTGACTTTTAAATCATGCATTTCAACATGTGAAGCTTCAATTTTATCCTCAAAAACTTTTTCATTGTCTTTTAAAACCTTGTTTGCTTGTTTGAGTTTATCAATATGGGATAATAAACAATGATTATAATCTTGATATTTGTTGAGTTTTTCAAGTAACTCAACAGAATTTGAGCATTTAAGGACAAAAGAATCATAATCGACCTCATAGATGTCTGCCATGAATGCTTGATTGTGAGCATATGCAGCTTCTTCTATATGAGAGCTCCAGTCATAGTGCTCCTCGTTAGTTGTAACCGGAGCCATTGACGATTTCTGTTGATTCCCATCATTTGCTTGAGCGGAGTAGTGAGTGTTGTGTCGCTGATTGCTTTGCTTTCTCACATTCCCGTGCAAAGTGTCCATATTTTTGACAATTATAACACCGAACTTTGCTCTTATCAAATCCAAAACCAGTTCCGTTATTTCCTCTAATACTGGTTCTGCTAGTGTGTTGAAGAAATATCTTGGCTTGTCGAGTGATCATTGCTATTTTTCATTTTATCTCCATTTCTTCTAAATCATCACGATGGATTTGATCATAATCGTCATCAGTTAAATCAATACTCGAAGTCCTATTTGCAATAAACCATGTTGGTACATTAGTGTGTCTATCACTTGGTCTAGGTTTTGAGTTGAAATTAATTAGTAATATTCTGTAAATGGCGACATTGGCAATATCGCTTTAGCGATATTGACAATATCGCATAGGCGATATCACCAATATCGCCTACATTACTGATTAGTTACCTATAAATACGTTTTTAGGGTTTCAGTTTAGAGGTTGTTGACCTACGATTTTGTGCAGCCTGTGATATCTCTCTGGTCATTCATTTGTAAATCACATTTGGTTCTTTGATTAATATAATATATTTGTGATTTATTGTTTTGTTTTGTGGTTAAACGTACAATTGATAGCTATTGAATTCCGCACATTAGCTATTAGTTATTGATTCATTGTTAAAGATCAGTCTTTGTTGCGATCCTACAATTGGTATCAGAGCCATTTAATCATTGGATTAGTGGTTTATTGAATCAATATTCGTACGTTTAAAAGTCTTTTTAACTAGTTTTTTTTAATAATAAATCGTTTCTTATTCTTAAAAGCTATTTAATCAGTACTTTTAGTGTTTTCTGGATTCGTGTTCTTTATTTGCTACCCTAAACTTTGATTAACTCGTTAATCTTTGTAATTTTAGGGTTTACAGCCGTTTTAGCGATATTAGAAGCGATATCACCATTAATATCGCCTCTAGGGTTTTAGCGATATTACCTTATTTGAACTCATTAATTTGAGCGATATCTCTAGCGATATTACTAGAGATATTACTTATCAATATCGCCTAATTAATTTAAGCGATATTTGTATCAATATCGCCTGTGATATCGCCTTAATTATTCTGATTTTGTTTTGCGCTTTAACTAGCGATATTGATAGCGGTATCATCAATATCGCTCAATCATCATCCATTTAGCGATATTATCAATATCGCTATACTATTTTAAATCAGAATTTTAAATAAAACAAAACTTAATTTTATTTAATCCATATTAAAATGTCTACTTTACAAGCTGTTAATGCTATGTTGAAACACAATGCTGAGGTGGGTAGTGCAAACAAACCTCCATTCTTTGCTCTGGGAATGGAGTATTCTGAATGGCGTGGCAGATTCTTATTGTTCGTTGCGTTTACCGACCCTGAAATGGAGATACCTCTACTCGAACGATACGTTAGACCTGTTTCAAGTGGAGAGCATGTGTATTCCTCCACCAAAGCCGATTCGTTCAATGACTGTGGAAGAACGCAAGGCATGGGAATGTGAGAGAAAGGCTCACTCTGCTATAACCATGTCTCTTCCTGCCGATGCCATGAAGATGTTCAAACAACACGACATTGCTTATGATCTGTGGAATGGCATAGCTGAACGATGTGGAGGTACAACTGAGTACAAACAAAGTAAGCTGGAGCTAGTGAAGAAACAGTATGATCTGTTTGACATCCAGAAGAATGAAACGGTGAAGGATTTATTCTGTAGATATTCGCGTCTTGTGAATGAGCTGATTGAGGGTGGTTACAAATTCAGCTCTATTGAGGTCAACAAGAAGCTGCTTAATGCTCTACCTCCTCACTGGGAAACTAGAGTGTTGATGATGGAGAATGATCCAGACATATTAGCTATGTCTTTGGATCAACTTATTGGAAAGCTAGAAACATGTGCTTTGGATATTCAAAAGAAAAGCACGAGATCTAGCTCTTTACTTCCTGATAATAGTAATTTTGGATATGGAAGTACAACACTTCTATCTGGGTCGTCCACCTCTGCGTCTAAACCCAATTATTCTCAAGGAAATCACTCTGTTGGAACATTCTCCTCTTTTCCAACTCAAACATCTTCCTCTACTACTGCATCTCACAATGAGCATGCAGTAATATTTAATGCGTTTTTATCATCATATGATGATTTTCTCTCAAAGAGGATTAGCTCGGTAGATCTTACCGAGGAAGATTTTGCACAAGTTGATCCTGATGAGCTAGAGAGAGTGGATCTTCGTTGGAACATGGCCATGCTTACCAGAAGGACTAAAACCTATTTAAAGAGAACTGGAAAGAGATCTCTTGAAGATGTCACTGATAAGACAAGCATGGGCTTCGATAAGTCCAAAATTTTATGCTACAAGTGTCAAAATCTGGGTCATTTTGCACGAGAATGTGAGAAGGGAAGACAACCATCTACGGGTTTTACAAGACCTTCTACTTTCAAGAAAGATAATGAAGTAGCCAAGGCAGCTATTCTGTTAGAAGAAGAAGAAGCCTATGATTTTTCGGCTATGGATGATCAAGAAAACGTAGCCCTTATAGCAGATGTTCAGAATGAGGTAGAATGTGACTCTTTTCATTGTGAAACATGTATCAAATTAACTGGTAAAATCAACAGGTTCGTAGTAGATAATGATCGCTTGAATACAGATCTAACCAATCTTATTGAAGCGAACAAAGTTTTAAAAGAAAATGAAAAGATCTTCATAATAAATCAGAAAACTATTATGGAAGAAAAGAAAGAGTTGAAAGCTATGATCTTCAGCAAACAAGATGAGATTGATAGCTATTTAAAACTAATTGCTCATCTTAAAAAGGATCTTGCTAATACTCAAGCTGATAATGTTGATTTAAAACGAAGACTTGCAAACATTTCAACATCTACTATGGTCTTTTCGGACATCCTACAAAGTCAAAGGACTGATACAAAGAGTAAGGCAGGAATTGGTTATCACAACCAACCTCCTCCCTCAAATTTGAATCAGCCCAGTCTTTCGCAGGATGAAATAAAAGATTATGTACCTTCTGTTCTCAAGAAGGATACAAACCCTGTTATGGAACCAGTTATTGTCAAAGTTGAAGAGGTTAAACAACCTAATCTTGTTAAGGCTGTTGATTTCAAGCGACCTGAGTTGCTTAAAGTTTTAAGTTCAAATAACGAGAAGGCTGATCCTATTAAGCCTCAATTTGAACCAATCAATTTTGTTCCATCAACAAATGTTGAAGAGGTGGTAGAGGTGGAAGATGTAACTCATGAGGTTACACAAAAAGTTGAGAAGAATAACAACAAACCAGAAAATTTAATCCTTACTGTCGAAGGTAGAGGTCAAATATTTTCTAAAAAGAAATCTATTACTAAGGATTTAAAAATGAAACAGGTAGAGAATATTCAAAATCATAAGGTTTCAATTAAAAATCCTTCAACTAAGATTTCCTCAACTATAAATACAGTTACTCCATCATGCTCACATAAGTGTTCATGTGCTGTATACGTTCCTGAAAACAAGCCTCGTAGAGTTCCTCTTTTGCCAAAACCACTATCTAGTGATGATCAAACTTTCCGAGAGAGACGATCATGTTTCTACTGTAAGAAACAGGGTCATCTCATTAATCAATGTCCTGTGCTTGCTAGAAAGTGGGCATCTAGAACTGATCCACGTTCTTTTAAACATAAAAATATTCAAAAGACAAAACAACATGGATTATCTCGAAATGTCCCAATGTCTAGAGTTAATAACATTAAACCTACTCAACAAATTGTTCGAAAGGTTGATGTTGTTAACAAGCAACAACATACTCCACAGAAAGTTTGGAAAAGGAAAGATGTAGGACATAATGTGTCATCTGAAGTTATCACATCAGTAAAAGAAAATGATTTACTGAAAAACAAGGTTTTAACTGATGTGGTAATAATTGATGAAATCTCAGGAGTACCCAAGTCTGTCAAGGCTTGGGTCTCCATTTCAAACTAACCATTTGTCTCTTTGTGTTGTGACAGTCAAAGATGATGAATAGCAAGTGGTATGTTGATAGTGGCTGTTCACGACACATGACGGGAAATATCTCCCTTCTTTCTGATGTTAAACCATACAATGGGGGATATGTTGCTTTTGTTGGGACATATTATTGTGACAACAGATCTAGCTTGTAATAGGACTAGTGTATTTATTGTCAAACTTGTATAAATTGTTTAGACTCGTAAATATATGATATTAACTTGTTATTATTATTTGTTAAATGTTATTGAACAAGTATCGATTTCAAGTTAAAGTCAAAATTCGCGAAGTGAGAAGTCAACTCGCAGGTTTGACCTGCGAGTTGAGATCTCATCTCGCAACCATCTGGACTCGCAGCTCTCAGCTGCGAGTTGAGATCTGGGCTCGCTGATATCTGGACTCGCAGGTCTTACCTGCGAGTTGAGATCTGGGCTCGCAATCATCTGGACTCGCAGGCCCATGGGCTGCGAGTTGAGTCAACTCGCAAAGCCCATGGCCTGCGAGTTGAACCAGATATAAATATTTTAATGCTGCTCATTATTAGGAGAGACCTAGAAATCCGTGCGATATACACACACACCAAATATTTTAAGTATTCTCTCCTCGAAATCTGTGCAGATATAAAAGCATTTATTGAATAGGCTCGGTTTTGATTGTTTAACACTAGTTAATATCAAAACGAAGCTTGTTAATTAATTGCAAAGTTATATAAGCAATAAACCTTAAGTATTGAGGGATTCCGCACCTCAATACCTAAAAGATAATCCGTTATCGCTAACCAAGATCTAGAGACTTACAATTGGTATCAGAGCTTTCGGGCTTAGAAACGTTGTGGTTACAAGGTTTTTGGTTATATAACATCTTTAGGGTCGTTTTTCGAACGAAATCTACGGATTTATTCGTAAAATACCAAAAAGTTTCAGTTCCCAGATTTCGAGGCGCCGTTTTGCGAGTTGAGATTAGGGTTACTGTTATCTGCGAGTTGAGATTAGGGTTTCTGCGAGTTGAGATTTCTGCGAACCGAGTTCCATTGCGAACTGAGTTCTCTGCGAGTTGAGAATCAGCTGCGAACCGAGTTCCATTGCGAACTGAGTTTCTGCGAGCTGAGATTTTCTGCGAGTTGACATTTTTTTGTTGCGAGTTGAGATTATTAAATTCGCAATATAACCTAATTTTTCACTTTAAAATGTCTGATTTAAGCCGAATGATCGAGATGGAACACGAGGTTGGAAAATCTAATGTTCCACCGAAGCTACTTAGACTTGAGGACTATTATGGGTGGAAAGACAGATTTGAAAGTTACTGTAGATTCCACGACATCACTATTTGGTTGTGTATTAAAAACGGATATGTTGCACCTACAGCTGAGGTAGGGAACGCAACAGTGATTGTGACTTATGATCGAATGAATGACCATCAGAAGAAAGAATTCACCATCGATAATAAAGCACATTCTTCAATTAAGATGAGCCTTCCTAAGGAGATCAACCATCAGTTGAAGTCCTTTCACACAGCTAAAGAGCTGTGGGACGCTCTAGAAAAGAGATGTGAGGGGAGCCCTCAGGTGAAAGCTGGTAAATGTAATCTTCTAAAAAAGCAGTTTATGGTATTTAAGGCTTTTAGAGAAGAAGATCTTGAGGCTTACACCACCCTTTTCTATCATCTATTAAGTGAGCTTGACGACCATGCTATCTTTTATAATGACAAGGAGAAAACCGACAAGTTTATTGAGGGTTTACCTTCTAAATGGGAGATGTACGGTATCATGCTGAAAGATAATGATGAAAGATATGCAACCATGACCCTAGAGAAAGCGATTGATAAACTAAGGGGTTATGACTTCTCTAAGAAAACGAGAGATACGGATTCTGATCATCTACAGAATCCTGGTCTGTACCATGGAAAGACTAGTATCTCTAACTCCTCATCCAATTTGACCACGGCTTTGTTTGCAGGTGAAATTGATGAGATTGGAGAAAAATTGACTGAGGATCTCTGTTTCATTGCTTCGGATAACGGTGATAAACGAAACAGGAACACCACCTCAGATAAATCCACTCAAGGGCATCATAAGATGCCGATGAGTGTGAAATCAGCCGAACAACAACTTTCTGTGTTGGCATCGTTCGTTGCTTCTTATGAAAACTATATTCAAGGGAAGATAAACGATCCAGCACAATTTGATGAAGATTATGATCAGGTTGATCCTGACGACTTAGAGGAAATGGACCTCCAGTGGCAACTGGCTATGGTGTCAAGGAGAGTAAAGAATTTCCTAAAGCGTACGGGTAAGAGAGTGGTTGGAAATCGACCAGGTTTTGACAAGTCCAAGGTCAAGTGTTATAATTGTCAAGGTTACGGACACTTTGCCAGGGAATGCCAAAGACCAAAGGTTGATGATGGAACTTCAAAACAAGATTCGGGAAGTAATCTAACTTCCAAAGTCTTAGTGGTTCAGCAAATAGACGGATCTTATGATTGGTCTACACCATCAGAGCAAGCTCTCATGGCTGAGATTGACGATCAAGAGAAACAAATTGAATCCACTTCCTACATGCCAACTACTGAAGAACTTCAAGCTAATGTGCCACACACTGAAGTTAAGGGGATTGAGGAAGATGTTCTCTACATTAACTCGACAGAAGAAATGAGTCCCAATGATTTTGTGGCATATATGGCTGATATTCAATCCGAAAAGAAAAAGGTATGTTTAGATCTCCTTACTCTCACCGATGTATGCTATTTAGTTACTGATCTTCAAACACAGGTTAGTGTCTTTGCAGAATCTAACAAAACCTTGACCTCAGAATTAGACTTAGCTAAGTCTGATGTTCGTCGGTTAGGTGAAGATAAATTAGCACTGAACGAGAAGATTAAGAGTGATACTCTAGATAAGACCAGTCTGACTGACATTATAAATGAACAATGTATTAAAATAGACGGGTTATATCTAAACCTTAATGAGCTTAATAGAAATATAGCTATTAGGGATAAGGAATTATCAGAGTCAAATATGAAACTGGTAGAGCTGAATTGAAAATTTGAAGGTTATAGAACTTCTTCTTTGACCTTAAATAGAATCATTGGCTCTCAACGTAGTGTAAAGGATGTTACTGGCCTAGGATACTCAGATGTCCCTCCGCCTTTTAATGCCAATTACACTGCTTCCACTTCTGTTGACTTAGAAATGACAGATGTTAATCCTGAGACTGAGGATTTGGAAAATCAACAGTCTATTGCATCTGAGATCCAAAAGGAGACTGTCAATGATTCATCTTTAACCAAGAGTACAGTCAAATCTCTCACTAAAGTACAATTCGTATCAAGTGGGATGATTGGAAGTACTGATGGAAATAATGAAGTCATTAAGAAACATAAGGAGTTACCTTCAGTGTCTTTTGATCAGATAAAGAAGGAGTCTGCTAAGACTGCTAAGTCACGAACGCAGATGTCATGCTTCAAATGTCATCAACGAGGACATGTCTCTTCTTGTTGTCCCAATAAGAAGAATGAAGCTGCTCCTAAGCGCGAGGCCAGTGATAAGTCTAAAAATATCTCTAGCACAGACAGGTTAGGTACCAGACCTGGTATTGGTATTAAACCTGTGACTGCTCTGAAAAGAGATGCGTCTCACAGTGTCTCGCCACCAAAACCTAAACGGCATGAAAACTCTGCTAAGGATCAAGTGCCGTCGAGGTTTATGACTCCGAGAAGGAACCAAAGTCACTTTGAGATTGGATCTACATCTCGTTCACAAGGAGTTAACCAAGGGTCCTATAATAATCGTAACCAAGGGCAGAAATTCCAGGGTTATGTATCGGGGAGAGTTGGAAGTCAGTCAACTCATAGACCCAGGACCACTAATCATCAGCAAGCTGATGCTCCTTCAAAAGTGACCAAAGCTCCTAATGGGAAGGATGGTTACTTTAAAGAGCTACAGTTTGTCGATGATAAGGGACAAACCAAGACCGTAATGGCTTGGGTCCCTCTTGATAACTGATTGTTTACAACTTGTATGTGCAGGAGCAGACTGGGAACAATGATAATTGGTGGTATGTTGACAGTGGATGCTCTAGGCACATGACAGGAACCAGAAGTCTACTGACAGACTTCAGAGGTGGACTGAGACAAGGAGTGCACTTCGCCGGTGATAAGGGAGGAGTAATTACTGGGAAAGGAACTGTTTCTAATGGAACTTTGACTCTAGAGGATGTGAATTATGTTGAAGAACTAACGCACAACCTAGTGAGTGTTTCCCAAGTCTGTGATAAAGGTCATCCTGTTCTCTTCACTGAGAAAGAGGCCTTGATCCTGAAGCCGGGTTTTATCATTCCCGATAAATGGATACTGATGAAAGCTCCAAGGAAGAAGGACATTTATGCTATCAACATGAATGCTCCTATTACTTCAATGGTGTCTACTTGTCTGTTATCCAAGGCTTCAGAATCAGACTCTCTCCTATGGCATAGGAAAATGGCACACTTAAACTTTCGAAAAATGAACTATATAACCAAACATGGGTTAGTTCTGGGTGTACCACCGAAGAGTTTTGCATTTGAAGACAAGTGTATATCCTGCTTGAAAGGAAAACAGCATAAGAAACCACACAAGTCTAAAAATGTGAACTCTATTTCCTCGCCTTTTGAGTTGCTACATATGGATCTCTTTGGCCCAATAAGCAAGAGAAGCATAGGTGGCAAATGGTACTGTCTGGTTGTCACAGACGATTTCTCTAGATTCTCTTGGGTATTCTTTTTGGGATCTAAGGATGAAACTCCGGGCATTCTTATGGAGTTTCTAGATCTAATAGAGAACATCTATAGAAAAAGAGTTAAGAGAATTCGTAGTGACAATGGGACCGAGTTCAAGAATTCTACATTGAATGTATATTGCTTAAGCAAAGGCATTCAACATCAATTCAGTGCACCATATGAACCTCAACAAAATGGTGTTGCTGAAAGGAAGAATAGAACTCTAATTGAAGCAGCGAGAACAATGCTTGCAGATTCAAGGCTTCCGGTCATATTTTGGGCAGAAGCAGTGAATACAGCATGTCATGTTCTCAATCGGGTTCTTACGGTTAAAAAGCAGAACAAGACATGTTATGAGCTTTTGAACAAAAAGAAACCGAACTTAAAAGGGTTTGAACCCTTTGGAGTTTCATGTACGTTGTTGAAAACAAGTCACCAACCTAAATTTGGTGAGAAGGCTGACGAAGGATACTTCCTAGGTTACATGCCTAACTCACCAAACAAAAGGGCCTTCAATAAAAATTCGGGACGTGTTGAAATAGTTTATAACATCGAAGTTACGAGCTATACACATGACTCACATAAGGGATTGGATTGGCAGTTTGACTATTCAGATCTTTTCAAGTCATTTAAAGTCCCTATCAGTGACTATGTCAGTAACTCAAACATTCCTGAGCATTTATTGTCGGGAGATGAGGATCCCACTCCTTCTCCAACATCGAGTGCTCAAACGTCTGATGCTAGGAATATTGTCGATACTGATGTTGTCCCCCCTATCGAGTCACAACTACCTCAAGATGATATACCTCTAGAGAGTGAAGATCCTGAAATTGCTTCTCAAAGGATTATGGATGATGTTCTTACTCCTCTGAGACAATTAAGGATATCAACTACTAATGAAGGTATACCACCTTTGGAGGAAATTGGTACCAACTTACAGGATGATATTCCAGTTGAACCTGTTACTTCAACAAGAACTAATAGGATTCATCCAATTGATAATATCATCGGTGATCCAAATTCTCCTGTTCTGACTCGAAATCAATCAAAAGCTAGTACATCCACTCATTCAAGCTTGTATGCTGAAATGAACGAGACAGGGATTTCAAATCTATGTCTATATTCATGCTTTATCTCACAAATTGAACCTAAGAATGTTCAGATAGCTTTGAAGGAAAATTCGTGGGTCGAGGCAATGCAGGAAGAACTGTCTCAGTTCACAAAATTGCAAGTTTGGGAGTTGGTTGACCTACCTGTTGGGGAATATCCAATTGGAACTAGATGGGTATTTAAGTGCAAGAAAGACGATCGAGGAATCGTAATTCGCAATAAAGCTCGTCTAGTTGTCCAAGGTTTTAATCAACAAGAGGGGATTGATTACAATGAAGTGTTTGCGCCTGTGGCTAGGCTTGAAGCAATTAGGTTATTTTTAGCATTTGCAGCCTCAAAGAAAATAAAAGTATTTCAGCTGGATGTTAAAAGTGCCTTCTTGTATGGCAAAGTCAAAGAAACGGTGTATGTTTCTCAACCACCGGGATTTACTGATCCAAAGTATCCAGATAGAGTATATCGTCTCGATAAGGCTCTATATGGATTACATCAAGCTCCGAGAGCGTGGTATGAGACACTGTCCACTTATCTTCTTGAAAATGGATTCACAAGAGGAAGAATTGACAGTACACTCTTTGTGAAATGGAAAAGAAGAGACTTTCTACTTGTTCAAGTATATGTTGACGATATCATCTTTGGGTCATCTGACGAAAGGATGTGTAGTGAATTTGAAAAGGTTATGAAGAACAAGTTTGAGATGTCAGCTATGGGTGAATTGACATTTTTCTTAGGATTGCAAGTCGATCAAAAGAAAGATGGATATTTCATTCATCAGACTAAGTATACTAATGAGCTTCTAGAACGATTCAAGATGGAAGAATCAAGAATTTTTCATACTCCCATTCCAGAAGCCCATGGTATTGGTCCAGATACATCGAGTGATAGAGACGTGGATCCTACTCTTTACAGGGCCATGATTGGATCACTAATGTATCTTACAGCATCAAGGCCTGATATAATGTTTGCGGTATGTGTCTGCGCAAGATATCAAGCTACTCCTAAAGAATCTCACATGCAAGCAGTAAAACGGATTCTTCGTTACCTCAAAGGGAAACAGAAGCTGGGACTTTGGTATCCGACTGATGGAGACTTAGATTTTGTTGCTTACACTGATTCTGATTACGGAGGATGCAATCAGAATAGAAAGTCTACAACCGGTGGATGTCAATTCCTAGGAGGTAGACTGGTCTCTTGGCAATGCAAGAAGCAAACCTCAGTAGCCATTTCTACATGTGAAGCCGAGTATGTTGCAGCTGGCAGCTGTTGTTCCCAAGTTCTGTGGATACAACAACAATTGCTTGATTATGGGTTGAGTATAACAAATACTCCTATGATGATTGATAATGAATCAACGATCTCAATAACCAATAATCCGGTCAAACACAGCAAAACTAAACATATTGACATTCGACATCACTTTATTAGAGACTGTGCTGAGAAGAACCTGATAAAGTTAGCTAAGGTTCCATCTGTGGATAATTTAGCAGACTTATACACCAAAGCGTTCGACAGAGCTCGATTCGAGAAATTGGTGCAACTAAATGGAATGAGAAATCCAGAGGATTAGTCTTCCATGGAGTTGATTTGTAATAATTAGTAGTTTATATATTATTAGTTTATGCTTATTTAAAAAAAAAAAAAGAAAAAAAAAAAAAAAAAAAAAAAAAAAAAAAAGGGGTATGGCGTATGGCATTCATTTGCTTGTTACCGTTGGGGAATCGCCTCCGATAAAGGTTAAGTCTTTATCAAATGGGAAATGATAGTAAATTAGAGGAATTGGCTTAATAAATGTAGGTAAAAGTCTTAAGTTAGATGTGTTAGTAGATTCAAATTTGTTACATGAACTTTACATCTTTAAAACCAGGCCTTCACTTATCTTTATTTTAGTATACTCCTCTCTCCACACGATATAATCTACTTGAAAAACTTTAGATCTAGATAGCTTCATTATATGATGTACTGGTAGGCAATGTCTGCTTTGATTTCTGAGCATATAATAAGCTATAAATCTTCTGAGTGTTATCTCGTGTGATTTACTATATGACGTATGACATAAGTCTTAATTGATGAACGATAGTCTGACCATACACTGTTATCTAGAATCTATGAAAATATGTCAAGACAAATAATAAGAATTATGGCTGTTAGTGAAATTACTGGTGTCTCTATTGTACTAAGTACAGACCTGACTCCTTTAGTTTTGCCAATAGTTTCAAGCTTGGTTTGTCTATACTAAGGGATCTTCTGTTGTACTAAGTACAGAACTAGAACCACTAGTATCTACAAAACGAGTTTGATATTTGTCACATTTACTCAAGGGTATGTCATATGTTTCGAAAAGAACATCATTTAGTGACCTCTATCTTGCAAAGTGAAAGAAACAGTGTTATGTGTTTTACTAAATTTCTCAGTATGTCATTTTTGAATCACATTTGGTAATACACATACAAACAATAAAAGGTTTGCTCGGAAATCAGTATAGACTTTGTTTATATGGATTATAATACCGGTAATCATCTTGAACTGACTATGTTAATTAAACTATTTTATTTTGATGTGAATGGTGTATTCTGTGGAGATAGGTAACCAAGTTATACTCTTATAAATGTAAGTTGATAAATGGTTAAGTTGTGAGTTCTTATGTAACTTATTGTGAATTTCATAAGGTTTGCATACTAACAATCTTCTTAGATTTTTTACTCATCATTTGGTTCAGCTGTTTCCTTCTGATATGATCCCACTGTCGATAAATTTCTTAATGCCCTCGATTAGGATTTATTTTACTTTATTTTATTGTAATTTTATTTTAGCCAAAGTGTTTAATTAATACAAGGGTACTTAATACCAATGTTTATTATGAATCATTGTACTTTTATTTATTTCATTTTATCTTATTTCTCTTTATTTTATTTTACTTATGTTTCTATTGTTCGTATTATTGCATCACAAGTGAAAGATCCTCTGATTTTAGACTTGTGCACAATTTCCTAAGTCTCACAAGTGAAAAATACCTGATTTTAGACTTGTGCGCATTTTTCTAAGAACGACAAGTGAAAAATATTTTATTTTAGACTTGTTCGCTATTCCATAAGAAAAACAAGTGAAAGATCCTCAGATTTTAGACTTGTACGCGACTTGGACTTAAAAATGACGTTTTGTAATTAAAATGTAATTTTTGGACAAAAACTGCGAGCCGAGAACAGTGCTGCGAGTTGACTTTAGGCTGCGAGTTGAACTCAACTCTGCGAGTTGAGTTCTGCGAGCCGAGTTCAGTAAGTATAAAAAGGTAGCGAGCCCGCATAACAAACACACAGTCCTGCGAGCCCAAACTATTTCCTTGCGAACCCAGATTTGAACTCGCAAATCTTGTGACTTTCATTTTGAAGTAAAGAGATTTTGATCTTCTGATTTTTATATACCTTTACTTTGTGATCATTTCAAGGTAAAAACCAAGTAAATCCACCGTGTATTTCATTCACAATCGGCATTTTATAAAAAAATGAGGGTTTTGAAATTTCAATTACAAAAATCATTTAAATAATGCTTAGATTATACAAGAAACCTTAGGGTTTATGGTAATTAAAGTATTATGGACCTAATTACATCACCTGATTGCACAAAGCTCGCCAAAATAAATTTAAATGATGATGTCATCTGTGCAGTTCATGCTGCGAGTTGAGATCCAGACTCAACTCGCAGCCCGCTCCTGCGAGTCCACTTGCAAGTTGACTTGCGAGTCCAACCTGCGAGTTGACTTGCAAGTCTGACTTGCGAGTTGAACTTGCGAGTTGAACTTGCGAGTTGAACTTGCGAGTTGAACTCTGCGAGTTGACTTTTGTTGACTCTTGAGAGCTGACTTGAACTCTGCGAGTTGAACTTGCTTGTTGACTTTGGTTGACCTGCGAGTTGAACTTGCGAGTTGACTCTGGTTAAACTGCGAGTTGAACTCTGCGAGTTGACTTATGTTGACTCTGCGAGTTGAAATTCTTTTTAATTTGTAATTTAATTTAATTTACGAACTCTAGATTTTTATTAATTAAGAGTTATAAATTAGTTAACAATTAGACGTGTAGACTTAAGTGAAAACACGTAAAATTGTACACTTTAAATGGTTATAAGGCTTACGACTTTGAGTAATAAGCTGTATTACCTTTAAACGAACATTCGAACATTAGATTTATTGAATTTATATATAATGAACGACTATAATTGTTAATTAAGTTTCTTAACTTAATAGTTCAATTGTAGTTCGTAGATTATATAAGTCTCTCAATATTTGTTAAACTAATTGTCTAACATTTGTGTGATCTTTGATATTACAGGTATGGCTCGACAATTCGTTGGACATCATAATGTTCTGGTCGATTTAGACGTAGATGCCCGTGGTGCATCTAGATTGACTCGGGTTCTTTCTTATCTAGCACGATCGAGGATTCGATATGCTATCACCGAGTCACCGGCCCTATCACGAGATATACTAACCCAGTTCTGGGCAAATATTGTATATGATACATCGGTGAATCCTCCGGTCATTCGAACGAGGATTAATGATCTTCCAGTTACCTTTTCTGCATCCGATCTTCGGAACATCCTACAGTTGGGCACTGTAGAGCAGGAAGATGGACCTACTGAGTTCTCTTCGGACTTTATTGAGGGTGCACTGACACGTATGGGGTATGTTGGACCCAAGAGAGGGCGTCAGTTCTTGAAGGCGCTCGTTTTTGGTGAGTGGAGGTTCTTATGGCATGTCCTTGTAACTATCTTTGGACCGAAGAAGGGAGGATACGATGAGTTGAGCTCTTCTCTCCTATCTGCTTTACTGTCACTGGTTTATAACAAACCATACAGCTTTTCAGATTACATCTTTGGGGAGATTGTACGCCAAATTTTGGGGGGAGTTAGATCGCAGTTTATGATCTATCCCCGATTTTGCATGCTGATTATTAGGGCCTCAATCCCTGATCTGCCGGTTTTTCAAGCGGATCTGAAGGTTGATACCATTGGGTTAAGGGCATATAATGCGATGTTTATGCAAACCTCTCGCAGATTCGAGATGCAACCACAGCTGACAGAGTTGTTTGGATTTTTGATTAATCCAACGTATGTGGCGCCACCAAATCATGGTTGGCTGGATGCTGATGTGGCAGAGGGTGCTCCTGAGCCACAAGAACTGATCGAGGAGGTTTTGATTCAGGTGCATCAATCTGGGCAAGAGATTAATGCTGATGTTGCAGCCGAAGTGGTGCAACAAGTACTGGCTGATACTGATGATGCCAATGATCCCATCATGCAAGATGTGGATCAGTATGTTGCTGAAGCACCAAGGGTTGCAGAACCCACCACTGAGGCACCAGAGGCTGCCGGTCCATCGGGCAGAGATGGAGAAGCTGCTTCGGCTTCTGCATCTGATAAGTTCAACATTTCATGACCTATAGAAATACATACACAAATAGATTAATATCATAAGTTCTTTCATTGATTTCCCTGAATCAATCTAAGATTTTTCTTATTAATCCCTTTGTGTATTTGAAATATATTATATATACTTATTCAAATCTTTCATCGATTATGATAATCGATCTAAAATTTGAATAAGTCTTATAATATGCGAACATCATATATTATATGTTCCTATAACTCTTTTATCGATCATAGTCAATCTAGAATTACAAAAGACTTATAATATACGAACATTCATAATTATAACATTTTAAACATTCAAGTTCAAACATCTTAATTACAAAATGATTCAAAGTTACAATGTATTAAAAATTACACTCAATCTATATTAATACAAGTGTCACCTTCTTCAGCTCCACCCTTCGCAGTACCAGCACCAGCTCCACTACCACTTGCTTCTGCAGACTCCCCCTGAAATGTAGTCTGCTGACCAGTCGTTGAAGGACCAGCCAGCTCACTTTCTTTTTCAGCTGAGGGATCATTGTCTTCATCATCCTTCTTCTTCTTTGCCAGCTCATCCTCTTTACACACTTCTTCATAAGCAGCCCTATCTGAAGGTTGATACCATTGGGTTAAGGGCATATAATGCGATGTTTATGCAAACCTCTCGCAGATTCGAGATGCAACCACAGCTGACAGAGTTGTTTGGATTTTTGATTAATCCAACGTATGTGGCGCCACCAAATCATGGTTGGCTGGATGCTGATGTGGCAGAGGGTGCTCCTGAGCCACAAGAACTGATCGAGGAGGTTTTGATTCAGGTGCATCAATCTGGGCAAGAGATTAATGCTGATGTTGCAGCCGAAGTGGTGCAACAAGTACTGGCTGATACTGATGATGCCAATGATCCCATCATGCAAGATGTGGATCAGTATGTTGCTGAAGCACCAAGGGTTGCAGAACCCACCACTGAGGCACCAGAGGCTGCCGGTCCATCGGGCAGAGATGGAGAAGCTGCTTCGGCTTCTGAATCTGAGTCTGATGATGATGATGAGACTGGACCACCAGGGTTTGTCTCCGGTATCCCTGAAGGGATGATTCGTCAAGGATCAAAATTGATTATGGATCCGGCATTGAAGCTAAAGAGGAAAGCCGTGGACCAAGATCCCGATTTTGTTTTGGTTGATGAAGATGAGGATGAAGAAGAAGAGGAAGAGGTGCTCATTACTCGACCTCGCAAACTGCTCAGACAAACAGCTTCAACCTCTGCAGCTCATCTACAATCCAGTTCTACGCCCTTAGAGGCTGAAATGATTGCTGCTTTGGTTCGCCCGTCTTCGCACCCAACCACCAAGTCTAGCAGGGTTGCCGCACGTCTTTTAACAGATGTTGCTACTGAGATAGCAAAGAAAATGCAACCGCCTGCTCCGACACCTCCATCAACCACAGCTGCTATTCCTTCAACCTCACCAAAGACTGATACTGAACGCATTATGAGCTTAGAGTCTAAGGTTCGAGAGTTGCAACTTGTTGCTAACACCTTTGCCACACAGATTCTGCAACTGTCAGACAATGTCACTGCTCAGAATGATGCTTACTCACTACTACTCAAGACCAACACTACACTGGTAGATGATGTAGCTGAGAAGCAAAGACAAATTGACCGCTTGTCTCGACGGATTACTTTCCTCGAACAGAACCAGCCAACTCAGGGGGAGAGGGCTGCTTATGAAGAAGTGTGTAAAGAGGATGAGCTGGCAAAGAAGAAGAAGGATGATGAAGACAATGATCCCTCAGCTGAAAAAGAAAGTGAGCTGGCTGGTCCTTCAACGACTGGTCAGCAGACTACATTTCAGGGGGAGTCTGCAGAAGCAAGTGGTAGTGGAGCTGGTGCTGGTACTGCAAAGGGTGGAGCTGAAGAAGGTGACACTTGTATTAATATAGATTGAGTGTAATTTTTAATACATTGTAACTTTGAATCATTTTGTAATTAAGATGTTTGAACTTGAATGTTTAAAATGTTATAATTATGAATGTTCGTATATTATAAGTCTTTTGTAATTCTAGATTGACTATGATCGATAAAAGAGTTATAGGAACATATAATATATGATGTTCGCATATTATAAGACTTATTCAAATTTTAGATCGATTATCATAATCGATGAAAGATTTGAATAAGTATATATAATATATTTCAAATACACAAAGGGATTAATAAGAAAAATCTTAGATTAATTCAGGGAAATCAATGAAAGAACTTATGATATTAATCTATTTGTGTATGTATTTCTATAGGTCATGAAATGTTGAACTTATCAGATTCTGAAGGCGACATGCCAGATGAATTAGATGAGGACATTGACTTTGACCTTGAAGAAGGAGAGTTTGTACCTCCTGAAGATTGGACTTTCATTGTTAATGATGGGGCAGACGAATGTGTAGATCTTGACGCTGATGTTGTTGAACACATTGTAAGCCCATCTAAAACTAAAGTGGTCATCAAGGAAGAAGATGGAGAAAGGGTTGTTGAGTTAGATGAAAGTCTAGATGACTCAACCAGTTCTGAATCAGAAGATGACCTTCCAGAGAAACTCAGAAATAATCCCATGTTTAGACCTCTGAAAAGGAGAAAGCAAAAGGTTGGGATGTCTGAAGTAGATATAACTGGAAAGAAAGCTCCAAGGAAGGGGATCATCGGCTGGTATTTTGATTCTGACTTGAAACTTTTCGCTATCAAAAGATTTGACGGAGTTCAATATTTCGATAAGAAGCTTAAAGTATTCAGTTCGCTTCCTCGATTTGAAGTTCGAGACTTGGCACGCTTAGAACTGATAAATCCCAGTAATGATCCCTACGCAACGTATGTTGAGAGAATCATTCGGACTGAGGGTAGATCAATGAAGTTTGAGAAGATTAAGCCAAGAGTCGGAAAGACGATCAAATTAAAGGAACGAAGTCAGAGAACTGGCCGAAGATTAAGGAAGAAAACTTATCCAGCTGTCAAGTGCATACAGCAGATACCACTAAAACCTATGCCACAGAATATTCTGGGAAATCTTCTGAATTGGCACGTGGATTCTGAGACTGGTGAAGCTGTCATGGTTGAAGCTGATGATGAAGTTGAAGGAGGAGAAAGAGTAATTCTGACAGTCTATGACCATCGACACCTGATGAATCTGTCGAAGAAGGACCTATTGAAGTTAAACGAAAATAGGATCCTGACGACTGAAGCATGGGGTGATCTTGCAAGAGATTATCAATTAATGGTGAAGACTTGTGTTAGAATGAAGATTCATATGGGCAGTAGAATTTACAAGTGAAGACCAAGGACAAAGTTGAAGATAACGACGCTAGAGCTATTGTCAAGGGGGAGTCTGTTGGGACATATTATTGTGACAACAGATCTAGCTTGTAATAGGACTAGTGTATTTATTGTCAAACTTGTATAAATTGTTTAGACTCGTAAATATATGATATTAACTTGTTATTATTATTTGTTAAATGTTATTGAACAAGTATCGATTTCAAGTTAAAGTCAAAATTCGCGAAGTGAGAAGTCAACTCGCAGGTTTGACCTGCGAGTTGAGATCTCATCTCGCAACCATCTGGACTCGCAGCTCTCAGCTGCGAGTTGAGATCTGGGCTCGCTGATATCTGGACTCGCAGGTCTTACCTGAGAGTTGAGATCTGGGCTCGCAATCATCTGGACTCGCAGGCCCATGGGCTGCGAGTTGAGTCAACTCCCAAAGCCCATGGCCTGCGAGTTGAACCAGATATAAATATTTTAATGCTGCTCATTATTAGGAGAGACCTAGAAATCCGTGCGATATACACACACACCAAATATTTTAAGTATTCTCTCCTCGAAATCTGTGCAGATATAAAAGCATTTATTGAATAGGCTCGGTTTTGATTGTTTAACACTAGTTAATATCAAAACGAAGCTTGTTAATTAATTGCAAAGTTATATAAGCAATAAACCTTAAGTATTGAGGGATTCCGCACCTCAATACCTAAAAGATAATCCGTTATCGCTAACCAAGATCTAGAGACTTACAGCTTTTGCTTGTGATAATGGTGGAAAGATTACTGGTCAAGGCACTTTGTCCAATGGTCAAGTGAGCTTCGAAAATGTTAACTATGTGGAGGAGCTAAATCACAATTTGATAAGCGTCTCTCAAGTTTGCGATAAGAAGTTCACTGCTGCTTTTACTGACCTAGAGTGTTTGATTCTTAAGCCGGGATTTGTGATTCCCGAAGAATGGATCCTGATTCGTGCTCCAAGAGTGAAAAACTCTTATATTTTGGATATGAGGACTGTGGAAACTGAGGAACATACATGTCTTCTAACCAAAGCATCAACTAAGGATTCATTGCTGTGGCACAGAAAGATGGGTCATATTCATTTTCGGAAAATGAATTATCTGGTAAAACATGACTTGGTGGACGGGATTCCTAAGCAATCTTTTGCTTTGGAAGACAATTGTGTTTTGTGTTTGAAAGGAAAACAACACAAGAAGTTTCACAAGTCTAAACAAGTTAATTCCATTGAATCTCCATTGGAATTACTTCACATGGACTTGTTTGGACCTGTCAGCACGAAGAGCATTGGAGGTAAATCTTATTGTTTGGTAGTAACTGATGGCTACTCCCGCTTCTCATGGGTTTATTTCTTGCGTACAAAGGATGAAACTCCAGATACACTGACTTATCTTTTCGATCGACTTGAGAATCTGTGCAACTTGAAGATAAAGAAGATACGTAGTGATAATGGTACGGAATTCAAGAACAAAATTCTTGAATTCTACTGTTTACGCAAAGGAATTGTTCATCAGTTTAGTGCAGCGAGAACTCCGCAACAGAATGGTGTAGCGGAGAGAAAGAATAGAACAATCATTGAAACTGCACGAACTATGCTGTCTGATTCTCACTTGCCGATTACGTTTTGGGCAGAGGCAGTTAACACGGCATGCTATGTATTAAACCTTGTTCTGATGAACAAGAAGAAGAACAAAACGTGTTATGAATTGTTGAATAACCGAAAGCCAAACTTAAAGTTTTTGGAGCCCTTTGGATGTCCATGCACCATTTTAATTTCAAAGGACAAAGTTTCAAAATTCGGTGAAAAAGCTTTCGATGGGCTGTTTCTTGGGTATTCGGTTAATTCTCCTAACAAGAGAGTTTTCAACAAGGAAACGGGAAAGATTGAAGAACATTTTGAAGTAAAATGTTTAAAGTACACGGAGTCTCCTAAAGGAAAAGGTCCTAATTGGTTGTTTGAGTATGACCAACTTGTTAACTCATTCAATCTTCCAAAATTCAATGAAGTGGATCAAGTTGTTACGCTTCTTCATGGCTTGCATCTTAATCCGAATAACTCTTCATTCACACCGTCCTTGACTCCTGCTACTACTGATACTCTACCTTCTTCGTCTACTGATGTTCCCGAGAGTTATTCTGCAGATCAACAGCCCGAAGCTTCTCATGATACTGTTGATGATTCTGAGAATGCAGATGATTCTTTCGCTCAAGAGGTTGAGCTAAACAATTTGGAATCAAACCTCACACCTGATTCAATACCTATCTCTCGTATTCATAAGAATCATTCTATTGACAATATTATTGGAGATGTGAATGCAGGTGTTCTAACTAGAAGCAAAGCAGCTGAACCTTCTCCAACGAATGATCTTTCGGATGAATCGTCTTAAGATCCTTCACCTACATGTCTAAAGGCTGAAATTGAAGAATGCTTCTTATCCCAAGTTGAGCCTACAAAGATTGATGAGGCTCTAAAGGATTCTCATTGGGTTTCAGCAATGCAAGAAGAGTTGCAACAATTTGAAAAGCTGAAAGTCTAGGACTTAGTTCCACTTCCAAAAGGTGTACACCCAATTGGAACTCGTTGGGTGTTTCGAGTCAAACGTGATGATAGGGGAGTGGTGATTCGAAATAAAGCTAGGTTAGTCGTCCAAGGGTATACACAACAAGAAGGTTTGGATTATGATGAAGTCTTTGCGCCTATCGCCAGAATGGAATCTACTCGTATCTTCTTAGCATATGCGACGTTTAAGGGATTTCGTGTTTATCAGTTGGATGTCAAACGTGCGTTTTTGTACGGAAAGGTTGCTGAAGAAATCTATGTCAGACAACCTCCTGGTTTTGAGGATTCTGTCAACCCAGACTATGTGTGCAAGTTGGATAAGGCCCTTTATGGTCTTCATCAAGCTCTGCGTGCATGGTATGAAAGGTTGGCAACGCACTTGATTAAAAATGGTTATGAACGTGGTCACATCGATAGCACTCTTTTTATCAAACGTACTGAACACAGTCAACTGCTTGTTCAAGTCTACGTAGATGATATCATTTTTGGTTCAACCAATGAATCTTTGTGTAGAGACTTTGAGAAAATTATGAAGTCTGAATTTGAAATGAGTGCGATGGGGGAGCTAAAGTTCTTTTTGGGTGTTCAAGTCGATCAATCAACGAAGGGCACCTACATTCATCAATCAAAGTATGTTAATGATATGTTAACACGCTATAAGTTGCATGATTGTAGAGAGTATGGCACTCCCATTCAAACAAACCACAATCTAGGACCAGCTGAAGATGAAGCGAACTGTGAAGAAAAGCTATATCGGTCGATGATTGGATCTTTAATGTATCTTACAGCCTCTCGACCTGATATAGTATTTGCTGTTTCGATGTGTTCAAGATTTCAATCTCAACCCAAGGTGTCTCATTTGAAAGCGGTTCAACGAATTTTTGGGTATCTTAAATATAGACCTACTCTTGGTCTATGGTATCCAACAGAGAAGTCTTTTGCTCTCACAGCATACTCGGATTCTGATTATGGTGGCTGTAGCATCGATAAGAAGTCAACGTCAGGAGGATGCCAGTTTCTTGGTTCACGTTTAGTGTCATGGCAATGCAAAAAGCAAACGACAGTTTCTACCTCCACAGCTGAAGCTGAATATATTGTTGCTGCCAATTGCTGTTCACAAATCTTGTGGATTCAGCACCAACTTCGTGACTACGGTTTACTCTTAACTATGACTCCTTTATATATTGATAATACTAATGCTATCTGTATAACTAAAAATCTCGTACAACACTCTAAAACCAAACACATAGAGATAAGGTTTCATTTTATACGAGATTGCTATGAGAAACATCTGATCGACCTTGTCCAAATAGAAACTGATAAGCGAAATGCTTATTTGTTTACCAAGGCCTTCTCTAGAACTAGGTTTAACCAGCTTATTGATATGATAGGGTTGCGCTTCTTTCAAGAAAAACAGTAAATTGTGACAATTATTTCTTTTGCTTATTTGATCGTTTTTTGCTTAAATATGTCAGGCAATAGCCATTCTTTATGCTTACTAGCATTAACGAAACGCAACGTTGCAACATTTGTAAAAGACGTTTAGTTGTGTGTCTGTAAACAACTAAGGAGATGATAGTACATTAGGAGACTCTCTTCAAACGACAATCTTAAGTTTTATCCTTGATATATCAGTAGGTTTATCGCGTCTTTGTTATACTTGACCTTCTAGACATCTGACTACTTGCACGATGTATAGGTAGGCATTCTCATACTCCTCTTTGAGCAACTAAGAAATCTCTTAATCTGTGTCTAATCTTTTGTGATGACCATCATATGATATATGACAATGTGTCTTAATTCTTATGTATCAGCTTGCCATGCTTCTATTAACTTGAGCTTGTATATGACAACATTTGAGGAATTATGCTGTCTGTTTCCTTTGTTGTACGTTTGTACAGACCTGGTCTCAGTCAGTATACTTTCAAAAACTAAGCAAACAAAAGTCAAAAGTACTTTCAAATCTTATAAAATCAAAGATTACTTACAAGGTCGCCAAATGGTTTGACCAAGTCTGTTTTTGCTTAAACCTGAATCAAGTTTATGTCGCTTTGTTGTACGTATGTACAGACCTGTCACCGCTGGCTTGATTCTTAAAAATGTTGAATTCAAATGCTTTCTCTAACTAATCGAAGTCTTGGGCATGAATTGATACTAAGGGTATATCTATGTGGAATTCACGGAGACTTATTCACTCTCACAATAATTGCTAAGCTTGAAGTTGAGTATGTTATATGTTTAAGTGGACAAACAATACCTATAATCGACTTGTTCCTGATTGTCTCTTTGGCTAGTTAACTTTGCGTGCTAAATTTAAATTTGGACAACTATACTGATAATCAAATTAACATTTAATATTGTCTTGCGAATATGTCTTTCTAATATGATCCCTAAATGCGACACTATCTTATTCGTCATTAAAAAAAAAATAAAAAAAAAAATAGTATAGATTCAATGCCTTAGTATTTTATCCTTCTAAATTTTTTATTTTATTTATTTAATTTTTCTTTTTAGTTTATTATTTTGTCACAACTTACTGTTTGTTTTTGAATTTTGGCGATATTGCTGGCGATATTGTGGTGTCGCCTATCTAGATATTTGTTTCGGCGATATTGAACGCGATATTGTGATGTCGCCCAACTAGATATTTGTTTAGCGATATCAATAGCGATATTGGTAATCTCAAAAGTATACGTATATATATACAAATATCTGTCACAGTACTCGATACGTTTTCAAAAACCCTCCTGCGATATTACCTGCGTATTGCATGCGATTTTTGCGATATTGCGTTTTTCTTGAAATTATCTCTCGGATTTGAACCTTATTTCAATCAAACCACTTCACTGTGCTCGTCTACATCCTCCTCATCGATTGGTATGTGTATATTGCCTTATTCTTTAATGTTTATGCCACATTGTACGTATTTTGGTTTGGTTTTGTGCAAAATTAGGTTTTCGTGATCTAACCTATCAAACCGTAGTCAAAACTGGTGTCAAATAGCTCTGTGTATTGCCCATTGTCTTTTGTGTCGAGTGCTAAGTGTTAGATCATGTTTTTGTACGTTTTTTTGACCATAGGGTTATGTGCTGACGTCAAAGCGACATTGTGGGGCGATATTGTGATATCGCCCAAATTAGGTTTTTGATTTCAGCGATATCGTATGCGATACTGTACGCGATGTTGCGGATGTCGCTTAAATTGGATTAATTTCCAAAACTGTTAAATCTAAGCGATATTAAGTCAAATTGTTTCAATTTAAGCGATATTGAACTCAATATCGCCTAAATCAATTTAAGCGATATTAGTTTCAATATCGCCTAAATCAGAATTCTGTTAATTGGGCCTGGCCCAAACTGTTGGTGAAATGGGCCCAGTTTACTTTTTCAATTTGCTTTTGCCCTGTTTTCGATTATTTCACTCACTGTTTTCGAGTCGTGTGCTTTGTATTCATATTTTGCAGATATGGAAGATTTTGTGCAATTTGATGTTAAATGTGATGCCCGTCACAATATCACGACCTTTTTGGATGACTCTAAGGATTCTGCTGAGCCCTTCAGGCCACTGATTGCCTTCCTGCGCCGTTCGCGAATTTTCACGGTGATTACTGCCTCCGACACCATATATAGAGATCACGTCGGGCAGTTTTGGAGGAATGCTACTGTCAGCTCTGCTCTTGAGCACACTCGTCTGATCTCGACAGTGCACGGACGCGAAATTATTATATCCGAACAGCTGATAAGAGAGGTCCTACGGTTTGATGACGATGCTGACATGCCGATCCTCTTCTCAAATGAATTCATAGTTGGGGCTATGACTCGAATGGGGTATGCTGGTACCCATTCTGATCAGTATCGAAAGGGTAATCTGACTCGGGTTTGGAGGTGGTTGATGCATATCTTCATTCTCTGTTTATTGAACCGTCGCGCAGGTTATGACGGCACCAGTCATAGGACTGTTTCTGCAATGTTAGCCCTCGTATACAACAAGCCTTATAATTATTCGGGCTACATTTTTCGGGCTATGGTGGATAACGCGCAGCTAGGGGATAACCGCTGGTTTTTGTATCCCCGCTTCATTCAGCTGCTCATCAACAGGGAGCTACAGGGTTTGGCGACTGATGCCACCCGTGTATATCGACAAACCCTAATGTCCAATCGGATATTCGGGGTTATGAGCTCAAACGGTAAGGGGGTTCCAATTCCTCCAGATACTCCTCTTTTTGGTCACATAGTTGACCCGAACTACCAGCCGCCAGCAAATGAAGGATATCTAGATCCTGTCGTTCGACAGCCCATTTTGGAAGAAAATCTTGCTGAAGTTCCCGTACAATCTACGGAAGATCCTTTAGAGGATATATATGTAAGTGTGTCCTCTCTGGGTGACTTGCATACTCTGCATGTTGATCATGACACATCTGAGGGATCCACTGATTCTGACTCCTCTGGGCCAGCCGGGGGCGAAACTGATACCGAATCTGAAGGGCTGGTTCCTGATCCTCGAGAGATTGAACGGGTCAGACGTATCAATCCTCAGCGTTACTTAAGGATTCAGAGGAGGATTGCTACAGGCAAGCAGCACGTACCGCAAAAAGACAAGCGGGTACGAGAATCTTCTGAAGATTCCGACGAGTTTGTGCCACCTCCACCAAAGAAATCTAAGGCAGCTCGGTTGGTTTCTACTTCTGCAATGCCTCAGAATACACCGCAGGTGGACATTCCGGTTCAATCTCATCCCTCGGTTATCCATGAATTAATAAAGAGGCTGGATTCTATGCAACACACCCTGGATTCCCAAGCTGCTGTCATCCAAGTTCAAGCTACTAGAGTTGAAGCTGTGGAGAAAGAGAATGAGGAGCTTAGGTCTAGGGTTGTAGCATTGGAGTCCCAATTGGTCGTTTCGGGGGAGATAGGTGATAGAAATGAAAGACCAAATGTAACTCCCCCTGAAACTGAAAATGTAAATGTTGAATCAGAAAATGAAACTGCTCGTTTGGATTACTTCTCGATTGAGGATATACTTGGTCAACCAAGACCGTTGGCCGTTGACTATTCGTGTGCTGATTTGTCATATCTAGCAAGAATGGTTAACCAATCCGATAATGTGAGGGAGGATACACCTGAAGAAGATTCTGACCTAGAAGCGGAAGATGAAACATTTGATGAGGATGAATTTTACTATGGTGCTCCTATTATTGAGTCAGACTCATCTGAAGAGGAAGATGAATCTCCTGAGGACTCAACTGAACCTGAAGCTGAAATGCCCGAATCTCCTAAGGTTCCGGAAACCGCAGAAGAAAGAGCGGCTCGTCTAGCATCCTGGTGGCCTCAAGGTAAAGAAAAGATTGTGCCTGTTACGTGCAAATCATATAAGGTCAAGGGAGATTATAATGGAATGATCAAGAGCTGGAAAGTTTTGAACAGTTTGTTTATGATCAAGAGGCTGGACGGTGTCCAATATTTTAAGATATCATTTACAAAGCTAAGTACGTTGCCTAAAGGTGAAATAAATAGGCTTGCTCAGTTACAACTGATAAATCCTGAGAGAGATAACCGTGCAAACTTCATTCAGACTACGCTACAAAGAGAAATTCGTACAAAGAGGTATAGTTTTATAAAGCCAACTCTGGGTAAAAGAATTATTTATAAGAAACGGCTAGATCCAGCTACAAATCAGCCATTGATCAGAATGCACTATCCTCCGGCTGATTGCATAAAAAGAATTACTCTGGAAACGGTTCCCCTAAACTTTCTTAGAAGATTTCACTACTAGGAGTTTGATAGCCAAACTGGAGAAGCTGTATTGGTTTTTGTGCCAGAAAATGTCGAACATGAGAAGACTTCTCTCTATGGGTTGAAGAAAGCACAATATCGAGTTTTTGATCCCATGAGCCTGATAAATTTATCAAAGGAGGATATGAGGAAGCTGTTTGATAATCGAATAAGATATTACCGAGGTAATCCGACAAATGAAAAGCTTGCTCAACAATTTCAGAAAATTGTGGATATTTGTGTTACCCATGGAATCTATGCGGGTGGTAAGTTTCCTGCTGGATGGGCTTAAACTGAAGATTCTTTTTGAAGACCAAGCTGAAGACACGGGGGAGTTTGTTGGTACATTAGTGTGTCTGTCACTTGGTCTAGGTTTTGAGTTGAAATTAATTAGTAATATTCTGTAAATGGCGACATTGGCAATATCGCATAGGCGATATCACCAATATCGCCTACATTACTGATTAGTTACCTATAAATACGTTTTTAGGGTTTCAGTTTAGAGGTTGTTGACCTACGATTTTGTGCAGCCTGTGATATCTCTCTGGTCATTCATTTGTAAATCACATTTGGTTCTTTGATTAATATAATATATTTGTGATTTATTGTTTTGTTTTGTGGTTAAACGTACAATTGATAGCTATTGAATTTCTCACATTAGCTATTAGTTATTGATTCATTGTTAAAGATCAGTCTTTGTTGCGATCCTACAAACCATTCGTATGAAGTCAAGAATGCAGTAAAAATCGCAGCACGATCTTCTGTAAGTTTTGAAGATATTGAAGATTGAATTGATTGATTTGCACTTGTAGGCTTTGAGGAGTTAGAGCAACTTATGCAATTAGCACATGGGTTTCCAGTCATCACATTCTGGTTAGATTCACTTGGTAAGTCTTTCCCAAATAATAAAGCAATCCCTCTAGTTGTACTTTTATTCGAAACATCAATATACAAACTTAGATCATGAACTTGTACTTTTCCAGTCGCCTTCCTCTTCATGTCCATGTCATGTTGAGACATGTTTTGTGACAACAGATCTAGCTTGTAATAGGACTAATGTTAATTGTAATCAAGTTTGTACATTGGTAATGAAAAATATTGATTGTAAACATTTTAGAGCAAAATATTAAAATGCTGAAAAATGTTGACCACAATTGACCGCGAACTGAGTCAGTTCGCAAGTCAAGATTGGACTGCGAACCGAGTCAGTTCGCTGGGCCAAGTTGGGCTGCGAACTGAGTCAGCTCGCAGAGCCCATGACCCGCAAACCGAGACGGTTATATAATGAAATTAGGTTTAAACCCTAATTAACTTTTCCCATTATTCATATACGAAATTGTTATTGTTCCAGAGACTTTTCTAGCAATCTAAAGGCTAGGTATTTGTCGATCAACACTCTTGATATTCAATACAAAGCGTATTAGAATTCCGATTCACTAAATAATTGTGAAACAAATCGTTATAGATCCTATAACTTAGTATTGAGTGATTCCGCATCTTAATACCTTAAGATAACCTCGTTATCGATCCTATACATACGGACTTACAATTGGTATCAGAGCCTACGGCTAGATACGCGTAGGTTCGAGGTTATTTGGGATAATAACGTTGATTCGGGTTAATAACGGTTGATTTAGGGTTGTTTTACGTACAATTGGTGCGTATTTGTGACCAAAATCAGTCTCTGGAAGTTTTTAGGTTCGTTTACAGCCGATTCTGCGAACTGAGATCTGCAAACTGAAATTTGCGAACTGAGTTTCTGCGAGTTGAGTTGCGAACTGAGTTGAGCTTGCAAATTGAGCCTTCTGCAAACTGAGTTTTGCGAATTGAGTTCCTACGAGTTGAGCCTGCGAATTGAGATTCTGCGATCTGAGTTCCTGCGAACTGAATTTCTAATTTTGTTTGATTTTCAAATTCTGTGATTTGCAAAGATGTCTGACCTAAGTAGAATGATTGAGATGGACCATGAGATTGGAAAATCTAATGTTCCACCTAAATTGCTCCGACTTGAAAATTACTATGGCTGGAAAGATAGGTTTGAATCCTATTGTCGTTTCCATGATCTAGTTGTTGGTGCACGTTTTGTGACAACAACTCTTATTTTGTAATAGTTAGTTTTGTAATTAGTTTTATAGTTAATTTTGTAGTTTGTTTAATTAACTTAGCCTTTTTGTAAGTTGTATTGTAAGTTTGTACGAAACTAGGAAGTTCTTACGAACATGTAAGTTCGTACGAACCTAGGACCAGCTAAGTTCGTACGAACTTGCTGGGTATAAATACTAACTTGTAATGTTTTATTTGTACGCTTTTGAAACAGTTATATTCGAATATACAGAGCTATCTTCGAATACATACGAACATATACGTAAACACTTGCATTTCACTTGTTTTGTTGTTGTTTCTTGTGTATTATACCTTTCCGCAAACTAATATACATTGCCATCTCGTTTGGATCCGTCCAAAGGGACTTTCAATTGGTATCAGAGCCTCAACAAGTCTTTGTTGGGTTTGGGATTGCTTAAAACGCAAAGAGAACAAGATTTAGAGTGTTTTGGAAGATAAAAGTTGTACTTTCGGCTTCCTTGAGTGTTTGTGATTCATATTCCTTAAGTTTCATTCGATTTCAATGGTTGAATCTTTCTAGATCTGAGTTTTTGCTCATATTTGAGTTTGAACAGCAAGTTCGTACGTTTCAGAAAGTGTCGTACAAACCTACCCAAAATAGCCTTCGAACCTAGCCAGCTGTAAGTTCGTACGAACCTACAGCTTCGAACCTACCGAAGTTCGAACGTTTGAAAATTTGAAAAGTTTGACCAGAAGTTTGACTTATACGAACCTAGATAGTCTTCGAACCTGTAAGTTCGAATTAATCTAAGTTCGTATGAACCTAGTGTTGTTGACTTCAGTTGACTTTTCAGTTTGACCTATTTGACTTTTAGTGCTCGACTTGTGGTGACTTTTAGTAAAATGTCGAACTTAAGTAAGATGATTGAGATGGACCATGAGGTGGGTAAATCCGCCTCTCCACCGAAACTTCTCAAGGGAGAAGACTACTTTTGGTGGAAGGATAGGTTTGAGTCATTTGCCAAGTATAATAACGTGCGTATGTGGATCTGTTTTAAAGATGGGTATGAGGCACCGACTTATAAATTTGAGGGCAAACAAAGAGTAGTGCAATATTCATCATTAAAGGAGGAGGAACACAAGATGTACGAAGCAGAGAATAAAGCATTGTCTGCTCTTACTATGTGTTTGCCTCAAGAAATCAAGCACACGTTTAAAAAATATGACCTATCTAGAGAGCTATGGTTAGCTCTGGAGAAGAGGTTTGAGGGTAATGAGCAGATTAAGGAAGGTCGTGCCGATCTGCTCACAAAATAATTCTATGTGTTTAAGCACATGAAGGATGAGACATTAGAAGAGATTATCACACGATATTATCATCTAATGACGGAAATGGAAGGGACTGGCCTTAAATTTTCAGACACCATGAAGAATAATAAACTTCTCGAAGCTTTACCTACTAAGTGGGACATCTACACTTTAATGGTGAGGGAGAGTAAAGACTATAAGACTCTCTCGCTTGATGAAGTAATTGGTAAACTTCGTGTGTATGACCTTAGTATGCAAATGAAGGAAACTGGATCCGATCAGGTTCAGGATCCAAGTGTTTACCATGGTAAACGATCTGATTCAATTGCATCTACTAGCAATGGTGTCACAGCATTCTTCACTGGAAATGCGGAAACAGACTCGGTTGTCAGAAATTCTGGCAGCAATGTTTGTTATACAACATCATCTGATTTCTCTAACAAGGACAGGAATCCACAACAATCTGGGACAATAAGTGGATTCAAATCAATGCCTATGAGTATGAAATCAGCTGAAGAGGAAGTAGCCCTACTTGCCTCTTTCATAGCTTCTTGTGAGAACTTCATCAAGGGCAAGATCACGGATCCCAAATTAATAAACGAGGATTATGATCAAATTGATCAAGATGACTTAGAAGAGATGGACTTGCAATGGCAAATGGCTATGATCGCATGAAGAGCCCAACGATTTATGAATAGAACTGGGAGAAAATTTATGAGCAGCAAATTGGGTTTCGATAAGTCCAAGGTGAAGTGTTATAACTGTGATAGTTTTGGGCACTTTGCTCGAGAATGTCAGAGACCTAAAAGAGATCAAGCTCCTGGTCAAAACGGGCCGAGAAAATTCAATCAAGGCTCCTCAGGTAACAACCAGAACTCAGGAAGTCATCAGACTTCAAGAGCTCTGGTGGTTTAGTCACTAGAGGGAGCATATGATTGGAGCACAAAATCTGAGGAACCGCAAGCCAGGAGACCATCGGGGGATGGGTTATACTGAAACCCCTCCTCCATTTAATCAAAACTACACCTCTACATCTGATGAACCTGAGCTGTTACCAGTTAGTGATGTTGTCGTTCATTCAGTTGTTCCTGGGTTTATACAGTTTGTTAGACCTGCGAAAGCTGAGACAATTCCTACACCTGAATCAATAAAAACTGACACTCCCATGCCACCTGTTTCTGAACTAAAAACGAATTTTGTAAAAGAGAGTGTGGTTGAACATGGAAGTGTCAAGAAGAAGCTAAAGAACAAAATTAACCTTGAGTTACCAAAACCTGAAAATGAAAATTTAAATAATAACATCAATAAGGGAAAGAAGGTTATAGCTGTCTCCTCTCCAAGTTTGCCTGAATTGGACGAAATGGCGATTCAAAAGGCTGCTAAAAAGGCCTTCGTGAAATGCTCATGCTTCACATGTCATCAAAAAGGGCATGTTGCAAGCATTTGTCCAACTAAGGGCAAAATTGGAAAGGTACAGGTTGTGACAACCGTCACCAAATCAAGTTAGACAACTTTGACCATTAAACCGATGCTCATCGTTTAGTTAAACTTATGTGCTTACGTGATCTCCTGAAACATAGAAAATGATAAATTCTAGGAGTTAATTGTTCTATCTATATTATTCCCTCTAGTTGTTGTGATCAAGACGAAATCTCTAAGTACTCACGTTTCTCCGAGAACTTTGAATTAATTCTTAGACATTGTAGATATCTATAGAAGACATTATTGGTGATTAAGCCCATAAATAAATAAATTAAGTCAAAAGTGTTATTTTCTAATAATAATAATGATAACAATGCAAGAATATAACATAATATAATTTTATTTTATTTTTAAAAAAATGAAAGAAAAAAAAAAGAATTTAAAAAAAAAAAAGTTTTTTTATTTTTATTTTAATATTAAATCCAGCCCAAATAAGAAAAATATAAAAAATTCAAATCTTTAATCTCTTTTATTCAAATTTAACCTAAAAATATTATTCTAACTTTTCTAAAAACCCTAGCCTCTTTTTTTCTCTCTCCTCTTTTCCCCTTTGGTGAAGTTATTCAAACCCTAGCCTCCAAACATTTTCTTTTTTTTTCTCATCAAACTCTCAACAACAAGGTTAATTGATCATCTTTTCAAGCTTTTGGTAAGTGTTCTTATTTTCACCATTTAATTGATCTTTCTTTTCATTTTAATGTAACTTGAATTGATGGAAATTAATTATGATTAAAAACACATCTAAATAGCATGTCAAAAACGGATTTGATGAAATTGTGTCAAATTGTAGATCCCGATGTTGATCTTTTAATCAAACCGTAGGATGGAGATAATCACAAGAATATAAAGCTTAAACAATGTAGAACAATGCAATAATCAAACTTTATATTTCTTCAACAAAATCTCTCTGAAAAATACAGCAGCAAAACACAGAGAATAGTGTGTGAAAAGTCTTACCTAAAATCTCTGTAATTTGGGTATTTATACTAAACAAACTGGCCGACTTATGCGACACAAGCCTTGTGTCGCAGAGATCACTATTGCGACACAAGCCTTGTGTCGCATAACACAGAAAATGTAAATTTAACTAAGTCAATTACATTTACTAACACATTACAGACTCGACCAACTGACAGACACACTAAGATGTATCAACAAACTCCCCCGTGTCTTCAGCTTGGTCTTCAAAATCTTCATTCAAACCCAGCCTGTTGGAAATACACCGCCAGCGTATATTCCATGTGTTACACAAACATTGACAATCCGCTGAAATTGAAATGCGATCTTCTTATTCACAGCATTCCTTTCATTGAAGCGAATCGAATTATCAAATAGTTTCCTCAAGTCTTTTGATGACATGTTTATCAAGCTCATAGGATCAAACACTCGAAATTGAGCTTTCTTCAAACCGTACAGCGAGTTCCTCTCAGGTTGCTCCGTATTAGGAACAAAAACCAAAACTGCGTCACCGGTGTGAGCATCAAGTTCCCAGTAGTGAAATCTTCTCAAAAAAATCAATGGGAACTACTTCCAGAGGAATAATCTTCAAACAGTCAGCCGGAGGATAGCGCATTCTGCATATCGGCTGCTTGGTCACTGGGTCTATCATTTTCATATAGATATACCTAATTCCCAAAGTCGATTTGATGAAATTGTATTTCTTTGTACGTATCTCTCGCTGCAAAGTGGTTTGGATAAAATTTGCACGGTCATCTCCAGACGGATTAATCAAAGAGAGCTGAGCAAGACGATTGACTTCTCCTTTTGGCAGAGTGCTCAGTTTGGTGAATGATCTCTTGAAATACTGGGTACCGTCTAGTCTCTTGATCATAAACACACCATTGGACACCTTCCAACTCTTTATCAATCCAGTATATGCCCCACTAACCTTGTATGATTTACAATTAACCGGCACTTGCTTTCCATCTTTTCCATGCGGCCACCATTTTGCAAGTTTTTCAGCTCTTGTCTCAGTAGTTTCAGTTTCTGGAGCCTGAGTCTCTGATGTTCCTTCAGTTTCTTCTTCAGTTTCATCTTCAGAAGAATCTGTCTCAATAGTAGGAGCATCATCATAAACCTCATTTTCACTCAACCCTTCCTCTTCAACATCAACATCATCATTTACCTCAAATTCTTCATCCTCGGAATCCGAACTGACTTGGTTTACCATGCGTTGTATGAAAGAGAGATCTGCACATGAGTAATCAACAACCAAAGGTCTCGGCTGGCCTAGTGTGTGATGCACAGGAAAACACTATAAAGTAAGCATTTCATTAGTTGAGTCAATATTTACATCTTCATTTACAAACTCAGACCCCAGTCCACTTGGTTCTATTGATGGACCAGAGGGAACAGACTCCCCCGGACTAAGTGACGGGTCTCAAAATCCCTAAACTTAACCTCTAGATCAGTAATCCTAGAGGTTTGACTCTCAATCAGTGCAGCTTGAGACTGAATAATAGATGCTTGATCGTCCACAGTCTTTTGCATTGCCTCAATCCGTTCCAGTAATTGCTTGAGAATGTCCGGATGAGGTTGCACTGGAGTCTGCAACTTGGAAGGCCCTGCAGAGGTAGAAGTACGAAGACGACTATTGGTAGGCAAGTCCTCAGAAACAGTAAAGGTGACATCCTCACGGGGTCTTTTGCCCGTCGACCGAGGAGGAGAAGGCACATAATCCTCAATATCATGAAATACATCATCTGAAGGATTAGTTTGAGGAGGTTGTTGCTGAACTTGTTGCGGTGGTTGCTGAGGTGCTTGAAGAGGTTCTTGAACCGGTGCCTGTGGTAGAGGGGAAAGTGGCCTATGAATAGGAGCCAGATCGTCAAATTCGTCACCCTCCGGAGGCACGTAGGCCTCATTAACAATATGGCCAAAAAGTGGCACATCAGGCGGGACCGGTGCGCCCCGAGCATACTGACCGGAAACCACGAAGATACGGGTATTCATCGGTGTCGGACGAAATTGGTGCTGCGGGTCCACCGGTAATCCCGGGAGCAAATGATTTATTAGTAATTGAACAAAGCGTGGGTACAAAGCCCAATGTCCCTCTCCTGCCTGTGCGTTGTCTACCAAAATCTGAAAGATATAACCCGAAAAGTTATAGGGTTTGTTGTAGACCAATGCAAGCATAGCGGATGCTGTAGACAGGCTCATGCCATCAAAACCTGCTTTCCTGCCAGAGAGGCAGACAATCATAACGTGAATCAAGTACCGCCAGACCTTAGTGAGATAGGCCTTGCGGTATTGATCACGGGGAATAGTCGGATAGCCGAGGCGAGCCATACCCCCAGCAATAAACACATGAGCATAAGCCACCGGCATCTCAGAGTTATCAGGAAATTGAAAGAAATCCCGAATGATCTGCTTTGAAAGTATAATCTCACAATTTTGAACCCGAGATATTATTCGGGTAAACTCGAGATCCGAGTTAACACTGGCAGTAGCCCAGAAGTCAGAAACGTGATCACGATAGATGGTGGTGGTGGCTGTGATCGCAGTATATATTCTGGATCGTCGAAGAAACGCGATCATCGGGCGGCACGGTGCCGCCGATTCTTTCTCGTCATCTAAGAAAGCCGTGACATTATGTCTCGGTTCCCAGAAAAAAGCGTTTACGTGAGCCATATCTATAAAAAGACAATAAACTTGGAAGCCATTAGACATAAACACCTTTTGAAGATGAACATTTTCAATTAAAAATGTACTGCGACACAAGCCTTGTGTCGCAAGATATCACAGCGACATAACGAGTTATGTCGCAGTTTTGCAATTAAATCAATTTAATGATTTTCAGCGACACAAGGGTTGTGTCGCACAAAGGAGCAGTGACATAAGACAGCGACATAACCGTTGTGTCGCAGACAGACAGCGACATAAAGCTGAAAAGAAACTGCGACACAGCTTTTGTGTCGCAGCTTGTGTCGCAATGATGAACACGATGAAACCCAGATTTTCAGATGAACAATTTTTGGGGTTTTTGAGTTTCAATCGGTTCCAAACCTTCATTAGCATAACAGGAACATTATTAAATAACTATTACATGTATTTAATCACTCGAAATCAGTTAATTTTGCAACTATATAAACCCTAAAAAGCTGAAACTTTAAATGCAAATGTGGAATTAAATACAAAGTAATAATGCACAAAAGTGGTACCTATTGATGCGGTTGAGTTAGTAGAACACGAAAACAGCGAAGAATCGAAAGGAAATCCACCGAAATCACGAAGAAATCGAAAAAATGAGGTCGGGCTGTTGTGTCGCTGGGGTTCCAGTTGTGTCGCAAGTTTTGAATTTTGTGTCGCTGGTAATTAAAAACTAATTACAGCGACACGAGGGTATTTATACCCGGGACACAATGAGCGACATAAGGGTGCGACACAAGCCTTGTGTCGCTGGATGGTCAACACAAATATGGGACACAAGCTTTGTGTCGCTGAAGTCAATCAAGGGTGAAATTTGAATTATTATTTGTGACACTTATGAGAAAATGCAATAGAAACAGACTTATAATAAAATAAAATGAACTAACGTTTTAAGAAGTGTCTATTTAGGGATCATATTAGAAAGACAGGCTCGCAAGACAATGGCAAATTTTAATTCGATTATGAGTATAGTTGTCCAAATTTAAATTTATCAAGTAAAGTTAACAAGCCTGAGAAACAGTCTGTAACAAGGTGATTATCGGTATTGTTTGTCCACTTAAACATGTAACACACTCAACTTCAAGCTTTAGCAGTGATTTTGAGAGTGAGTATGTCTCCGTGAATCCCACACAGATATACCCCTAGTATCAAGATATGCCCAAGACTTCGATTGTTTGGAGAAAGTATTTGAATTCAACATTTTTAAGAATCAAGCCAGAGGTGATAGGTCTGTACTTACGTACAACAAAGCGACTTAAACTTGATTTGGGTGTAAGCAAAACCAGACTTGGTCAAACCGTTTGGCGACCTTGTTAGGTATCTTTGATTTTATAAGACTTTAAAGTTCTTTTACTTTTGTTTGCTTAGTGTTTGAATGTATGCGGACTGAAACCAGGTCTGTACGTACGTACAACAAAGGAAACAGACAACATAAATCCCCAAATGTTGTCATATACAAGCTCAGGTTAATAAAAGCATGGCAAGCTGATACATAGGAATTAAGACACATTGTCATACATCATATGTTGGTCATCACAAAAGAATAATCACAGATTAAAGGATTTCTTAGTTGCTCAAAGAGGAGTATGAAAATGCCTACCAATACATCGTACAATGATACAAGTGTTTGTAAGGACATGCATAACGAGATAAACCTACTGATATATCGAGGATAAAACTTAAGATTGACGATTGAGGGGGTCTCCTAATGTACGATCATATCCCTAGTTGTTTGCAGACACAACTGAACGTCTTTTGCAAATGTTGCAACGTTGCTTTTCTTTAATGCTAGTAAGCGCAAAGAGTGGCTATTGCCTTGTAGATCCCGATGTTGATCTTTTAATCAAACCGTAGGATGGAGATAATCACAAGAATATAAAGCTTAAACAATGTAGAACAATGCAATAATCAAACTTTATATTTCTTCAACAAAATCTCTCTGAAAAATTCAGCAGCAAAACACAGAGAATAGTGTGTGAAAAGTCTTACCTAAAATCTCTGTAATTTGGGTATTTATACTAAACAAACTGGCCGACTTATGCGACACAAGCCTTGTGTCGCAGAGATCACTATTGCGACATAAGAACTATGTCGCAACTACAACTAATGCGACACAAGCCTTGTGTCGCATAACACAGAAAATGTAAATTTAACTAAGTCAATTACATTTACTAACACATTACAGACTCGACCAACTGACAGACACACTAAGATGTATCAACACAAATATATAATTATAGATATGATATTCTAGGTTAAAAGACATTGTTTTGCTTATACCAGAATCTGGACAGAATTTTGTATCCACTTTGGAAGGCCATATCTTGGTCATAACATGGAGTTTTTATACGAATTTTGAGTCTAGACTTAAGTTCTATGAGTCTACTTTCAGTTCCAAGTGGTTTCATGTCAAACGGACAAGTTTAGGTCATTCAAAAGGTTATTACAAAACAACTAGCCGAAACTGTATTTGCTGATCAAATTTTTGGTTGACTTTGGGATACCATAACTCACTCAATTTTTTTGATACGTTTAAGTATTTTAACAAAAATAATACTTTCTATTGCGCAAGCAGAAAACTTTTTTGACTAGTTATTGTTATGGAATTTTATTAAAATAGTAAAGAGTTAACAAAAATTATGGAAAAATTTTCGAGAAAACTTAACACATTGTAGGTTCTGTAATTTAAATTTGGAACCCTAACTCACTCGTTTAAGGTACTTGAAAAATACATAAAGTAACCCTAAAATTTTGGACAGATCACCAATTACTTACACCAGGGACTTAAGGGCATACAAATTACTATTCTTGAGGGATAGTTCATTAGAAATACAAGGCTTGGTCATATACATTCCATCAATTATGAGTTACAATAGGAAGGATTATAAGCCTTGTCATTGTGTAACTTACACAGTTCTTTTATTTATAGATTTACTAGCTCGGATAATTTTACACTTTGTTTCATCTACAAATAAGGTGAGTTTCGTGGCCCCTTTTTCTTTTTATATATCTTGGGAGAAAATGATACTCAAAGGCTATTTCAAATACTTATGCTGTGATAATCATTTTATTTCTTTGGACAAAATGTGTGTTTTTAATTGCGTATGCGAGCATTAGTGGTTGAGGTGTACATGACTATGATATCTATTAAGCCAACTGTTTAGCTCCAACCGGTAGGCGACATGTTTGGAAATCTATTGTGTTGATGACTATGTTGATTATGTTCTGGTTGAACATTCATTATGTTCGGGTTGAACATTCATTATGTTCGGGTTGAACATTCATTATGTTCGGGTTGAACATTCATATGCACTATATGCTGCTACATTTTTATTTTACACTATTGTCCCACTCATATTTTATGCACAACAAATTACAATTATTTCTTAAACCTACGAGCTCACCAACATTATGTTGACGTTTTCGAGTATTCATTTTCAGGTAATAACAATAAGAATGCTTAAGGAGGATAGAGTCCTTACCTAGCTTTAAGGAGACTTAAGACTCGCGTATTGTTTTCTGTCGAATAAATCACATTAGTACATCTCTATGGATTTTTGATGTTTTCTTTGGTTTGGTTATTGTTTGAAACTTGTCCCGGGATGTGGGATTATGTGACTTTATGACTATGTTTATTGTGGTATTGACTGACCATGATACAAGTCGCCGCTTGTGTCGAGAGTCGTCATGACACTTTGTGTTGATTTTTCATTTAGTGAATTCTCTATTATTTTATATCAATGTGTTATGACGATCTTCTCCGTCACGCCTCGTGTTTCCGCCTAGGCGGAGTGTGACACAGGTGAAGAAAGACCAATCACCTATAAAGTCTATGTCGCCTCCTAAAAAAAAAATCCTGAGGCGACAAGCATAAAACTGAGGTTGTCTGGCATTTTTATACCAGAAGGTAAAACTAAAGAACATGAAAATGTTGGAAATTCTGGGAGGAATGGGTTGGGATTTAAGAGAACTCAAAGTTCTCAGAGAACACAACCCGTGTGACAACCGTCAAAAATCTCAGGTCAAAACCGCACTTAAATTCCTAGTACTTTTAATTACGTTTACAGCACTCTCAAATCCTAGTGAAAAGTCTAGGTTACGACTCCTTAAGTACCGAAACCATAAGTTACCGAAATCGCGTAACGTCTTAGAAGATCGCTTAGCGAACTTTAAGACCGTAAGGAACATTAAATTAGGTTACAAAGTGCCAAAGAAAACAAATGAAATTAGATTTCATAAGTCATCACAAAATATTTATCATATCACAAAAATTGGAATTTAACTAGAAATTCCGTAACTCGATAACACAACTGGAAATCGGTTTATTAACTCGCGAATGTCAATCATGATCAAATCAAATACATTTTGATGAATGTTACAAACTTATAAAATAAAGTTTTATGACTCACACTTTAACCAACAAAAACAACACAAAAATCGGAAATTTACGGAAATTTCGTAGCTCGGCAAACGCGACACGTATCGAATAAACAGAACTCGAATCCGACAAACTAATACTTGAATATCCATTATAAACAATCTAAAATACAATTTGAAGTATTTTAGAAATTTAGAACATCAATTTTTATAACCCTTATATTAAGCATAAAAACAACACAATTTAAAGCTTTGAAATGTGCAAGACTTGTGAGATTTTAATACAAATAAATACCACAACTAATACATATTATATTTTATCAAAAAAATAAAATAAAAACTCCAAATTATCATGCCAAAACCGGACCTCCCCTTCCCCCACTCAAATCCTCTCTTTTTCTTACAAAACTCCACTCACAACGTTAAGATTCCATGCAAAGCCTTCACCATTTTCACACTCTTTCTTTCCATCATTTCCTCTCTTTTCTATCAAGAAAAACACACACAAAACCTCTCTTTTCACACATTAAACTCCAGAAAATATTCATCCAAAGATCATCATCTCAAAGGTGTTCTTCCATTAAGGTAGAATCACCATTCCTAACTTCCATTTCATACTTTCTTTATGTTTATTTCATGTAAATACATGGATTTTATATTTCATGGCTAAAATTCTCATTCAAGGGGTTGATGGTTTGTAGGTTCCCTTACACTTGTTTAAGTGCTAAAACAAAAGGGCAACCCATGATCAAACCGAAATCAAACCGAAAATTCGTCTTTTTAGTGTTTGAATGCTTATTTACTTGTTCTTGCTAGAATAAATGGTTTAAAATGTTAAAATATGTTTATGTTTCTGTAAAACACATGTTCATGCATAAAAGACAAGACTTCAATCTTTGGATGATGTCTAAAAATCGTTTGGTAGTGAAATCACACCAAAAAGATCACTTTGTCATGCATGTAATCTGTCCAGATTTTGACCCTACTTGAAACGACCATAACTCAGTGAATAATGGTCCAAAAATCTTGATTTTTCTTCTGGAATTTACCTTAATGTCTTACCTTTAAAACCCCACTTGTCTCACTCAAATCCATTGAGTTTACGACCTCCAAATGTATCACACAAAACTGATGCGCAAACAGTAACTTTTCTATGAGCACCTTGTTGTGATACTTGTTCATGGGTCTTAAGGTGTTCCATAAATCTAAGAAAAATTATTTTAGACTCCTAACATGTATATCTCGGTAGTATAAAAAGATAGGAATTTATCTTGATGATTAAGTATTTTTAGAAAATGCATGAACATCATGCATTATTTTAGTCTTGTAAAATGTAAATAATTGTGTTGTGATGAATCAAAAATACAAAAATACTAGATAAAATGTGTTAAAATTTTGGGGATTATTTTTCTGAGTAACTAGATCATAAAAAGAGTCTTGAAAATAAAAATGGGAATTTTTGGTAAAACATAAGTATTTTCCCTAAATTAATGCAAACAAAGCCTATAAAAGGTGACATAATCATTAAAAATACTTTTGGACACCAAATAATTTGGGAAAATTCCAGTGTTATTTTTCTCAGAAAATGACACTATCCTCAAAATTTCACACTCTTTGGAAGTGTTTTGATACGTTTTCCGATTTACGTCTTGTTAAAATGCATAATGTTTGGAACCAAAGTTTCAGTGCTCAAAATGACTTGAAAATTTTACACAAACCTAAAAATGGTTAAAAACTGATCTGGTAAAAATTCTAGAATGTTTTGTGAATAATTACTATTTTTCCCATATTTATCCCACTTTTTAGACATAAAATGATTATAAATAATCCATAGGTCTAAAAATCCCCAAATTTTCACAGAAAATTTGTGAACTATATTTCGTGTTTCATACCAAGTTTGGTAATTTTTAGATGTTCTATTCATGTATTTTCATTATTTTGTTGACAACTCGAACAATTACCGGCAACGTTAATTAAAAGGAAATTTGAACTTTTTTGGCACTTTGTAATTTAATTAGCTAGCTAAGAAATCCTAACAAACCGTATTAGTCGAGGAACTAATTAGAAACCTTGTGTTCTTAGGAATTGAATAGGAGTCAAACCTGGTCGGTACGCGCATTACATCCATCTGTACGCTCTATTTATAACGCTTTATTAAACATTTTGGGGTGAAAAGCATGCATGAATGATTTGAATGATTTATATACTTGAAAATGATATGTTTTATGATGCACTTGATTTACAAATGCCATGATATGATTATTGTGCTATGCTATGCTAAATTTCAAAACAATGCTGTGAATGCTTATCGATGTTACATGATTATATGCTTGATTTCTATCGTATCTAAAGTCCCTGGTATATTCACACGACCATTAACTCTATATGAGACAAATGATGCATATGAATAGTACTATTTGGGAGCGAGACCACCTCCCCACTCACGTAGCCACGTGAGTGCATCCCATCATCCTAAATGCCAACGATAGGGTATCTCTCTTTGGGGCAAAGGTTTATCGGTTGTAGGTTTGGTTGTGGACTCAAGCATAATTTAATCATCGATTTTTATACACAAAAATGTAATAGCATAGTGATTTCATAAACATCTATCAACGAATGACGTTTTGATATGAAAATGACGTTGCTTTGAAACTATAAACCTGTGACAAGAGCTCTACAATGACATTGTTATTTGAAATAAATCTTCCTTAAAACTATAAACATTACGATTTGAACTTCACCATCACATTGTCATTTGAAACGTTACTTCTTTAGGAATCATACAATTATAACCGGAGTTTTTAAATTATAAATCATTGTGGTCTTGACAATTATAGACGTAGTTTCAAAATAACGCCTCTTTTCTCATGATACTCGATAGAATAACCTGTCTAAAATATGAACGTTTTGATATTAACATGATAAATTCATTATCTCTATGAACTTATTAAATGTTAACAAATTAGTCTTATATTCGTAACTTGAAATTAGTAAACACTAAATCTAGAGTTTTATCAACATGATTTGAACGTTTCTTTTAAAATATGAGTATGGCGTTATAAATGAATTACGACAACATTTGTTTATCATCAAGAATTGATTTTACTTAAGTATCGGATAACTATCTTCGTCCTATGAGCTCAGCACTAAACAAATTATCCTTGTAAACTAATCACGTATAACGTGTAACGTTTAAACCAAACTTCATAAACTTTTAAAGAGGGTCTATCATTACACAAAACCTGGGTACTCACCAACTATGTTTCATAGTTGACCTATATTTTACATGCTTTTCAGGAATTAGTCACAATCTGTCAATCAAAGCTAATCCGGCTATTTGATCTATGCCAACACTAGCATACGGAATTCGTATCTTTTGGGATGTAATAGCATGTTTAGGATATTTACTTTTGTGCCATAAACGCTTGTAATACTTTATGTAATGTATTAATTGTAGACCGTTGAACGGTGATCTTTTGAAATTTTCGATTATGAAATCATTGTACTGTTACATCTCGTGTTTCCGCTTTAGCGGGGTGTGACAACCCGCATTAAAATCTGTGAAGTTTTCTTCTCATGATAGTTCTAGGACCACTACCTCTTCTGAGGAAGCTCTTATGGACAGTCTTCTAAGAATAAAACTCCTCAGAGATACCAAACTCCCAACAACCGGTTTAACAACCCTACTAGTAATAATAGGAATTATCATATTTCAAGTTATAAGTATCCAACTAGGGTTAGATCTACATCAAACCCAAGGTCAGTAAATCCTAGACTTTTTCAGAAGTCTCCGGAAAGAAAGCCTAGTGGTAGTACCTCCCATGCTCAGACGAGTGAGACTCCCAAAGCATCTGGCTCTACTGATAAGAGTAATGGATACTTGAAGGAGTTCACATTCATAGATGAGAATGGCCGACCCAAGACCGTCGTGGCTTGGGTCCCCCTAGACAACTAATTATTTTCATTTAATGTGCAGGAGTTAATCAGACGTGCCGCAAACTGGTGGTATGTTGATAGCGGTTGCTCAAGGCACATGACGGGGGAAAGACACCTTCTTGTGGACTTCATACACAAGAAGGGAGGGTATGTCAACTTCGCTGGAGCAAAAGGTGGCCAAATTACTAGATTGGGAAATGTAACAAATGGTAAACTTATGCTAGAGTAAGTCAACTATCTTGAGGAGCTGAAGCACAATCTTATGAGTGTATCTCAAATCTGTGATAAAGGACATCCTGTCCATTTCACAGATAGAGAAGCACTTATATTAAAACCTGGTGTTGTCATTCCAGAAGAATGGATAATCATGAGGGCTCCTAGAAAGAATGACACCTATGTTATGGACATGAGTGTTACTGAATCTATTCAGGAGTCGACATGTCTTCTATCCAAGGCATCTGAGAATGATTCTCAGTTGTGGCACCGGAAAATGGCACACCTGCACTTTAGAAAGATGAACTATATAGTAAGAAACGGACTAGTGTTAGGTGTACCAGTACAGAAGTTTGGCTTTGAGGACAAATGTGTACCTTGTCAGAAAGGAAAACAGCACAAGAAACCTCATAAGTCAAAATCTCAAAATTCCATTGCCTCAACTTTTGACCTTCTTCACTTGGATCTATTTGGTCCTGTGAATGCAAGGAGTATAGGCGGTAAACACTATTGCTTAGTTATCACTGATGACTTCTCGCGCTTCTCTTAGGTATTCTTTTTGGGAACAAAAGATGAGACAGTAGAAATGCTGATGACATTCTTTACCCAACTTGAACATCAATTTGGGCGAGGAGTCAAGAAAATAAGAAGCGACAATGGCTTAGAGTTCAAGAACTCGGTAATGAATGTCTTTTGCTTAAGCAAAGGAATTCAACACCAGTTTAGTGCACCCTATGAGCCACAACAAAATGGTGTGGCTGATTCAAAGCTTCACGTCATTTTCTGGGGAGAAGCAGTGAACACAGCCTGTCATTGCTGAACCAATTGTAGACTTAGACCCCACATCAATCGATAACCCATCCTCATCTGAGGTTACCGATTCTGTGCAAGAAACTGCTGCAGGAGAAGCAACACCAGTAAGGGAGATTGGATCAAATCTAGGGTCTGACCTACCAGTTGATTCTACGATCTCGACTCGTGTGAACAAGTATCATCCAATTGATAATATCATTGGTGATCTGAGTTTTGGAGTAAAGACTCGTAGAGAGATATCTGACAGCACCAGTCTATATGTATCGATCCAACATACTGGGATCATGCATAAGTGCCTGTATAGCTGTTTTATATCTCAACTAGAGCCGAAAAATGTTCAAATGGCTCTCAAGGATAACTCATGGGTAGAGGCTATGCAAGAAGAGCTTGCTCAATTCAAAAAGCTCAAAGTATGGGAGCTAGTTGACCTACCCAAGGGAGAATATGCAATAGGCACCAAATGGGTGTTTAAGTACAAACATGATGATAAGGAAATTGTAACTCGCAACAAGGCAAGGCTAGTAGTTCAAGGATTTAACCAACAAGAAGGGATTGATTATACAGAGGTGTTCGCACCAGTAGCAAGACTAGAAGCAATTCGACTGTTTCTGGCATATGCTGCACATAAGAAGATTAAAGTATATCAACTCAATGTTAAGAGTGTCTTTCTTTATGGTAAAGTTCAAGAACTGGTATTTGTCCAACAAGCTCCGGGGTTCAGTGATCCACACTATCCAGACCGAGTCTATAAATTAGACAAGGCTCTGTATGGACTGCATCAAGCACCCAGAGCTTGGTATGAGACACTATCTACCTATCTCTTGGAAAATGGGTTCAAGAGAGGACAGATAGATAGCACATTGTTCATCAAGTGGCAAAAGGAGGATTTTCTACTTGTGTAAGTCTATGTTGATGATATCATTTTTGGATCATCTAACGAGAAAATGTGCAGAGACTTTGAGCAAGTTATGAAGCAGAGATTTGAGATGAGTGCAATGGGTGAATTGAACTTCTTCTTAGGATTACAAGTTGATCAAAAGAAGGATGGATTTTTCATTCATAGACGAAATATGTTCATGAAATGCTCACGCGTTTCAATATGACAGACAGTTCGTCATATGGCACTCCGATTCAACTGAATCATAATCTTGGTCAAGATATTGAGAGCACTGAAGATGTGGATCCGACTCAATATCGGGCCATTATCGGTTCTCTCATGTATCTAACTGCTTCTAGACCAGACATAACATTTATAGTCTGTTTGTGTGCACGCTTTCAAGCTAATCTAAAGGAATCACACATGAAAGTAGCAAAGAGAATCTTGCATTATCTTAAGGGAAAACCTAAGTTAGGTCTTTGGTATCCCTTGGGTGGCAATTTTGACTTTTTTACTTACACTGACTCAGACTATGGAGGTTGTAACTTGAATAGGAAATCCACCTCGGGTGGTTGTCAGTTGCTAGGTAGTCGCATTGTCTCATGGCAATGTAAGAAGCAAACCTCGGTCGCAATCTCAACCTATGAGGCTGAGTATGTAGCAGCCGGTAGTTATTGTTCACAAGTATTGTGGATACAACAACAGCTGCGTGACTATGGTTTGAACTTTACAAGTACCCCTATTATGATTGATAACCAATCTACAATGTCCATAACTAATAATCCGGTTAAGCATAGGAAAACGAAACACATTGACATTAGACATCATTTTATTCGTGACTGTGCTGAAAAACATCTGATTAAATTAGTTAAGGTGATAACTGATGACAATCTTGCCGACCTTTATACCAAGGCTTTTGATAGGTCTCGGTTTGAGCTTTTAATCCAACTAAATGGGATGAGAAATCCTGAGTAAATTTTTCCCACAAAAGAACTTAGTGTATTTTTATTTCTTAGTTTATTTTACTTTTTGTCTTTGCAAAAATAATAAAAAAATTGAGGGTCACTGTATTAATTGCAAAGAAATGATGAAATCATTACCCATGCCTAGAACATTTTATATGTGTGGCTTTTGGTTGCAGGACATACACAGTTAATGTACCTAAAATGCAACATATTTGATAGCTTCACATTATGATGTATTAGTAGGCATTAGGCATAATGGTTTTCAAGTACTAAATCTATAATAAATAATACGATCTTTTCTGTGCACTCTTTAATTTGATGTACCACTTAACTCTTAATTCTTAGGAGATAGATCATTCATGAATGCTTGATATTGGATGCAAAATTAAATTAACTCACCTGGGGGGTTCACTGACTATTTCTTCTGCTACATCTAGAAATATGCTGACCTAGATTCAGTCAGTGTTTCCTTACACCGGAACAAACTTGACCGCGAAACAAGAATAATGTTTTCAAGGTTTCTAGTCAAACTATGTCGCTCTGTTGTACGAAAGTACAGACCTGTCACCTCTAGTTTGATTTTAGATTTGTTTGCTTCTAACCTTAGTCTTGTCTGATAGTTGAAACATGTACCTATGTACATTGCTGTTAAAGCAAAATGACTTGACTTTAAAGATGACATAAAAAAAAATGAAAAATATCCGATACATGCTATTCTTGACTATCTAGATCTTAAGGGTATATCAAATATAATATACACAGGAAATCGTGAACAGTAATCTAATCTGTACTTGAGAATTCTGAATGTCGAATGTTTAACTGGACAACAATACCGATAATTGTTGTGATCTATCATTTACAACAATAATAATCAAAGGAATAAATGAAAATTCCTAACTGTGTATTGTTCTCATCATGGCTAATTCGATCTTTGTATCAGTGACACTCTCAAAAAGATTGTACATTTCAAATATGAATAATTTCATATTCGCATTTTACTTTTTATGTTATTTTACATTGTTTAAATAAATAAATGAATAAAAGTTCTTCGTTTTTGGGAATTATTTACATTTTGTTTATTTAATTGCTCAAACTTTGATCTATTACTTGTCTAAGTATTTAGTTTCGTCCAAAATGTTTTAAAATTGAATATTTTTAAACAACTTGGTTTGCAAAATCTAAGTTCGTATGAACTTAGATTGTAGGTTCGCAGACTAAGTTCGTACGAACTTAGTGTTGGGGTATAAAAGGGGTCAACATTGGTCAAATCCTCACATTTCCACACACTCAAACCCTAAGTTCGTACGAACGTAGCAGACCCCTTCGAACCTACCTACGAACCTAGCTGTGGTTTTAATTTTTCAAATTAGAAATCATTTTGGGACTGAGTTTTTGAATTCCAAACTGATAAACATCATCAAAAACATATTCCACATATTTGTAAGTGTTTTATTCGTGATTTGAACCGTTAAACATATACACATTCGGATTTAAGTTAGGTTTTATAAAAAACAAACTTAAAAATTCAAATATGTGATGCATACATGGTTAAAACTGGTGTGTTAAGGTTGCTTATGTTAAAACGCATCTAGGCGCACCATAATCCTATGCCTGATTGCTTTTTTATGTGAAAAAATTTTGAACACTTTTTTTTGGGTTCATCCGTTCGAACTTACATGTTCGTACGAACCTAGCCAATCTAAGTTTGTACGAACTTAAGTTTGACTTGGTCCAACAGTAAGTTCGTACGAACCTACAAGGGCAGTAAGTTCGTACGAACTTATAAGTTCGTACGAACCTACTTTGGTTCGAACTTAAAATTATTTTTAATGATTTTAGGCTCGTTTTAATCGTAGAATCTTGTTTACAAGGTTCTAAATTAATTATGTCTATTAACTAACATTATTATTCTTTATTTTTGGTGTGTTTGTGTTTATTTCGAGGCATGTTGGAGTTTATCATGAGCTCACGGGTCCACTTTGCATTGACCCACTTGCCGACCTTGAGGTTGCTGTATCTTGTGCAGTTTTGGGCGAATGCTGAGCGTGACTGTCGCCCGCAACCTCCGGTGATTAGGTCCACCGTTGATGGGAATGAGATCACTTTTTCGACTGATTTTCTCCGACAAGTTCTGGAGTTTGGGACCGAGGCTCTGGAAAATGGTCCAACTACTTATCCACTGGAACTTAGGGCTGGCGCTTTTCAGCGCATGGGGTATGTGGGGAATGTCATCCACACTCAATATACCAAGAGCTCGTTATTTGGTCAATGGAGGTATCTGATGCATATCTTGTTGGTATCCTTCGGACCCAAGAAGGCAGGTTTTGACACGATGAATCATAAGATGCAGGCTGGGATGATTTCTCTCGTGTACAACAAACCTTATTGCTTTTCTCAGTTCTTTTTTGATGAGATGGTGCAGCAAATAAAAGGGAGTGTAAAAGATCAGTGCATCTTGTACCCGCGTTTCATAATGACGATTCTCAACGCGTTGATCCCTAACCTCCCAGCTGTTGATCCGGTTGTACATCTAATGCCGGTTGATAAAACGATTTTTGGGCATTGTCTGAGCCACAACAGCACGCGTGCAATTGCAGAGCGTCCTCAGCTTACTGCACTCTTTGGGGCTGTTATCAATGCAAATTATCGGGCACCACCGAATAATGGATGGTTGGATGTGCCACAGCCCCAAGCTGAAGAGGCGGCGAATACACCGGAACCACCTCCGTCCCCTGCTCAGGCTCCCATTCCAGAAGAACCTCAGGCTGACCTTCAGCAAGAGGTTATTGAGGATATTTTGCTTCAAGCTGAGCATCCTCAAGGGGACGAGCAAGTAGATCCCTTGGTGGCTGCAGAATTAGTACATGATGTTCTTCAGGGGTAGTGCTGGCCCAAGTGCTGCGGCCACAGGATCTCAATGACAATTTGCTGAGGAAGAATTGAGAGATATTGACAGGTTTATCTCTGAGGGTGGAGCAGGGGCCTCACTTGTTGATGATGCCGAGCCAAATAAAACTGATAAGGATGCAGCTCATGATTCTAAGGGCACTGAGACTGATGTCGAAGATGATGATAATGATGATGATGATGGGGATGACGATGATGATTCAGATCAACCGATGATCATTTTCCAGGGTTCTAAGGGGGTGTTGCGTGACCCCAAGGCCGCCAGGGAAAAGGAGAAGGGAAAGAGAAAGGTCTAGGAGGACCGCGTGGACTCCGATGTCGAATCTGAACCAGACCGGTTCTGGGTGCAAGCACGTAAACGCTCGCGTTCCTTTGGTATTGTTATTGGAGAGGGTGGTCAAGCTCCACAAATCATATCTCATTCACCACCACCCGTCGTTCCACCGATTTGTACAACCACCACCAATTACATCCACAACAACACCACCCACACTTCCATCAATTACACCTACTACCGCCCCACCTACCACTCAACCCACCCAAACTGTTCCCAACCCGGCTGCTCGGCTCTCTGATCCGGATAAGTTTACATATCTTGAGGGCCGGATCACGAGTTTGTCCTATATGGTTGCAAATCTGACTGGAGTCATTGCGAGTCAGGAAATTCGAGTTCAGAACTTAACAAAACTAAATCAGGAACTCGTGAAGCGCCATGAGAAGTTAGAGGACCAAGTACGGTTGAATGAGATCACTATCTTTCGCATGAAGCGCCAGTCGCTCAGGGGGAGTCAGGAGCCAGGGTGCAGGGAGGATGAGCTGAGATTTAAAGCTGATAATGACCGTGACGATGATCCAAGCGCACCCAAAGAAGGTGAGCTGCCTGGCTCTTCATCTAGAGAGCAAGGTGTAGTAATAGCTCAGGGGGAGTCTGGTCAAGGTACTGGTGTGAGCGGATCTGGACAAGGTGCAACAAAGCCTCAAGAAGAGATTGAACCATCTGGAGGGTGGAACAAAGAGTCCAGTGAAGCACCAGCAGAAGGGTCAGACTGGAGCAAGAAAATAGAAGAAAAAACGGATCAGAAAGGTGGTTGGGGGGCAGAATCAGGGTCTAGCGGTGGTGCAGCGGCAGATGGTGGTGTGATCCAGAAAACAAGGATTGAATCTGAGCAGCTTCCAGTTAATCTAACAGAGTCTGATACTATAGAAGCGTTGCTTGGTTTGGACGATTCTGATAGCGAGGGATCTGAGTTAGAAGAAGGAGAGATCTTGGATAAGGAGGTTGCAGACTAGAAATCCGATGAGGAAATTATTCCAGATGACGATGCTGATATTGATGAATTCATAATGTCAAAGCAACCGGTAACGGAAGTAGTTGTTGAGGATGAAGCTGTGGAGAAAGTGATCAACTTGGAGCAGGACTTAGCTCCTGAAGTTGATTCAGATTCTGAAGAAGTTGAACCAACTCGAGAGGAGTTAAAGAAGTTATAGTTCAAGAAGGTAGAAAAGGAACAGGAAATCAAATATAAAGGTGATGTCACGGTCAGAGGATTAGGCAAGCTGAAGCGAGGTATCATAAGTTGGTTCTATGACAGTGATCTGAAGCTGTTCATACTAAAAAGATATGATGGGATTCAGTACTTGAAGAACAGGCTGAAGACCTTTAGCTCGTTGCCAAAGATTGAATTGAAGGAGTTTGCCTGGATAGACTTGGTAAATATTGGTGATGATCCTTACGCTCGTGCCTTAGAAAGAATCTTAAAGCGTGAAGGAAGATCTAATCAATTTGAAAGTCTAAAGCCAAAGCGGGGAAGAGAGTTCCTGATCTGACCTGGATTGATCCACTTACTAACAAGTCGTGGATGAAGATGGTCTACAGATCGGTCAAATGCTTGAAGAGGGTTCCGTTGAAGAGAATGCCACAGAACATTCTTGAAAATCTGAAGTGGTGGTACGTGGATAACAAGACTGCTGAAGCAGTAATGGAAGATTGTGAAGGAAAGGAGCTGCTGAGAGTTTATGACAGTTTACATCTGGTAAACTTGTCGAAGGACGATCTGATGAAACTTCATGTAAACAAGATCTTATATAGAGACAGTTGGAGACATAAAGGACAAAGGTATCAGAAGGTCGTGAAGGTGTGTGTAGAAAAAGGCTTATGGGCTGAGAGTGGACATAGTTGATCGAGAATCAAGATTCGACAGAGCCAGAAGACTGAAGATAGATAGAGCTATTGTCAAGGGGGAGTCTGTTGGTGCACGTTTTGTGACAACAGCTCTTATTTTGTAATAGTTAGTTTTGTAATTAGTTTTATAGTTAATTTTGTAGTTTGTTTAATTAACTTAGCCTTTTTGTAAGTTGTATTGTAAGTTCGTACGAACCTAGGGCCAGCTAAGTTCGTACGAACTTGCTGGGTATAAATACTAACGTGTAATGTTTTATTTGTACGCTTTTGAAACAGTTATATTCGAATATACAGAGCTATCTTCGAATACATACGAACATATACTTAAATACTTGCATTTCACTTGTTTTGTTGTTGTTTCTTGTGTATTATACCGTTCCGCAAACTAATACACATTGTAATCTCGTTTGGATCCGTTCAAAGGGGCTTTCACTAGTAATTTGGGAATGCATCAAGAATGGATACACTTCTCCTACTCAAACTGTTGAGAATGTAACTGTAGCTATTCCTTATAGTAGATGAACGATGAGCAGAAAAAGGATTATGAATCTGAAAACAGAGCTCATTCGTCGATCAAAATGAGTCTTCCTAGAGAAATTAATCATCAACTTAAATCTTTTCATACTGCTAGAGAGCTCTGGGTAGCTCTTGAGAAAAGATGTGAAGGTAGTCCACAGGTTAAATAAGGTAAAAGGAGTCTTTTAAAGAAACAATTCACTGTCTTTAAGGCCTTAAAAGGAGAAGATCTAGATGCTTATATCACTAGATACTACCATCTCCTAAGCGAGCTGGATGACCATGAAATATTATATACTGATAGGGAGTGATAATTAAAGACAATGAAGAAAGATACACTAAGATGACTCTGGAGCAGGCTATCGACAAGCTCAGAGGATATGAATTTACCAAGAAAACGAGAGATACAGATTCTGATCAGGTACAGGATCCTAGGCAAAACCATGGAAAATCTAGTCTCTCAAATGCTTCATCAACATCAACTTCTACATTACTGGTTGGTGGAATTGATGAAAATGGTGAAATTAACTCTGAGGACTTGTGTTTTATAGCTTCAACTGGAAGTGAGAATGGAAGCAAGAATGTCTCTTCTGAGAAGTCAGCTCAAGGGCATCATAAAATGCCGATGAGTGTGAAATCTGCAGAACAACAACTTTCTGTGCTTGCTTCATTCGTCGCTTCGTATGAGAACTACATTCAAGGAAAGATTAATGATCATGCTCAGTTTGACGAGGATTATGATCAAATTGATCCAGATGACTTAGAGGAAATGGATCTCCAGTGGCAACTTGCTATGGTGTCAAGGAGAGTTAAAAATTTCCTGAAGCGTACTGGTAGGAGAGTGGTGGGAAATAAGCCAGGTTTTGATAAATCCAAAGTAAAGTGTTATAATTGTCAGAATTTTGGACACTTTGCTTGGGAATGTCAAAGACCCAAGGTAAATCAAGCTGCAAATCCAGTAAAACAAGGCACTTCCTTAGCATCAAAAGCCTTGGCGGTTCAACAGCTTGATGGTTCATATGACTGGAGTGCTTTATCTGACGAAGCACTCATAGCTGAAATTGATGATCAAGACAAAACTGTTGCATCCACATCATGCCAACTACAGAAGAGTATCAAGTGGAAACACAGGATACAAAGGTGACAGCAGTTGTTGATGATATGCTGGACCTGGGATCAACAGAGGATCTGTGTCCTGAAGATTTCGTGGCTCAAATGGTTGATCTCCAAACTGACAAAAAACGGGTATGTCTTGATACTCTCACTCTTATTGATGTATGTCAATTAGTTGCTAGTTTGCAGTCCCAAGTGAATGTTTATGGTGAATCACATAGGACTATCTCATCTGAATTAGAACTAGTGAAAAGTGATGCACGTAGGCTTAGTGAGGATAAATTAGCTCTTAAAGAAAAGATTAAGTCTAATATAGCATATAAGACCGCACTTAGAGATACTATTAATGAACAATCTATTCGAATTGATGGTCTGTATCTGAACTTAAGAGACTTAAACAAAGAAATTGCTCGTAAAGATCAAGAGCTATCTGAGTCTAAGATGAATTTAGTTGAGTTAAATCGTAAGTTTGAAGGTTATAAGACATCTTCTTTAACTTTAAATGATATAATTAGCTCACAACGTAGTGTAGCGGATAAAACTGGTTTAGGTTACAGTGATGTACCTCCACCTTTTAATTCAAATTACGATACTACTTCTGTTGACTTAGAAATGATAAATGTACCTGCTAATTCTGAGAACAACCAAACTAATAAGTCAGAGGTATCTGAGTCGAAGAAGGCTGTTATTAAAGATCTAACATCTAAGGAGTGTAAAACTGAATTAGATGCTATGGATATTAACGAACAGGTAATTAAAACATCAGTGACTCAGGAACATACTGATTTAGAAAAAGGGAAAGAGTTATCATCTAAGAAGCAAAAGTCTTGCTTCAATCAATCTAGAGATAAAATACCGTCGAGATTTAGGACTCCAAGTAGAAACTATAGTCATTATGAGAATGGTTCTACTTATCGGAACCATAGTCATTTTGAGATTGGTTCTATTTCACGAAACCATAGTCAATATGAGATTGGCTCTACTTCACGTACACATGGGATTAACCACGGGTATAACTATAATCGTAATCAAGGACAACAATCCCAAGGTTATGTGTCAGGGAGGCTTGCATCTCATTCACCTCATAGACCCAAGACCACCGTTCCTCAACAAACTCAAACTCCTTCGAAAGTAATCCAGGCTCCAGATGGGAAAAAGGGTTACTTTAAAGAAGTTAAGTTTGTTGATGATGAGGGACGATCCAAGTCTATTATGGCTTGGGTCCCTCTTGATGATTAATCGTGTATAAATGTCATGTGCAGGAGCAAACTGTGAACGGAGATAGCTGGTGGTATGTAGACAGTGGTTGCTCAAGACACATGACAGGAGATAGAAGTCTACTGATGGACTTCAAAGGGGGATTGAAGCAGCGAGTAAACTTCGCTGGAGAAAAAGGTAGAATCATTACTGGGAAAGGAAAAGTTTCTAATGGAACTTTGACTCTTGAGAGTGTGAACTATGTTGAACAACTAGTTCACAATCTAATGACTATTTCCCAAATCTGTGATAAAGGTCATCCTGTTCTCTTTAATGATACAGAGGCCTTAGTCCTAAAGCCAGGTCTGGTAATTCTAGAAAAATGGATATTAATGAGGGCTCCAAGGAAGAGGGATATCTATGCTATCAACATGGGTGTTCCTGTCTCTTCAATGGAGTCGACATGTTTATTATCCAAGGCTTCGGAAGCAGATTCAGTTTTATGGCATCGGAAAATGGCACACCTGAACTTTCGAAAAATGAACTATATAACCAACAATGGGTTAGTTTTGGGTGTACCACCTAAGCGTTTTGAGTTTGAAGACAAGTGTGTTTCTTGCTTAAAAGGAAAGCAGCATAAGAAACCACACAGGTCTAAAACTGAAAATTCCATCTCCCTGCCATTTGAATTGCTACATATGGATCTCTTTGGCCCCATAAGCAAGAGAAGCATAGGTGGCAAATGGTATTGTTTAGTTGTCACAGATGACTACTTTAGATTCTCGTGGGTATTCTTTTTGGGATCTAAGGATGAAACTCCAGGAATTCTTATGGAGTTCTTAGATTTAATAGATAATGTCTACAACACGAGCGTAAAGAGTATTCGTAATGACAATGGAACAGAGTTCAAAAATTCTACTTTGAATGTATATTGCTTAAGCAAAGGTATTCAACATCAATTTAGTGCACCTCATGAACCACAACAAAATGGTGTTGCTGAAAGGAAGAATAGAACTCTGATTGAAGCAGCAAGAACAATGCTTGCAGATTCAAAGCTTCCGGTTATCTTTTGGGCAGAAGCGGTGAATACTGCATGTCATGTTCTTAATACGATTCTTACGGTTAAAAAGCAGAACAAGACTTGTTATGAGCTTTAAAACAATAAGAAACCGAACTTAAAAGGGTTTGAACCCTTTGGAGTTTCATGTACTTTATTGAAAACTAGTTCTCAACCAATATTTGGTGAGAAGGTTGACGAAGGATATTTCCTACGTTATGTGCCTAACTCACCAAACAAACGTGTTTTCAATAAAGTCACGGGACGTGTGGGAATAGTTTATAACATTGAAGTTACGAGTTACACACATGACTCACATAAGGGATTAGATTGGCAATTTGACTATTCAGATCTCTTCAAGTCATTTAAAGTTCCTATCAGTGACTGTGTCAGTAATTCAGAGATACCTGAGCATTTATTGTCTGGAGATGAAGATCTCACTTCTTCTCCAACATCGAATGTTCAAACATCTGGAATTAGGACTATGGTTGGTTCTGATGAAATTTCAACTATGGAGTCACAACAACCTCCAGTTGATATATCTCAAGAGAATGTAGATTCTGAAATTGTTGTGGATGATATTCTTCCTCCTCTGAGACAATTAAGGATATCTACTACTAATGATGTTATACCACCATTGGAGGAAATTGATACTAACTTAGGAGCTGATATACCAGTTGAACCTATATCTTCAACGAGATTGAATAGGAATCATCCGATTGATGATATCATCGGTGATCCAAATTCTCATGTTCAAACTCGGAATCAATCAAAAGCTAGTACATCAACTCACTCAAGCTTGTATGCTGAAATGAAAGAGGCAGGGATTACAAATCTATGTCTATATTCGTGCTTTATCTCACAAATTGAACCTAAGAATGTTCAAATAGCTTTGAAGGACAATCCGTGGGTCGAAGCAATGCAGGAAGAACTGTCTCAGTTCTCAAAATTGCAAGTTTGGGAGTTGGTTGACCTACCCGTTGGAGAATATCCAATTGGAACTAGATAGGTATTGAAGTGCAAGAAAAACGATCGGGGAATCGTGATTCGCAATAAAGCTCGTCTAGTTGTTCAAGTCATTTAATGTTCCACTGTGTGACTATGTAGTTGATCCTGTACTCTCTGAGCATTTATTGTCTGGTGATAGGGATATTGGCCCTAGTCCAACATCGAATGCTTCTTTAAACAAGACTAATATGGATCCTAGTCAAGCATCAACAAGTGCCACACAACAACCCTCGGTAGATAACACTCAAGAGACTGACAGGTCGTTAGAAGTTACAAAAAGAATAACTTCTGATGAGATGTTCAGTTCTGATGAGGATATGCCACCCTTGGAAGAAATTGGCACCAATTTAAATGATGAATTACCGCTTGAAACGATTACCACAACAAGTATTCACAAAGATCATCCAACTGAGAATATCATTGGTGATCCAAATGCATCGGTTCAAACTAGAGCTAGTACATCTGAGTACTCTAGCTTATATGTTGCAATCATGGAGACTGGGATTCACAATCAATGTTCTTACTCGTGCTTTATCTCAAAAATTGAACCTAAGAATGTCCAAATGGCTTTGAAGGACAATTCGTGGGTAGAAGCAATGCAGGAAGAGTTGTCTCAGTTCTCAAAATTGCAAGTTTGGGAGTTGGTTGACTTACCAGTTGGTGATTATCCAATTGGAACTAGATGGGTGTTTAAGTGCAAGAAAGACGATCGGGGAATCGTGATTCGCAATAAAGCTCGTCTAGTCGTTCAAGGTTTCAACCAACAAGAGGGAATTGATTACAATGAAGTGTTTGCACCTGTGGCTAGGCTTGAAGCAATTAGGTTATTCTTAGCATTTGCAGCTTCAAAGAAAATGAAAGTTTTTCAGCTGGATGTTAAGAGTGCCTTCTTGTATGGCAAAGTCAAGGAAACGGTGTATGTCTCTCAGCCACCGGGGTTCACTAATCCACAGTATCCAGATAGAGTATATCGTCTTGATAAGGCTCTGTATGGATTACATCAAGCCCCGCGTGCATGGTATAAGACCCTATCAACTTATCTTCTTGAGAATGGTTTTACAAGAGGAAGAATAAATTGTACACTTTTTGTAAAATGGAAAAAGAAAGACTTTTTACTTGTTCAAGTTTATGTGGACGACATTATCTTTGGGTCATCTGACAAAAAGATGTGTAGTGAATTTGAACGAGTAATGAAAAACAAGTTTGAAATGTCCGCTATGGGAGAATTGACCTTTTTCTTAGGATTGCAAGTCGATCAAAAGAAAGATGGGTATTTCATTCATCAAACAAAGTATACAAATTTATCACACTCCTATTCCGGAAGCTCATGGACTCGGTCCTGATACATCAAGCGATAAAGATGTGAATCCTACTCTATATAGGGCTATGATTGGATCGTTAATGTATCTTACTGCATCGAGGCCTGATATAATGTTTGCAGTATGTGTCTGCGCAAGATATCAAGCTACTCCTAAAGAGTCTCATATGCAAGCCGTTAAACGGATTCTTCGTTACCTCAAAGGGAAGCCAAAGCTGGGACTTTGGTATCCAATTGATGGAGATTTAGATTTCGTTGCTTACACGGACTCTGATTATGGAGGATGCAATCTGAATAGAAAGTCTACAACTGGTGGATGTCAATTCTTAGACGGAAGACTTGTGTCTTGGCAATGCAAGAAGCAAACCTCAGTAGCCATTTCTACATGTGAAGCTGAGTATGTTGCAGCTGGCAGCTGTTGTTCACAAGTATTGTGGATACAACAGAAACTGCGAGATTATGGGTTAAATTTGACCAATACTCCGATGATGATTGATAACGAATCCACCATGATAATTACCAACAATCCTGTGTAAAGCACAGTAAGACGAAGCACATTGACATTCGTCATCATTTTTATCAGAGATTGTGCTGAGAAAAAGCTGATACAGTTAGTCAAAGTTCCCTCAACTGATAACTTGGCAGACTTGTATACTAAAGCTTTCGACAGGGCGTGTTTTGAGACATTGATTCAACTTAACGGAATGAGGAATCCAGAATGACATGTCTTCCAAAGGAGTATGTAATAGTTAGTAGTTGCTTTTATTTTTTCTGCGTTATTTTAAAATAAAATAAAAAAAAAAAAAAAAAAAAACAAAAAAGGTAGGTAGTTTCTTTTCTTTTAGAAAACGTTAAAGTTTTATCTGCTGGGAAATGATAGTTTATTAGGAGAATAAGCTTAATAATAATAACTATAAGTCTTAAGTTAGATATGCTAGTAGATTCCTATAAGTTACAGTAACGTTACATCTAAAAACCAAGCCTTTACTTATATTTATGTTATTATACACCTGTCTCCACACGCTATAATTTGCTTCGAATAAATGAAATCTAGGCCGCTTCATTATATGATGTACTGGTAGGCATATTCTGCTATGGTTTCTGAGCATATAATAAGTAATAATGCTTCTGTATGTTATCTAGTGTGATCTGATATATAATGTATGACATAAGTCTTAATTATTGAATGATAGTATAACCATACACTGTTATCAAAGATCTATGAATATATGTTAAGACAAATAGTAAGAATTATGGCATTTAGCAAAGTTACTGGTGACTTTGTTGTACTAAGTATAGACCTGACACTTGTACTTTTGCCAATGGTCTCAAACTTATTTTTATTATACTAAGGGATCTTCTGTTGTACTAAGTACAGACCTAGAACCACTAGTATCTTCAAAATAGGTGTGATGTTTGTCAAAACTTTAAAAAATAAATCAAGGGAATGTTATATGCTTCGAAAAGAACATCATTTAGTAACCTCTACCTTGAATTTGAAAGATACAGTGTTATGTGTTCTACTTGATTTCTCAGTATGGCGTATTTTGGATCACATTAGGTAATATACATACCAATAATAAAGTTTTGCTTGGAAATCAGTGTAGACTGTGTTTATGTGGATCATAATATCAGTAATCGTCTTGAACTGTCTATGAAAATTGAACGTTCACTTTGTTGAGTCATACGTTCTCAATTAATTTACAACGTGTTATTTTTCTGTAGCTTATTGTGAATTTCATGTGGTATGTATACTAACAATCTTCTTAGACTTTTGAATAAATGATAAGACACAGTGTATTCTCTCTAATATGATCCCTAAGCAGATAAAGTCTTAACACCAAAAATACATACTATTTCTCTTCTTTGTTTCATTAATAAAAGGGTACTTGATACTATTGTTTTGTTTGAGTACTTGCTTATATTATTTATATTATAGTTTATTAATTTTTTTTTCTTACTGTTAATTTTTAAAGTTTTGTCTCTTTGGAATTAGATTAAATTAGATTTTCGTGTTCCGTGTTGATTCAATGTGACGAAACTGCAATGGGTTTCCTTTACAGCTTAAGAACTGTTGATTACTAATCTAATAATCAGTTATAAGCTTATATCTTACATGATTAGACGTGTGGACTTCACTGTGATCATGTAAAAGCATATGCAAATATACGACTTATGACTTTTGGTAATATGTTATATATATTTAACTTGAGACTTTATGTAACAGGTTAAGAAAATAGTTAGACTTATTGACTGTATATATATAATTAACGACTATAATTGTTAATTAAGTTTCAGAACTTAATCGTTCAATTACGATTCGTAGATTATATATGTTCATCCATTAAGTTAAACGGCAATCTCTCGTTCTATGATGATTAAATGTGACATCAATGCACTGAACAATTCAAATTCTTGACTTGTTTGTATTTTAATAAACCCTAGTTATATTTAAAACTAGGTTTGCATTGACCAGTCACACTTGCGAATCGAGTTTGGAATATAAAAAGGGACAAGTCAAGAAGTTCATTTCTCAAATTACAAAGTTCCCTTCGATCTACATCCTCCGAACCCAAGTTTTAACACCTGCGAACTGACTTTGCGAAGTGAGTTTTTTGTATAAAAGGGATAAGTCAAACGAGTACAACACTCATTTTCCAAACTCCTCTGCAAACCCAACTCCTGCGATTCGAAACTTTGCGAAGCGACCCGAGCATTTTTCTTTGATTTTTGAAATATTCAACACACGGCTCGGTTTTTCACCCCGTAGATCTTTTACATCTTTCAAATACGCATCTTTTGAGGTAAGATTCACTTGTTTTCATTGCCTATTTTGTGTTTAATCGCATATTTTTAATTTTGAATGTTTTAATTTAGTGTTTCACGGATTATTTAAATTAGTGGAAAAGAAGGCATAAAACTTATCAAGGTTGTTAATCGGTCCATCATGAATGTGATTTATCACTTTAATTGCACATCAAATGGTTTGATCATATATTATAAACTTTGAGTTCGTTCAGCCTCACCTGCAAACTGAAACTACGAAGCGAACCCAAGTTATTGACTTTCGTTGACTTCTGCGAAGCGAACTGAAGTTATTGATTTTGGTTGACTTCTTGCGAAGCAAACCCAAGTTATTATCTTTAGTTGACTTCTGCGACGCGAACTCAAGTTATTGACTTTGGTTGACTTTTGCGAAGCGAACCCAAATAGTTTGACTCTGTTTGACCTGCGATGCAAACTGACACTTGTTGACTTTCATTGACTTGAGAAGCGAATTGTATTGTTGACTTTTCGGTTGACTTGTTTAGTTTTAACATGTTAGACTTATTTTCGATTTGCGATCCTTAGGTTTACAAATCAATTACGAGTCTGGCCTTGTTCATTATTAGTTATACGTTTAGACTTACGCACCTTTGATTATAAGTGAAATACGTATCATCTGTATAATATTCATGTATGTCTCTAGATCTTGGTTAGCGATAACGGATTATCTTTTAGGTATTAAGGTGCGGAATCCCTTAATACTTAAGGTTTTAGGCTTATATAACTAATCTATCAATTAACAAGCTTCGTTTTGATATTAACTAGTGTTAAACAATTAAAACCGAGCCTATTAAACAATAGCTTTTATATCAGCACGAAATACGAGGAGAATATTATAATATTTGGTGTGTGTAATTATGGCACGGATATCTAGAAGTGTGTTTAATTTGAGCAGCATTAAAATATTTATATCTGGTTCAACTCGCAGGCTATGGGCTTTGCGAGTTGACTCAACTCGCAGACCATGGGCTTGCGAGTCCAGATGGCTGCGAGCCCAAATCTCAGCTCGCTAGTCCAACACCTGCGAACCCAGATCAGGCTGCGAATTGAGATCTCATATCGCAGGTTATTTGACCTGCGAGTTGACTTCTCATTTCGCGATTTTGACTCTAACTTGATATCGATACTTGTCTAATAACATTTAACAAATAATAATAACAAGTTAATATCATATATTTATGAGTCTAAACCAATTATACAAGTTTGACAATAAATACACTAATCCTATTACAAGCTAGATCTGTTGTCACAATAACATGTCCCAACAGACTCCCCCTTGACAATAGCTCTAGCGTCGTTATCTTCAATTTTGTCCTTGGTCTTTACTTGTAAATTCTACTGCCCATATGAATCTTCATTCTGACACAAGTCTTCACCATTAATTGATAATCTCTTACAAGATCACCCCATGCTTCTGTAGTTAAGATCTTGTTTTCATGTAATTTCAACAGGTCCTTCTTCGACAGATTCATCAGGTGTCGATGGTCATAGACTGTCAGAATTACTCTCTCTCCTCCTTCAACTTCATCATCAGCTTCAACCATGACAGCTTCACCAGTCTCTGAATCCACGTGCCAATTCAGAAGATTTCCCAGAATATTCTGTGGCATTGTCTTCAGCGGTATCTGCTGTACACACTTGACAGCTGGATAAGTCTTTTTCCTTAATCTTCGGCCAGTTCTCTGACTGCGTTCCTTTAATTTGATTGTCTTTCCAACTCTTGGCTTAATCTTCTCAAACTTCATTGATCTACCCTCAGTACGAATGATTCTCTCAACATAAGTTGCATAGGGATCATTACTGGGATTTATCAGGTTTAAGCGTGCCAAGTCTCGGATCTCAAATCGAGGAAGCAAACTGAATACTTTAAGTTTTTTGTCAAAATATTGAACTCCGTCAAACCTTTTAATAGCGAAAAGTTTCAAATCAGAGTCAAAATACCAGCCGATGATTCCTTTCCTTGGAGCTCTTTTTCCAGTAATGTCAACTTCAGACATCCTAATCTTTTGCTTTTTCTTTTTCAAAGGTTTAAACATGGGATTCTTTCAGAGTCTTTCAGGAAGCTCATCTTTAGATTCAGAATTAGTTGATTCATCTAGATTTTCATCCAAATCAACAACTCTTTCTCCATCTTCGTCCTGAATGATCACCTTAGTTGTAGATGGGCTTACGATGTGTTCATCAATATCAGCATCGAGATCTACACACTCGTCTGCCCCAACTTCAAAACTGGAAGTCCAATCCTCAGGAGGAACAAACTCTCCTTCTTCAAGGTCAAAGTCAATGTCCTCATCTAATTCATCTGGCATGTCGCCTTCAGAATCTGATAAGTTCAACATTTCAAGACCTATAGAAATACATACACAAATAGATTAAAATCATAAGTTCTTTCATTGATTTCCCTGAATCAATCTAAGATTTTTCTTATTAATCCCTTTGTGTATATAAAATGTATTATATATATACTTATTCAAATCTTTCATCGATTATCATAATCAATCTAAAATTTGAATAAGTCTTATAATATGCGAACATCATATATTATATGATCTTATAACTCTTTTATCGATCATAGTCAATCTAGAATTACAAAAGACTTATAATATACAAACATTCATAATTATAACATTTTAAACATTAATGTTTTACACATTCAAGTTCAAACATCTTAATTACAGAATTATATTACAAAATAATTCAAAGTTACAATGTATTAATAATTACAATCAGTCTATATTAATACAAGTGTCACCTTCTTCAGCTCCACCCTTATCAGCACCAGCACCAGCTCCACTACCACTAGCTCCAGCAGACTCCCCCTGAATCGTAGTCTGCTAACTAGTCGTTAAAGGACCGGCCAGCTCACTATCCTTCTGAGCTAAGGGATCATCATCTTTATCATTTCTTCTCTTTTTCGTCAGTTCATCTTCCTTGCAGGACTCCTGATATATCAATATCTCCCCTTGAGATGGCTTGTTCTTCAGAAAGCTAGTGACCAGGTGATCAAGTCTGTCAATTTGTCTCTGCTTATCAGCTACATCATCTATTAGATTACTATTTGTCTTGATGAGTAGTGAGTAAGCGTTGTTATGTTCAGTGACACTCCCAGAAATAGACAGAACTTGAGATTGTAATAAGTTGACAGTATCCTCCAAATCTCTAACCTTGAACTCTAAGTGTGTAATGTGTTCAACGTCAGTCTTTGGTGAGGTTGAAGGAGCAGCATCAGTGGTGGTGTGGGAGTGGGCGGTTGCATTTTCTTTGCTATCTCTGTAGCAACATCGGTCAAAAGACGAGCGGCAACCCTACTGGATTTGGTGGTTGGGTGCGAAGACGGGCGAACCAAAGCAGCAATCATTTCAGCCTCTGAGGGTGTAGAACTTGATTGTATAGGAGCTGCAAAGGTTGAAGCTGTTTGCCTGATCAGCTTGCGAGGTCGAGTAACAAGCACCTCCTCCTATTCTTTCTTCATCTTCATCTTCTTCGACAATAACGAAGTCGGGATCCTGATCAACGACTTTCCTCTTTAACTTCAGAGCCGGATCCATAACCAATCTTGATCCCTGTCGGATCATCCCTTCTAGAATTCCAGTGACAAACCCAGGTGGTCCAGATTCATCATCATCATCAGAATCAGACTCAGAAGCAGAAGCAGCTTCTCCGTCTCGTCCCGATGGTCCAGCAACATCAGGTGCCTCAGCAAGTGGAGTTGGTCCTGAAGTATCTGGACCCTCAGCAACATATTGATCTACATCTCTTAAGATCGGATCAGTAGCATCATCATTCTCTCCCTAAATCTGCTGTACCACTTCGGCAGCAACTTCAGCATCTACCTGTTGACCTGGCTGATTTGCCTGCTCTAACACTTCCTCAATCAGCTCTTGTGGCTCAGGTGCACCCTCGGCCACATCAACATCAAGCCAACCGTTGTTTGGTGGAGCTTAATAATTAGGGTCGATCAGTGACCCAAAAAGCTCAGTCAGCTGGGGCTGCATCTCAAACCTTCGTGAGGTTTGCATGAACATGGCGTTATAAGCTCGAACCCCAATAGTATCCACACGAAAATCCGCTGGAATAACCGGCAGATCAGGGATAAATGCTCTGATGATCAGCATGCAGAACCTCGGATATATCATGAACTGGGATCTAACACCTCCCAAGATTTGTCTAACAAGTTCCCCAAAGATATAGTCTGAAAAGTTGTATGGTTTGTTGTAAACCAGTGACAGTGCGGCTGATAATAGAGAAGAGCTTAGCTCATCATACCCTCCTTTCTTAGGGCCAAATATCGTGACCAAGACACGGAGTAGGAATCTCCATTCCCCGAATACCAGCGCCTTGAGGAACTGACGGCCTCTCATTGGTCCGACATATCCCATTCGTGTCAACGCACCCTCTACAAAGTCTGAAGAAAATACAGTGGGTCCATCTTCTTGCTCAACAGTGCCCAACTGTAATATATTGCGAAGATCAGATGCAGAGAACATGACCGGGCGATTATTAATCCTTGTCCGAATGACCGGAGGATTCACAGCTGTATCATATACTATATTAGCCCAGTACTGGGTGAGTATATCCATGGACAATGCAGGCGACTCGGTGATGGCATATCTAATCCTCGATCGTGCCAGAAATGAGAGAATCCGAGCAACTTTAGATGCTCCACGAGCGGTGATGTCCAAGTCCACAAGTACATTGTGGTGAGCAGCAAATTGTCGAGCCATTCTTGTAATATCAAAAATCACACAAATGTCAGACAATTAGTTTAACAAAAATTGATAAACTGATATGATCTACAGCTCATAATTGAACTATTAAGTCGTGAAACTTAATTAACAATTATGAGTGTTAATCATATATATATATAATCAATAAGTCTAACTTGTTACACATCCTGTTACAAAATATATAACTTATTAAACAAGGTCATAAGTCTTATACAATAAAGATATGGTTTAAAGTGTTCACATTGTAAGTCGACACGAAAAACCATACAAGATTTTAATTTATAATTCTTAATCAGGTAAGTAATCGAGAATTCGTAAATTAAAAGTAAAAATTCAAACAATTCAACTCGCAGAACAAGTCAACTTTCAAAGTCAAACAAAGTCAACTCGCAAGATCAGTCAACTCACAAGATCAGTCAACTCGCAAGATCATTCAACTCGCAAGATCAGTCAACTCGCAAGATCAGTCAACTCGCAAGTTCAACTCGTAAGTTTCAACTCGTAAGTTTCAACTCGCAAGTCAACTCGCAAGGTTGACTCGCAGAGTCAACAAGTCAACTCGCAAGCTCAACTCGCAAATTCAACTTGCAAGTTTCAACTCGCAAGTCAACTCGCAGGTTGGACTCGCAAGTCAACTCGCAAGTTGGACTCGCAAATCAACTCGCAGAGCAGACTCACTGTTGACCTGCGAGCTGAGATGGATCTCAACTCGCAGGATGAACTGCCATGATGATGTCACATTTAAGTTTTAATTTTAGCGAGTTATTGGGCAATCAAGTTATGCCATTATGTTCAAAATACTCTAATTAACATAAACCCTAAGGTTTCTTGTTAATCTAAGCATTATTTTTAGAGATTTTGTAATTTTTAAAACACAAACCCTCATTTTATAAAAATGTTGATTCTGAGTTAATTAAGCAATGAAATCCCTGGTGATATACCTCAAAATGTTCACAATATGAAGATGAATAAATGCTTTGGAGGTAAAATCTCTGTACTCGAAATAAAAGTCACAAAATATTGCGAGTTCAAATCTCGGCTCAACTCGCTGTTTTGGGTTCGCAAGTGTTAAAAACTCAACTCGCAGAACTGTGTGTTTTGGAATGTGAACTCGCAACCTTTTATACCTTGGAATTCAACTCGCAAGTTGGACTCAACTCGTAGAGTGAGCTCAACTCGCAGGAGTGAGCTCAACTCGCAAGTTAAGTTAACTCGCAGAGTTGACCCAAAATAAATAAAAATATTTAAATATTTAATTTAAAATAATTTTAATTACATAAGATAAACAAGTCTAAAATAATAATATTTTTCACTTGTTATTTTCTTAGAATAGCACGTACATCACAAGTCTAAAATAAAAGTATTTTTCACTTGTTATGTAATCATACAATAATACGCACGATAAGAACATAAAATAAAATAAAATTAAAGAGGATTTACTAAAATAAGAATATTACGAACAAATGCATAAAAATAAAATAAACAACAATGATTCATGATAAACATTGGTATCAAGTACCCTTGTATTAATGAAACACATAGACGAAAAATAAAATGCAATTAAATTAGATAAAAACATCCTAATCGAAGGTGTTAAGAAAATATCGACAGCGAGATCATATTAGAAAGAAACAGCTGAACCAATTGTTGAGTAAAAATTCTAAGAAGATTGTTAGTATGCATACCTCATGAAATTCACGGTAAGTTACACAAAATCTCACAACTTAACCATTTTTCAACTTACATTTATAAAAGTATAACTTGGTTACCGATCTCCACAGAATATATTATTCACATCAAAATGAAGTGATTAATTATCATAGACAGTTCAAGACGATTACCGGTATTATAATCCATATAAACAAAGTCTACACTGATTTCCAAGCAAACCTTTTATTGTTTGTATGTGTATTACCTAATGTAATCCAAAATATGACATACTGAGAAATCTAGTAGAGCACATAACACTGTATCTTTCACCTTCAAGGTAGAGGTCACTAAATGATGTTCTTTTCGAAGCATATAACATACCCTTGAGTGAATTTAAAATGTGACAAACATCAAACCCGTTTTGTAGATACTAGCGGTTCTAGATCTGTACTTAGTACAACATAAGATCCCTTAGTATAGACAAAACAAACTTGAAACCATTGGCAAAACTAAAGGAGTCAGGTCTGTACTTAGTACAATAAAAACACCAGTAGTTTTACTAATAGCCATAATTCTTATTATTTGTCTTGATATATTTTCATAGATTTCTTGATAACAGTGTATGGTCAAACTGTCCTTCATCAATTAAGACTTATGTCATACATCATATAGCAAATCACACGAGATAACACACAGAAGATTTATAGCTTATTATATGCTCAGGAAATCAAAGCAGAATTTGCCTACCAGTACATCATATAATGAAGCTGTCTAGATCTTAAGTTTTCAAGCAAATTATAACGTGTGGAGAGAGGTGTATACTAAAATAAAGATAAGTAAAATCCTGGTTTAAAGATGTAAAGTTCATGTAGCTAATTTGAATCTACTAACACATCTAACTTAAGACTTTTACCTACAATTATTAAGCCGGTTCCTCTAATTTACTATCATTTCCCAGTTGATAAAGACTTAACCCTTATCGGAGGCGATTTCCAGTAGGTAACAAGCAAATGAATGCCATACGCCTGACCCCCTTTTTTTTTTTTTTTTGTAAATAAACATAAACAACTAATAAATATAAACGACTAATTTATCACAAAATAACTCTATGGAAGATTAATCCTCTGGATTTCTTATTCCATTTAGTTGCACCAATTTCTCGAATCGAGCTCTGTCGAACGCTTTGGTGTATAAGTCTGCTCAATTATCCACGGATGGAACCTTAGCTAACTTTATCAGATTCTTCTTAGCACAGTCTCTAATGAAGTGATGTCGAATATCAATATGCTTAGTTTTACTGTGCTTGACAGGATTATTGGTTATAGAGATCGTTGATTCATTATCAATCATCATAGGAGTATTTGTTATACTCAACCCATAATCAAGCAGCTGCTGTTGTATCCACAAAACTTGAGAACAACAGCTGCCAGCTGCAACATACTCAGCTTCACATGTAGAAATGGCGACTGAGTTTTGCTTCTTGCATTGCCAAGAGACCAGTCTACCTCCTAGGAATTGACATCCACCGGTTGTAGACTTTCTATTCTGATTGAATCCTCCGTAATCAGAATCAATGTAAGCCACAAAATCTAAGTCTCCATCAGTCGGATACCAAAGTCCCAGCTTTGGTTTCCCTTTGAGGTAACGAAGAATTCGTTTTACAGCTAGCATGTGAGATTCTTTAGGAGTAGCTTGATATCTTGCGCAGACACATACTGCAAACATTATATTAGGCCTTGATGCTGTAAGATACATTAGTGATCCAATCATGGCCCTGTAAAGAGTAGGATCCACGTCTCTATCACTCGATGTATCTAGACCAATACCATGAGCTTCCGGAATAGGAGTATGAAAAATTCTAGATTCTTCCATTTTGAATCGTTCTAGAAGCTCATTCGTGTACTTAGTCTGATGAATGAAATATCCATCTTTCTTTTGATCGACTTGCAATCCTAAGAAAAATGTCAATTCACCCATTGCTGACATCTCAAACTTGTTCTTCATAACTTGTTCAAATTCACTACACATCTTTTCGTTAGATGACCCAAAGATGATATCGTCAACATATACTTGAACAAGTAGAAAGTCTCTCCTTTTCCATTTCACAAAGAGTGTACTGTCAATTCTTCCTCTTGTAAATCCATTCTCAAGTGATAAGTAGACAATGTTTCATGCCACGCTCTCGGAGCTTGATGTAATCCATATAGAGCCTTATCAAGACGATATACTCTATCTGGATACTTTGGATCAGTAAATCCCGGTGGTTGAGAAACATACACCGTTTCTTTGACTTTGCCATACAAGAAGGCACTCTTAACATCCAGCTGAAATACTTTTATTTTCTTTGAGGCTGCAAATGCTAAGAATAACCTAATTGCTTCAAGCCTAGCCACAGGTGCAAACACTTCATTGTAATCAATCCCCTCTTGTTGATTGAAACCTTGGACAACTAGACGAGCTTTATTGCGAATCACGATTCCCCGATCGTCTTTCTTGCACTTAAATACCCATCTAGTTCCAATTGGATATTCTCCAACGGGTAAGTCAACCAACTCCCAAACTTGCAATTTTGTGAACTGAGACAGTTCTTCCTGCATTGCCTCCACCCACGAATTTTCCTTCAAAGCTATCTGAACATTCTTAGGTTCAATTTGTGAGATAAAGCATGAATATAGACATAGATTTGAAATCCCTGTTTCGTTCATTTCAGCATACAAGCTTGAGTGAGTGGATGTACTAGCTTTAGATTGATTCCGAGTTAGAATAGGAGAATTAGGATCACCGATGATGTTATCAATTGGATGAATCCTATTAATTCTTGTTGAAGTAACAGGTTCAACTGGAATATCATCCTGTAAGTTTGCACCAATTTCCTCCAAAGGTGGTATACCATCATTAGTAGTTGATATCCTTAATTGTCTCAGAGGAGTGAGAACATCATCCACAATCCTTTGAGAAGCAATTTCAGGATCTCCACACTCTTGAGGTATATCATCTTGAGGTTGTTGTGACTCAATAGGAGAGACTACATCAGTATCGAAAATAGTCCTAACATCAGACATTTGAGCACTCGATGTTGGAGAAGGAGTAGGATCCTCATCTCCCGACAATAAATGCTCAGGAATATCTGAATTACTGACATAGTCGCTGATAGGGACTTAAAAGACTTGAAAAGATCTGAATAATCAAATTGCCAATCCAATCCCTTATGCGAGTCATGTGTATAGCTCGTAACTTCAATGTTATAAACTATTTCAACACGTCCCGAAGTTTTATTGAAGACCCGTTTGTTTAGTGAGTTAGGCACATAACCTAGGAAGTATCCTTCGTCAGCCTTCTCACCAAATTTAGGTTGATGACTTGTCTTCAACAACGTACATGAAACTCCAAAGGGTTCAAACCCTTTTAAGTTCGGTTTCTTTTTGTTCAAAAGCTCATAACATGTCTTGTTCTGCTTTTTAACCGTAAGAACCCGATTGAGAACATGACATGCTGTATTCACTGCTTCTGCCCAAAATATGACCGGAAGCCTTGAATCTGCAAGCATTGTTCTCGCTGCTTCAATTAGAGTTCTATTCTTCCTTTCAGCAACACCATTTTGTTGAGGTTCATATGGTGCACTGAATTGATGTTGAATGCCTTTGCTCAAGCAATATACATTCAATGTAGAATTCTTGAACTCAGTCCCATTGTCATTACGAATTCTCTTAACTCTTTTTCTATAGATATTCTCTATTAGATCTAGAAACTCCATAAGAATGCCCGGAGTTTCATCCTTAGATCCCAAAAAGAATACCCAAGAGAATCTAGAAAAATCGTCTGTGACAACCAGACTGTACCATTTGCCACCTATGCTTCTCTTGCTTATTGGGCCAAAGAGATCCATATGTAGCAACTCAAAAGGCGAGGAAATAGAGTTCACATTTTTAGACTTGTGTGGTTTCTTATGCTGTTTTCCTTTCAAGCAGGATATACACTTGTCTTCAAATGCAAAACTCTTCGGTGGTACACCCAGAACTAACTCATGTTTTGTTATGTAGTTCATTTTACGAAAATTCAGGTGTGCCATTTTCCTATGCCATAGGAGAGAGTCTGATTCTGAAGCCTTGGATAACAGACAAGTAGACTCCATCGAAGTAATAGGAGCATTCATGTTGATACCATAAATGTCCTTCTTCCTTGGAGCTTTCATCAGTATCCATTTTTCGGGAATGATAAAACCCGGCTTCAGGATCAAGGCCTCTTTCTCAGTGAAGAGAACAGGATGACCTTTATCACAGACTTGGGAAACACTCACTAGGTTGTGCGTTAGATCTTCAACATAATTCACATCCTCTAGAGTCAAAGTTCCATTTGAAACTGTTCCTTTCCCAGTAATTACTCCTCCTTTATCACCAGCGAAGTGCACTCCTTGTCTCAGTCCACCTCTGAAGTCTGTCAGTAGACTTCTGGTTCCTGTTATGTGCCTAGAGCATCCACTATCAACATACCACCAATTATCATTGTTCCCAGTCTGCTCCTGCACATACAAGCTGTACACAATCAGTTCTCAAGAAGGACCCAAGCCATTACGGTCTTGGTTTGTCCCTTATCATCTACAAACTGTAGCTCTTTAAAGTAACCATCCTTTCCATTAGGAGCTTTGGTCACCTTTGAAGGAGCATCAGCTTGCTGATGATTAGTAGTCATGGGTCTATGAGTTGACTGATTTCCAACCCTCCCCGATACATAACCTTGGGATTTTTGCCCTTGGTTACGGCTATTGTAGGACCCTTGGTTAACTCCTTGTGTGCGTGACGTAGAACCATTCTCATTAGGACTTTGGTTCCTTGAAGTAGAACCAATTTCATAACGACTATGGTACCTAATGGGAGTCATAAACCTCGACGGCACTTGTTCTTTAAAGTGTTCAGACCGTTTAGGTTTGGGTGGCGAGACACTGTGAGAAGCGTCTCTTTTAAGAGCATTTACAGGTTTAATACCAATTCCCGGTCTGGTACCTAACCTGTCTGTGCTCGAACTAAAGATGTTTTGAGGCTTATCATTGTTCTCGCGCTTAGGAGTAGCTTTCGTCTTCTTATTGGGACAACAAGAAGATACATGTCCTTTTTGATGACACTTGAAGCATGAAATCTGCTTTCGTGACTTTGCAGTCTTAGCAGTCTCCTTCTTTGTTTGATTAGAAGACACCGAAGGTATATCCTTCTGTTTTTTAATTACCTCATCATTTTCATTAGTACTACCAATCATTCCACTTGATACAAAAAGTACTTTAGTGAATGATTTGACTGTACTCTTTTCTAATGATGGGTCATTAATAGAATCCTTCTGAGTCTCAGATGCATCAGACTGTTGAATTTCCAAATCCTCAGTCTCAGGATTCGCATCTGTCATCTCTAAGTCAATGGAAGTAGTATAATTTGCATTAAAAGGCGGAGGAACATCAGAGTAACCTAGGCCAGTTACATCCTTCACACTACGTTGTGAGCTAATGATTCTATCTAGGGTCAAAGAAGATGTTCTATAACCTTCAAGTTTTCTATTAAGCTCTACTAACTTCATGTTTGACTCTGAGAGTTCTTTATCCCTAATAGCAATATTTCTATTTAGCTCATTAAGGTTTAGATATAACCCGTCTATCTTAATACATTGTTCATTAATCATGTCAGTTAGACTAGTCTTATCTAAGGCATCACTCTTAATCTTTTCTGTTAATGATACCTTATCCTCACCTAACCTACGAACATCAAACTTAGCTATATCTAATTCGGATGTTAAGGTTTTGTTAGATTCTGCAAAAACACTAACCTGAGTTTGTAAATCAGTAACTAAGTAGCAAACATCAGTAAGAGTAAGAAGATCCAGACATACCTTTTTCTTATCTGTCTGAACGTCAGCCATGTATGCAACGAAGTCATCGGGACTCATTTCTTCAGTCGAATTGATGTAGAGCACATCTTCATCGCTCCCCTTGACTTCTATGTGTGGCACATTGGCTTCAGGTTCCTCAGCCGTCGGCATGTAAGAAGTGGATTCAGTCGGTTTCTCTCGATCGTCTATCTCAGCCATGAGGGCTTGCTCAAGCTGAGTGGACCAATCATAAGAACCATCTACTTGCTGAACTACTAAGACTTTGGAAGCTAAAGTACTTCCTGAGTCTTGTTTAGCAGCGCCAGTATCAATCTTTGGTCGTTGACATTCCCTGGCAAAGTGTCCGTAACCTTGACAGTTATAACACTTAACCTTGGATTTGTCGAATCCAGGTCGGTTTCCAACAACTCTTCTACCCGTTCGATTCAGGAAATTTTTAACCCTCCTTGACACCATAGCAAGCTGCCACTGGAGGTCCATTTCCTCTAAGTCATCGGGATCTATTTGATAGTAGTCCTCATCAAATTGTGCAGGATCGTTGATCTTCCCTTGAATGTAGTTTTCATAGGAAGCAACGAACGATGCCAGCACCGAGAGTTGCTGTTCAGCTGACTTCACACTCATCGGCATCTTATGATGCCCTTGAGTGGACTTATAGAGGTAGTGTTCGTGCTTCGTTTTTCACCGCCATCCGAAGCTATAAAGCACATATCCTCGGTTAACATTTCTCCGAGTTCATCAATTTCACAAGCAAACAATGCAGTGGTCGAATTGGATGAAGGATTAGAGATACTGGTCTTTCCATGGTATAGACCAGGATTCTGTAGATGATTAGAATCTGTATCTCTCGTCTTTTTAGAGAAATCATAACCCCTTAGCTTGTCAATTGCCTGCTCTAGGGTCATGGTGGCGTATCTCTCATCATTATCCTTAAGCATGATACCTTACATTTCCCACTTACAAGGCAAACCCTCAATGAATTTGTCTGTTTTCTCCTTCATTGTAGAAAATTTTGTGGTCGTCAAGTTCACTTAATAAATGATAAAACCGGGTAGTGTAGGCTTCAAGGTCCTCTTCTCTAAAAGCTTTAAATACCATAAACTGCTTTTTCAGAAGATTACACTTGCCTCCCTTCACCTGAGGGCTTCCCTCACACCTTTTCTCTAGAGCATTCCAGAGCTCTTTAGCTGTGTGAAAGGACTTCAATTGGTGATTGATTTCCTTGGGAAGGCTCATTTTTATCGATGAATGTGCCTTATTATCAATAGTGAATTCCTTCTTTTGATTGTCATTCATTATGTCGTAAGGCACAATCACAGTTGCATTCCCTACCTCAACTGTAGGTGCAACATATTCGTTCTTAATACACAGCCAGATGGTGATGTCGTGGAATCTACAGTAACTTTCGAATCTGTCTTTCCACCCATAATAGTCTTCAAGTCTGAGTAGCTTCGGTGGAACATTAAATTTGCCAACCTCGTGTTTCATCTCGATCATTCGACTCAAATCAGACATTTTAAAGTCAAAAATCAAGTTATCTTGCGAATTCAGTAATCTCAGCTCGCAACTAAACTCAGCTCGCAAGTAATGTCAACTCGCAGAAAACTCAGCTCGCAGAAATCTCAGCTCGCAGGAAACTCAGCTCGTAGAGATCTCAGCTCGCAGGAAACTCAGCTCGTAGTGGAACTCAGTTCGCAAGGGAACTCGGTTCGCAGCTGAATCTCAACTCGCAGAAATCTTAGTTCGCAAGTCTATCTCAACTCGCAGCTGAAACTGAACTCGCAGATAATTCTCAACTCGCAAATAAAAGTAACCCTAATCTCAACTCGCAAAACGGCGCCTTGAAATCTGGGAACTGAACTTTTTGGTATTTTTACGAATAAATCAGTAGATTTCGTTCGTAAAACAACCCCAAAGTTGTTATATAACCACAAACCTTGTAACCACAACGTTTCTAAGCCCGAAAAGTCTGTACCAATTGTAAGTCTCTAGATCTTGGTTAGCGATAACGGATTATCTTTTAGGTATTAAGGTGCGGAATCCCTTAATACTTAAGGTTTTAGGCTTATATAACTAATCTATCAATTAACAAGCTTCGTTTTGATATTAACTAGTGTTAAACAATCAAAACCGAGCCCATTAAACAATAGCTTTTATATCAGCACGAAATACGAGGAGAATATTATAATATTTGGTGTGTGTAATTATGGCACGGATATCTAGAAGTGTGTTTAATTTGAGCAGCATTAAAATATTTATATCTGGTTCAACTCGCAGGCTATGGGCTTTGCGAGTTGACTCAACTCGCAGCCCATGGGCCTGCGAGTCCAGATGGCTGCGAGCCCAAATCTCAGCTCGCAAGTAGGTCCTGCGAACCCAGATTCAGCTCGCTAGTCCAAGACCTGCGAGCCCAGATCAGGCTGCGAATTGAGATCTCATCTCGCAGGTTATTTGACCTGCGAGTTGACTTCTCATTTCGCGATTTTGACTCTAACTTGAAATCGATACTTATCTAATAACATTTAACAAATAATAATAACAAGTTAATATCATATATTTATGAGTCTAAACCAATTATACAAGTTTGACAATAAATACACTAATCCTATTACAAGCTAGATCTGTTGTCACAATAACATGTCCCAACAATTCATATTATGTTCTCTCATATCGAAAGACTTCCGACTCATCTGTAGTCGTGCGGCGTGTTCCGGATTTTATCGGCGGTATGATTTTTCAAAGTATCTGTTATGACTTATGAACCGTATATAATTTAGAGAATGTAATTGAAAATTGAGTCTTGTATACTTAATCGTTCAATTAAGTTCAGTAAATTAAGTTATTAATTAATAATAAACTTGGATGTTTGGTGACCATTTTTGTTCACAATACATCAATGTTTTAAATTAATTAATGTTCGTTAAGTTTTCCTATTTAGATGAGCTATTTACCATTTGTGTAACTCTTCTGATTATAGATATGGCTGCTCGATCTTTTACTTTTGCGCATAATATCTTGGTGAATTTGGATGTCAATGAGTGTGGTGCTGAGCGCTTTACTGAGATCCTTACGTATTTGGCATGTTCTAGAATTTGATATGCCATTACGGAATTGCCACCATTGTCCCGATCCTTACTGGATTAGTTTTGGGCAAATATGGAGTATAATGCTGCTGCAAACCCTCCTGTCATTCGTACTAGGGTTAATCAACATCCGGTTGTCTTCTCTGCTGACGATCTGAGACAGATTCTACATCTGGGTACATTCGAGCAGGAAGCTGGTCCATCTGTGTACTCCTCGGATTTCATTGAGGGTGCACTCGGTCGTATGAGATATTCTGGACCTAAGCGCGAACGCCAATTTATTAAGGCCTTTGTTCTTGGCCAATGGCGGTTCCTATTTCATATTTTGGTTACCATCTTCGGGAACAAGAAGGGCGGTTATGATGAGTTGAGCCCTGAGCTTTTATCTGGCTTACTATCCCTGGTTTATAACAGACCATACAGTTTCTCTTCATATATTTTTCGCTTGTTCATTGGTCAGGTGACTAGTGCGGTTAGATCCAAGTTTATGATCTATCCCCGCTTCTGCATGCTTATTCTTCTTCACCGAGTTCCTGGCCTCCTCAATATTCAGCCAGATTTGCATGTTGATAGGATTGGACTTCGAGGATACAACGCTTGTTTTCTTCATTCCTCTTGTCGTCCGGATCAGGTCAAGCCAGAAGCATGTGATCTTTTTGGTCATCTTATTGATGAAAACTATATCGCTCCACCAAATAATGGATGGTTGGATGCCGACGTTCCACAAGCTCAACCCCCAGTTCCACCTCCGCAACCACATCCTGAGCCACAAGAGCTTATTGAAGATGTGCTACATCAGGATGCTAATCCTGTTATTGCTGCTCAAGTGCTACATGAGGTACTTGTTCAGAATGATGATGCCACCGACCCACTCTTAAATGAGGTGGAAAATTTTCAGGCTTCTGAAGCTGTCAACGCCGAGGTTGTTCGACCTGAGGGTGAACGGGATCAGGAGAATTTAGATGCTGGGCCTTCTAGTACTTTCAGCAAGGATGGAGCCACTACATTTGACATTGATGATGAGGAAACTGATGATGATGTTCCTCCTCCTTCTTCTTCGGGTATTCTGGCTGAAATGATCAGAAAGGGTTCCAAGCTAATCATGGATCCTGCTTTGAAGGGCAAGCGTAAAGCTGATGATCAAGATCCTGATTATTGCCTGCTTGATGATGATTCCGAGGATGAAGACGTTACACCGCTTCAAACTCAACGCGCAAACGTATCCGCTCTGCCACCTCACAACTGACTATTGGCGATCTGTCTAGTCATGTTGTTAAACCTACACCACCGCCACAGGCCCGGCCTACTCTGCAATCTTAACCTGTTCCACAGCTTGCTGCAAATGCACCTGTTATTCTTCCGACTACTAAAGCTAGTCGCATCGCAGCTCGCTTACTCTTGGCAGATGTCGCCGCTCAGACTGGACATCGTCGTCTTCAATCCGACACTGCACCTCCTTCAGCACCTATCGCCCCACTAACAGCTTCTGCGAGGATTTCTAATCTGGAACTGCGGGTTAAAGCTTTGGAATCACAGAACCTCAAACTTGCAGCTACGGTTAGCACTCAAAGTGAAGCCACGACTCATTTATTGCGGTCTCACACGCTTTTGCTCAATGAGTCTGCAGATTAGCAGCGACAGATTGATCGTTTAGAATGACTTGTCGCCAGTTTGTTGACAGGCCAGCCGTCTCAGGGGGAGATATTGGCATATCATGAGACTCGCAAAGAAGATGAACTGATAAAGAAGAGGCGACATGAGGCTTGCAAAGATGATGAGTTATTAAAGGAAAGGCGCAATGATACAGATGATGATCCCAATGCACAGAAAGATAGAGAGCCGACTAGTCCTTCAACGACTAGTGAGCTAACTATGGTTCAGGGGGAGTCTGCGGGTGCAAGTGGAAGTGGTGCTGGTGCCGGTGCCAGTGCTGGTACTAAAGATGGTGGTGCCGATGAAGGTGAAGCTTGTATTAATTTAGATTGATTGTAATATATAAAACATTGTAACTTATAACTTAGAATTATTTTGTAATATATTAGACTTGAGATTTCTAATTACAAGTTAAATATGTTAAATAAGTTTTAAGTGATATCCAATTACGGTTATGTAAAGTGGTGATCGAAAGTCTACCGACTTACAGATAGTCGTGTGGCGTGTCCCGATTTAAATTTCGGCAATCAAACTTTTACTATAACCTTTGCATTTTAGACTTGAGAATGTTAATATTGACAAGTTAATTATGCAATGGAATTTATGATATTAATTAATTGTAAACTTGAGTGTTTGGTGATCATTATTGTTCACAATACATTAATGTTTAAATTTAATTAATGTTATGATATTATAAGACTTTTGGAATCTTAGATTGATTATAATTTTATTTATGATCAATGAAAGATTTATAAGTTTATATAATATGCCTTATATATACACAAAGAAATTAATAAGGAAATTCTTAGATTGATTCAGGGAAATCAATGAAAGAATTTATGATATTAATTGTTATTGATTAATAAGGAAATCCTTAGATTGATTCAGGGAAATCGATGAAAGGATTTATGATATTAATGATTATTTGTGTATGTACTTTCATGGGTTTGGGAATGCTAGATCTATCTGCTTCCGAAGAAGATATGCCTGATGAAATAGATGAAGAGGTTGATTATGATCTAGAGTAGGCAGAGTTTGTACCTCCTAAAGATTGGACTTCTATTTCTGATATTAGGTTAGACGAGTGTGTAGATCCCGATGTTGATATTGATGAACACCTCATAAGCCCATCAAAAACAAAAGTTGTCATTCAGGATGAAGATAGAGAAAGAGTTGTAGATTTAGATGAAAATCAGAATGAATCAACTAGTTTCGAGTCTGAAGATGATCTTCCTGAGAAACTCAAAGATAATCCAATGTTTAGGCCTTTAAAAAGGAAAAAGCAAAAGATTAGGATGTCTGAGGTTGACATTACGGGAAAAAGAGCCCCACGTAAAGGAATCATAAGATGGTATTATAATTCTGATCTGAAGCTTTTTTGCAATCAAAAGGTTTGACGGAGTTCAATATTTTGAGAAGAAGCTTGCAGTTTTCAGTTCTCTTCCTAGATTCGAAATTCGAGACTTGGCTCGATTAGAATTGAAGAACCCCAGTAATGATCCATATGCGAGATATGTTGAGAAAATAATCAAGACTGAGGGTCGTTCAATGAAGTTTGAAAAGATAAAGCCAAGAGTCGGAAAAACGATTAAGTTGAATGAACGAAGTCAACGAACAGGAAGAAGACTGAGGAAGAAGACGTATCCAGCTGTCAAATGCGTGCAGCAAATACCACTGAAGACAATGCCACAGAATGTTTTAGGAAATCTTAAGAATTGGCATGTGGATTCAGAAACTGGAGAAGCTGTTATGGTTGAAGCTGATGATGAAGTTGAAGATGGTGAACGAGAAATTTTGAAAGTCTATGACCATCGACACCTGATGAATCTGTCTAAGAAAGATCTGTTGAAGTTAAACGAGAACAGGATCTTGACGACTGAAGCATGGGGTGATCTTGCACGAGATTATCAAATGATGGTGAAGACTTGTATTATAATGAAGATTTATATGGGTAGCAAAATTTACAAATGATTACCAAAGACAACTTGAAGACAAAGACGCTAGAGCTATTGTCAAGGGGAGTCTGTTGAGACATGTTTTGTGACAACAGATCTAGCTTGTAATAGGACTAATGTTAATTGTAATCAAGTTTGTACATTGGTTTTGAATTGGTAATGAAAAATATTGATTGTTAAACATTTTAGAGCAAAATATTAAAATGCTGAAAAATGTTGACTACAGTTGACCGTGAACCGAGTCAGTTCGCAGGTCAAGATTGGACTGCGAACCGAGTCAGTTCGTTGGGCCAAGTTAAGCTGCGAACTGAGTTAGCTCGCAGAGCCCATGACCCGCGAACCGAGACGGTTATATAATGAAATTAGGTTTAAACCCTAATTAACTTTTCCCACTATTCATATACGAAATTGTTATTGTTCCAGAGACTTTTCTAGCAATCTAAAGGCTAGTTATTGATCGATCAACACTCTTGATATTCAATACAAAGCGTATTAGAATTCCGATTCACTAAATAATTGTGAGACAAATCGTTATAGATCCAATAACTTAGTATTAAGGGATTCCGCACCTTAATACCTTAAGATAACCTCGTTATCGATCCTATACATACGGACTTACATGTCATAAGCTTTTAATTTCCCAATTATATATTCAAGCGACCAAGTTGACAGTTCTTCATCTTCTTCCATAAGCATAACTCGTACTTCCCATTTTGTAGGCAAAGCATGTAGCAACTTCTTATTGACCTCAATTTTGGAGGACTCCATTCCTACTTCATTTAGTTCACACACCAATTGGGAAAATCTTGAAATAAGCTCATCGAATGATTAATTCTAGAGATGATCAAACAAATCAAATTTCTTTTTCAATAAATCCTTTCTACTTTTCTTCAATTGGTCATTTCCTCCAAACCTTTTTGTGATAGCATCCAACAAGTCATAAGTTGTTTCCTGTCGTTTGAAACGCATAAATACATCTTTCGGCAAACACATGGTTATTACCGCATACGCTTTTCATTCCTTATCATATTCTTTTCCTTCCTCAGCAGTCATTTGCTTGATTGTTTTAGAAGGAGCTTCATCTCTAAAAGTACCTTCAAGTCTTGGTTTAATATAGTGCTCTGTAATGGGGATCTAAAGGTCTGAATCGTTGAATGCTATAAAAGATTCAAATCTACTTTTCCAACTTGAGTAATCGTTGTTACACTTGTACACAAATTCTAACTATTCAATCTTGACTTGCTTTGTCACACAAAATCTATCAACAGTATAACCTATGGTCGTTTTTAAAACCGCCTGAATTGAAACAGGTGCGTTTCAGGCGAAGTAATCTAATTAGTGAGGGGTTTTGTATAATAGTGGGGTTTGATTTTTGAATTTTCTAATTTAAGCAAGCAAATAAACGCAAAATAAAGTAAAGGATATAAATAGTTAAAAGAGAGAGTGTGTTTGTTGTGATTTCATCGGCTAAGTTGTGGGATGATGTTTGTTAAGGTTAAAGCAATGGAAACTTTTATTCAAAATTTTGTATTTTATTATTTTAAATGCATTGTCGAATGTATCTAGCATCCTCAGACTATAAGCCCAAGAGAAGTTGATGCGCCCACCATTAGTCGTTCATTTTTCAGCGACAGGCAATCAGTGGGAGTTTTATAATTAGTAAGATTGTTAGGGCCTCAGTTCCTACTATTGCTTATCCTAAGGGTGAGCAAGTGCTAGGTATAACCTAGGGTCATTCCACCGTCGGTCCTTCTGACTGGGCCGTGCCATCTACATTTCTCGCCACCTCATCAACATATAGCCCCAACCGTCAATATGCTGTAAACAGAAAGACACGATCAACAAATTGTCATAACATTGATGTGTAAATATCTATTTATAAAAAATAGTAAAACAATATCAAAGCAACTATTACACAACTACTAAAGTATACCTAATTGGATGGTAGTATAGCAGTGATAAGTTTATCGAGTAGTCTCTCACATGAACAGTTTATATGTATTTTGAAGGTTATTTGTCTAATCTATAGCTAAGTTATCAAGAAGATGCCTGTTAACGACAAGCTGTCAAAAGGTATTTATAACTAATAGAAGTTTCACCTCTAAAGTTGGACAATAAATAGATAAATATTTAATATTGCAGAATTAATTATCTAAATTACTTGTTTTCAAAATGCAATCGTTTAATTAAGTCATAAAGTGCAAGTTTCTTTGAAAAATTAATAATCTCAATTATGCTTAATCAATTCTACTAACAAGGTGATTTAATCTCATAATCCTAGTGCCTAGAGATTACTAAAATCATACAAGATATCTCTTAGTATAATTCACCCATATTATAATTCAAATAACATAATTCAATTATCTTATTGTTTCCAATCAAAAGTAAATGTAATATGAAATCTAAGAGTTCTCACTTATTAGCACAATTATCACATCAATTGAATAAGTTAAATAGATCAAATACAAATCGTTCAACGATTAAACATCATATCACACGCATAATAAAAATCTAAATATCATGTCCAACATCTAGGGTTATTAGCCTAGATGAACACAAAGGAATTAGCCCATTTTCATGGGTTCAATCAAACAAACAATAATAATCCAAGCATAATTCATACTCGGTTACAAAGGTGAATTAAACATAAACTAATAAAGATTCAAACAAATAGAAACAAACCTTAACTTCTATGATGATTAAAAGGTTGATGAATAACCTAGGGTGTCCTTAAAAGCTCTCCAAAGTAAACTCTAATCGTCCACACTTAATTGATGATCAAAAGTTAATGACAATTAGGATTTAATTAAGAATAAAAGCCAGAAATCCGTAACCGCCCTAAGTACCCGGCGGGTAGCAGGGGTACCCGGCGAGTAATTCCAAATCCCACCCGATTGGGTGTCTTGTTCCCGTCTAAGCCTTCAAACTGGAAGTGATGAGTACCCGGCGGGCGGGTACCATCACTTCCCGACGGATATAAATGAAATCAAAATCTATGTTCCAAATGTCCCCGTTTGAGCAGAACCCGTTCGGGTATCAAGTACCCGGCGGGTAGTGATTGATTTCTTCTGTTTTCTGTTTTCTTCGTTTTCCTTTGACATCTTTGACCTGAAAATAAGTCTAAGCTAACTAAGTACCGAAAGTTCATAAATTGACTAAAATAATATACAAATTGGACTGATATTGCCGTTAAAAATATGTCTAATTTAGGCAATATGAAACATATATAAAATTTAGGGAAATTATCCGTCTTTGTCCATGTGGTAGTCTTATTTCATGGTTTTTATCATTTTCTGAATTTGCTCTCAATTTTTATCCCTGCAGTTTTCAGTATTTCCAAAATTGTACTCTTCACTAACTTTTGTTAAGTTTTCAGGTAACTTTGTATAAATGGCCAAAATACCCAATCTTGTTCTTTACCTTCTTCTTCAAGATCTACATCTAGTCTCTATTTCCTAATTTCCCCATTTTAACCACACGTTCATGTTTACTCTTTTTTTTCAATTCCTCTCTGAAACACAAACACTCACTATCATCGCCTTCATCAACGATTCAAACCAAATTCAATTTAAACCATCTGCTACAACCATAAACTAAAATCACATATTTCAAAATCCTAATTTCGGAAAAGCAACAAACTCTGGCGAAATTTCGTGGTTGTGGCGGATCAGGTTTGTAATTGCTTTTGATTTCGAGTTCTTGGTGGTGGTGGCGGATCTAGAAACCCTAACTGAAAACCCCCCCAAAATCAATGAACGCAGATCTTGAAATTGAACAACCACAAATTGATTCCTTCAAACACTTCACTGGTGATAAACTCCGATGGTATCATCAACAACAGATCCAGATTTGGTCGCGATTTCTTGGTTTATGATTTTTCAAAGTCACGAAACCTATAAATGGGCTTCTGAAACATCACACGTATACAGAAACATGAAACCATTAATGGTTAGAAACTGGTTTTAGATCCGGCGTGCTTATTAGCTTGGTGATATCCGGCCATGGCATTTATGGCCTTACAACGATGACCTCCAGCCAAATCCTTACGTTTTCGAGTCAATCAACACCAAACAACCTTCTTCGAAACCCAGATCTGGGTTTTATATAATTTATGTCTTATTTTCTTATGCCGCTACCACTGGATCCGGTTGCCGGCATAAGGAGGAGGATATAGTTTTAGGTAGTGATTGTCGTCGGCATTTTGGGTCACAATCGACGGAGCTTGCGCGATAGTGGTGTCAATTGAAGGGTTGTCAGGTTTGTGTGGTTAACTGAAAAATAACATCGGAGAAAAGGTTGTTGATGATGATTCTTAATCAGGATGTACATGCATGTGTAGATGTATGTGTATGTGATTAATCAATGATTTTTCAATTTTTATAGTCTTCCTGATTTGTGATATGCAGGTATGTGTGTGATTTTGAGTAATTATGCTATTTTGACGTTGAAGGTTCTCAAAAGAAATTGGTATGCTGATGATGAGTTAATTTGGTATGCTAATAATTGTAGTTGTTGATTTCTTCGATTTTTTAGTTGCATGTTCTCAATTTATTGGTACGGTAATGATGAGTTAATTAGGGTTTGGTGACTGGACTAAATGGTATAAGAGATAATGAATAAAGTAGAAGAAGATAGGGTATTTTGGTCAATTTACATAGAGTTAACGGGAAACTTAACGAAAGTTAGTGAAAAGGACAATTTTGGCAAAATTGAAAACTGCAGGGACAAAAATCGTGAGGAAATCCAGAAAAAGATAAAAACCATGAAACGCGACTACCACATGGACAAAAATGGATAATTTCCCTAAATTTTATTTAAACATAAATATACAACAATTTGAGACTTACTCTATTCTCTAAGTATCCACTCTCAATATCCCCATATAATCGTCCCAAAAACTCCTTCTTCAACACCATAATGGGGATGAATAGACAATGAACGTCTTCGCCATTCTCATATAACTCACGCACAGTGGATGGCTCGGGTTTGACCCTACGCGGTGGTGGTGGTAGCGGAGTGAGAAGACCCGTTTCTGGGTTCTGTAGACTGCGAAATAACTCATTTATCTTTCCCCCTTCGTGCACCGCCTCAACAGGAGAATCGTGCTGCACCTTTTAACCATGATCCTCAACAGGAGGATCTCGTTGTACCCTCTTAATAAGGGGATCCTTAATAGGGGGATCATGTTGCACCCCCTCAATGGATCTTGCTACAGATCTTGACGATGAAAACGTCGTCTCCTCACTCTACGTTGTCTAGGTGTCGAGAACAGCGATTGCATAGCCCAGGCTGCTCGCCCCTCTCGTGTACCACAACACAAAGTAATCTCACGTGGCACCGAAATCTTGGCTGCAGAAGGGGGACCTGGGTCAGATATTTGACCGTCATCATAATCGTGGTGGTCAGATGAACGTCATAAGCATCATGGTCGTGGTCGTGGTCCTGAATTAATTAATAATAAAATGTGTTAAATACAAAATCAATTAAGATAACATTTGTAAATAACAAACTATATACAACTTAACACCTGAATCAGTGTCTCCACCTTCTCGTGTAAAGTGGCGATGGTGACAGATTGCGTGTCCACCCGCTCTACTAATGTGGCCATAGTGGCAAACGACGTGTCAACCCGGTCTAGTAACGTGGCGATGGTCGCATCCTGCGTGTCTACCCGCGCCCGTAATATACCTATGGTGGTAACATGAACAAACAAAGGTTCAGAAAGCGAAAATCAAAAGGATAGGTGCAGAGACTCGATGGAAGTTGTTCTAACAAATGGAGTTGATTGTCTTACATTGGTAGAGAGATGTGTGATGAGATAAGGTGGGAGCAGGGGGCGAGACTGATCCTTCTGACTCATCTGGGCCTTCTCTGTAGGCTACTCGACATCGTCATTATCATCGGTCTGCATCTGCTCGTCGAAGAAACCGCAAGAATCCACCCACCAGTTATAATTCTTCTCAATATCAGTCGGCTTAAGCGTCCTCAATGCCCTTAACTTTTTTTCACCTTCCTCCTGCAATTTCAAATTAACAAAAATCAAAGTTATATAATTTTTAAATGTTAACTACTAATACAATAAAACTACATCACTTACCAAAATAGTCATAATAGAGATATACTATCTTCGTGTATGCACCTTCTTGAGTCGCCTCCAATACACTACCGGAGGAACTCCAGTCTTATCCTCCTCACATTGTTAATCACCTGATGGTGAAATGCCTTCCATATCCAAATCTTAAAAGCCTATACAAAACCGACCATTGTGTATGCCATCCCAGGATGTATCTGACTGCCCCGTCTCTCCAATCCAACATACAACTGGGACTAAGTCAACTCCCAAAGACAAGAACCCCAATGGTACTCGTTAACAACACTGAAATCTTCAAGCAATTGAAGATATTAGTCGTCAACAACTTGCTTGGGCTGCTTCCCAAAAAACCCCGCTCCACAAGCATAATGATACATAAATGCACACAATCCTCATCACTCAGCTTTTTATCCCCATCAAATGTCTCTTTCTGTTTAAACTTTTCTGCCACCCATCAATAGATATGCACTTTACAGTCTCTGGGTACACCTGATCACTAAATGCAGGATTCATCTTATGAAGATTATCTAGAATATAATCCATCATATAAGTCGTGGGACCGAATCGCAATCCGGGGCACCAAACCTAACGCCCTCCACCCAAACCGTATCATATAACTCAGGGTCAACCTAAACCACAACTCAACTGCCTCCTCAATAGGTTTTTTCAGCCTTGGACGCTCACATCGTCTCTGGAGTATATGATGTACATAACCCGGGTCATTGTCCGGACACATCAAGTCCGACCAACTTTCGAAGGATGTGCCTCTAGATATTTCAGTTTGCTCAGGTGTCAATATCCTTTTAATATCTTTCACAATAGTGAGTTGACTTCTTATGGTCCACAAAGCATCAAAAAACTCTTGAGAATTCAACAATTAAGAGTCGTTATTAGACATAAACAATTAAACATAGTCTAAACGGGTTAAATAATTCAAACATAGTCAAAACAGGTCAACATACTCAATATTAGTCCACATTGTTCTCACTCCCCTTTTTTCAACAACAGTGTTCCCGCTGAATATTGTAACACGTAAATCACCATTTGTGTCTCATGGTTTATCAGCTCACACTTTTTAGATGTTCTTTCATAATAATATGAAGATTTGAAGAAACATTAAAAAAATATGTAAATTGGTAAAACCATTAAAAAAGTATATTAAAGATAATAGAATGCTTTAAAAAATGATAGCATCATATATACATTGTACATAAAAAAGATGATTTCTCTATTATTATTGTCTCTCTTTTTAACGTTCAAGTGTGTGCAAATATGTAATAAAGACATATAATATCAGGAAAAATTTGATACATATTAATAAACCTACAATATACAGATACAATATACAATATAATATAGTGATTCTATGCATAGAAGACCAGAACAACGGGAGTAAGCATATATAGCCAAAATCCATTTTACAAACTCTTCATGAAGATGGTGTGCATAATTTAAAATAGTTGGGACATCATAGTTGGAATATCACTAGAGGATTATAGCTAGACTGCTAAGGTGATAAGAGATATAAGTATGATTGTGATGATCATTTGACATGAAACCACCAATTTGTTACAGAAATAGACATATACGTATATTTTCATAGACTAAAACACTTTGATTCATAATTTTTTTAATCAGATCCAAACTTATTAAAAGTTCAACTTTAAACAAGTCAGTAAATGTAAAATGATCATTAACTCTTTTGTCAGTTGCATCACTTTTTTTAAAGACAATCGCTACTGTGAGTTAAAGAAAATATATTTCTCCTTCTACTAATTAGACATGCTAATTTGCAATGGTTTAAGAACCAGTTCGAACTTGTTGGATATAGTGTTCAAGATCATCAAATGAGTCGGTAATATTTGAAATAATAATAGAGTCTTTTTGGGTTGCCCTAAAGACACAATCTAATGATTACTTGAGGGACCGGTTTGTCATTAATTAATAGTTTAATTAGTTTCAGGGGGTAAATATATAATAAAGGGAATCTGAGTTCGATCTCAACTAGGACTATAATTATATATAAATAGGGGCTTAGGGTGAAAACCCTAATTGCTCATTCCTTTGTCGTAGACCACTCCCTCCCCTCTCTTGATTTTCTATTTATTGTATTATTCTCTAAGGTTTGGTTTAATCAATCAAGCTTAGAGCTTATAGCCTTTAATCTGAAGGTTATCGTTTTGGGTGTTGATTCCATTAGTGGGATTCTCCTTTAGATCCTCTTTCATTCGACATTGTGGCTAAAACACGTTCACAAGGATTGTCTCCGATAGCAAACAATGTAAGATTTTGTTTGCATGAAGCTTCATCAGGTCATCTTTCGACAAATTTACCAGATGCAAACTGTCATACACTCTCAACAGCTCCTTCTCATCAACATCCTCCATGACTGCTTCAGCTATCTTGCTGTCAACGTACCACCACTTTAGATTTCCAAGAATGTTCTGTGGCATTCTTTTCAACGGAACCCTCTTCAAGCATTTGACTGGTCTATAGACCATCTTCATCTACGGCTTGTTAGAGATAGGATCAATCCTGGTCAGGTCTCGAACTCTTTTACCCGGCTTTGGCTTTAAACTTTCAAAGTTATTTGATCTTCCTTCACGCTTTAATATTCTTTCTAAAGCATGAGCGTAAGGATCATTTCCAATATTTACCAAGTCTAGCCAAGCTAGCTCCTTCAGTTTAATATTCGGCAACGAGCTAAAGGTCTTCAGGTTGTTCTTCAAGTAATGAATCCCAACATATCTTTTTAGAATGAACAGCTTCAGATCGCTGTCATAAAACCAACTTATGATGCCTCGCTTCAGCTTTCCTGATCCTCTGACACTGATATCACCTTTATATTTTATTTCTGGTTCCTTTTCAGTCTTCTTGAACCATAATTTCTTTAACTCATCTCGAGTTGGTTCAACTTCTTCAGAATCTGATTCAACTTCAGGAGCTAAGTCTTGCTCCAAGTTAATCACTTTCTCACCAGCTTCATCTTCAACAATTACTTCAGTTACCGGTTGCTTTGACACTATAAATTCATCAATATCAGCATCGTCATCTGGAATGATTTCATCATCTGATTTCCAGTCTGCAACCTCCTTATCCAAAATCTCTCTTTCCTCTAACTCGAATCCCTCGCTATCAGAATCGTCCAAACCAAGCAATGCTTCTATAGTATCAGACTCTGTTAGATTAACTGGAAGCTGCCCAAATTCAATCCCTGATTTCTGGCTGCCACCACCATTTGCCGCTGCACCACCACTAGACCCTGATTCTGCCCCCCAACCACCTTTCTGATCCGTTCTTTCTTCGATTTTCTTGCTCCAGTCTGACCCTTCTACTGGTGCTTCACTGGACTCTTTGTTCCACCCTCCAGATGGTTCAATCTCTTCTTGAGGCTTTGTTACACCTTGCCCAGATCCGCTCATACCAGCACTTTGACCAGACTCCCCCTAAGCTATTACTGCACCTTGCCCTCTAGATGAAGAGCCAGGCAGCTCACCTTCTTTGGGTGCGCTTGGATCATTGTCACGGTTATTATCAGCTTTAAATCTCAACTCATCTTCCCTGCACCCTGTTGTCTGACTCCCCCTAAGCGACTAGCGCTTCATTTGGAAGATAGTAACCTCATTTAGCCGCACTTGATCTTCTAACTTTTCAAGGCTCTTTTCTAAGCGCTCGTTAATAGCCGTCAAATTTGTGACTCGTACTTCCTAGCTTGTAACAACATCAAGCTAGTGATCCGGCCCTCAAGATAGGTAAACTTATCCGGATCTGAGAGATGAGCAGCCGGGTTGGGAACAGATTGGGTGGGTTGAGTCGTAGGTGGGGCAGTAGTAGGTGTAATCGATGGAAGTGTGGGTGGTGTAGTTGTGGATGTAACTGGTGGTAATTGTACAGTCGGTGGAACGACGGGTGGTGGTGAATGACATATGATTTGTGGAGCTTGACCACTCTCTCCAATAACAATACCAGAGGAACGCAGGCGCTTACGTGCTTGCACCTGGAACCGGTCTGGTTCAGATTCGACATTGGAGTCCACGGGAACATAGTCATCGTCCTCCTGGACCTTTTTCTTTTCCCTTCTCCTTTTCCCTGGCAGCTTTGGGGTCACGCAACACCCCCTTAGAACCCTAGAAAATGATCATAGGTTGATCCGAATCACCATCGTCATCCCCATCATCATCATCATCATCATTATCATCTTCAGCATCAGTCTTAGTGGCCTCATAATCATGAGTTGTATCCTTATCAGCTTCATCAGATGGCTTGCTTGGCTCAGCTGCATCAACACCTTCAGAGAAATACTTGTCAATGTCTCACAGTTCCTCCTCAACAGTCTGTCTTCGCGAGCCCGAGGCTACATCACTTGGGCCTGTTTCAACATGAAGAACCGCGTTGACCAACCTTTCAGCAATAGCAGCGTCAATACGCTCTCCCTCAGTAGGGTGCTCTAGTTGGAGCAGGATATCTTCAACAACCTCCTGTGGTGGCTCAGCAACAACTGCCACATGCTCTGCCACTTCTTCTTGTGCCGAAGCCGGCCCTGGTTCTTGAAGTGGAACCTCAGCATCTGCCTGGGGCATTGGCACATCCAACCAACCATTATCTGGTAGAGCCTGATAAGCAGCATCAATAATCGCCCCAAACAAGGGCACGGCCTGAGGCCTATCAGCAACACCTCGCCTTTTGTTGTGACTGAGGCAATGGCCAAAAATTTTCTTATCAACCGGCATCAGATGAACAACCGGGTTGATAGTTGGAAGATTTGGAAGCAAGGCATTGATCACCATCATGACAAACCGAGGGTATAGAATAAAATGCTCCTTCACGCTCCCCTTTATCTTCTGCACCATCTCATCGAAAAAGTACTGAGAAAAGCAGTAGGGTTTGTTGTAAACAAGGGAAATCATCCCAGACTGCATCTTGTGGTTCATAGTGTCGAACCCTGCCTTCTTCGGCCCGAATGATACCAGCAGAATGTGCATTAGATATCGCCACTGTCCGTACACCAAGCTCTTGGTGTATTGGGTGTGGGTAACGTTTCCCACATAACCCATGCGTTGAAATGCGCCAGCACGCATCTCAAGAGGAAACTCAGCAGAAAACTCGATATCGGCACCATTCACGGTAGCCCTTATCACCGGTTGCTGAGGCTCACAATCATGTACCGCCGTTGCCCAGAATTGGGTGAGATATGGGAAACTCAAAGTCGGCGAATGAATTAGAGCATAGAACACTTACGAGCACATGAGGAAGTCCAACATGCCTCGAAACGGTTCAGTGGCCGGATTGGCCAGATCAAAAGTAACTGCCACATTATGCTTGTTGAAGAAATCACGCACTTGATCAGCCATTTCTGCAAAAGTAAACACAAACACACCAAAAATAAATAATAATAATGTTAGAGATTGGACATAAGTAATTTAGAGTCCTGCATGCAAGATTCCACAATTAAAATAAGTCTAAAAAATTTCAAAGTTCAAACCAAAATAGGTTCGTACGAACTTATAAGTTCGTACGAACTTACTTCCTTTGTAGGTTTGTACGAACTTACAGTTTGACTAAGTCAAACTTAAGTTCGTACGAACTTACTGCCCTTGTAGGTTCGTACGAACTTACTGTTTGACCAAGTCAAACTTAAATTCGTACGAACTTACATTGGCTAGGTTCGTACGAAGATGTAGGTTCGAACGGAAGAACTGAAACGCAAAATTCAAAAATTTTGTTAAATAAAACACAATCAGATATTTGGAAAAGGTGCGCCTAGGTTCGTTTTAGCCTAATCAACCTTAACACATCAGTTTCAACCAAGTATGCATCACATATTTAATTTTTAAGTTTGTTTTTATAAAAACCTAACTTAAATCCGAATGTGTATATATTTAGAGGTTCAAATCATAAATAAAATACTTGCGAAGATGCGGTTTATGTTAGTGATGATATTTAACGGTTTGGAATGCAAAAACTCAGTCCCAAACAGGATTTAAATTCTAAAATTGTAAGTTCGCAGGCTGTTGGTTCGTAGGGGCGTATGTTCGTACGAAGATAGTTAGGGTTTTGAAAATGAAAAGTTTGACTTACTTTGACCCTTTTATACCCTAAAAACTAAGTTCGTACGAACTTAGTCTGCGAACCTACAATCTAAGTTCGTACGAACTTAGATTTTGCAAACCAAATTGTTTATAATTTTCAATTTTAAAACATTTTGGACTAACCTAAATATTTAGACAAATAATGGATCAAAGTTTGAGCAATTAATAAAACAAAATGTGAACAATTCCCAAAAACGAAGAACTTTTATTCATTTATTTATTTTAAACACTTTAAAATAACATAAAATGTAAAAAAAAAGCGAATATGAAATTGTTCATATTTGAAACGTACATTCTTTTTAAGAGTGTCACTGATACAAAGATCGAATTAGCCATGATGAGAACCATACACAATTAGGAATTTTCATTTATTCCTTTGATTATTATTGTTGTAAATGATAGATCACAATGATTATCAGTATTGTTGTCCACTTAAACATTCGGAATTCAGAATTCTCAAGTACATATTAGATTATGGTTCACGATTTCCTGTGTATCTCACATTTGATATACCCTTAAGATCTAGATAGTCAAGAATAGCATGCATCGGATATTTTTCATTTTTATGTCATCTTTAATGTCAAGTCATTTTGCTTTATCAGTAATGTACATAAGTACATGTATCAACTATAAGACAAGACTAAGGTTAGAAGCAAACAAATCTAAAATCAAAGCAAATGTGACAGGTCTGTACTTCGTACAACAGAGCGACATAGTTTGACTAGAGACCTTGAAAATGTTATTTTTGTTTCGCGGTCAAGTTTGTTCAGGTGTAAGGAAACACTGACTGAATCTAGGTCAGCATGTTTCTAGATGTAGCAGAAGAAACAGTCAATGAACCCCCCAGATGATTAAGTTTTATTTTATATCCAATATCAAGTATTCATGTACGATCTATCTCCTAAGAATTAAGACTTAAGTCGTACATCAAATTAAAGATTTAATACTTGAAAACCATTATGCCTAATGCCTACCAATACATCATCATGTGAAGCTATCAAATACGTTGCATTTTAGGTATATTTATTGTGTATGTCCTGCATCTAAAAGCCACACATATAAAATGTTCTAGGCATGGGTAATGATTTCATCATTTCAATGCAATTAATACAGTGACCCTCAATTTCTTATTATTTTTGCAAAGACAAAAAGTAAAATAAACTAAGAAATAAAAATGCACTAAGTTCTTTTGTGGGAAAACTTTACTCAGGATTTCTCATCCCATTTAGTTGGATTAAAAGCTCAAACCGAGACCTATCAAATGCCTTGGTATAAAGGTCGAAAAGATTGCCATCAGTTATCACCTTAACTAATTTAATCAGATGTTTTTCAGCACAGTCACGAATAAAATGATGTATAATGTCAATGTGTTTCGTTTTACTATGCTTAACCGGATTATTAGTTATGGACATGGTAGATTGGTTATCAATCATAATAGGGGTACTTGTAAAGTTCAAACCATAGTCACGCAGCTGTTGTTGTATCCACAATACTTGTGAACAACAACTACCAGCTCCTACATACTCAGCCTCACAGGTTGAGATTGCGACCGACGTTTGCTTCTTACATTGCCATGAGACAATGCGACCACCTAGCAACTAACAACCACCCGAGGTGGTGATATCGCCTAAATTAGATATATTTATAGGGGCGATATCGATCCAATTTGTATATTATTTTAGTCATTTTATAATCTTTTATTACTTATTTAGTCTAGTTTAGTTTCAGGTTAATAATCGAGAAGAGATCGAAAAGATATAAAGAAAAGATCAAGAGTTGATGGATTTTTGCAGCTTTTGCGAGGCTCCACAGTTTTGGCCATAACTCCCTCATGCGCACTACGATTGAGGTGATTCAAGTGCCCAAATATCCGGAACTCAAAGGGCTACAACTTTCAAAAAGGGACCTAGGGCTGAAAATGAAAAGTACCCTCCCGGTAGGCCTAGTACCCGCCGGGTACTCATGAAAAGTAGCTGTTTTGGCCTAGCCGGGTACATGACACTCATCCGGGTGGGAAGGCCTTAGTACCCGCCGGGTACTTGCATTTCCCGCCGGGTAGAAGGGTCGGTTACAGCTTTTTGGCCTAAAATATACCCTAAACCCTAATTATCATTAACTTTTTGATTAGCTATGGATTAAGGACGATTTTTGGGAGTTTTGGAGAGCTTTTGGGGACACCCTAAGTGATCTACCCTCTTGTAATCATCCTAGAAGTTAGTACTTTATTTCTTTCACTTGAATCTTATTTAATTGATGTTTATTTCATATTTGTAATTGCATTAGGGATTATACTTTGATTATTATGATTTGTTTGATTGAACCTATGACAATAGGCTAAACTCTTTGTGTTCATCTAGACTAATAACCCTAGATGTTGGACTTTTCATAATTAGAATTGTTTATGCGTATGATTTGATGTTTAATTGTGGAACAATTTCTATTTAATTATTTAACCTATTCAATTGATGTGATATTTGTTCCAATGAGTGAAAACTCTTGTGTTTAGTATTACATTTACATGATTATGAATCTTGTGCGTTTAATTGGAGACAATAGATGAATTGAACTAGGTTATTGAATTGAAATATAAGTGGATCATATTTAGAGACATCTTATATGATTAGTAGTCTCTAGGACACTAGGATTATATAGATTAAATCATCAAGTTAATAGACTTGTTTGATCATAATTGGAATTAATAACTTGTCAAGGACACTTGCATTTTAGTATTTCAGTTAAATGATTATTTTGTGAAAACAAGTAATTTAGATTAATAATTCTTATACGTTTCATACATTTCTAGTTATTGTCCAACTCTACTGGTGAAATGTCTAGATGAACATACTTCTATCCTTTGGTTAACCAATTGAGTTAATTGCTTTTTAGTTAATACCATCTTTTGACTGTCTGTCGTTAAGAGGCAACTACCCATTTTTAATTATAGGTTAGACAAATAATTCTTAAAATACATATAAACTGTTCCTGTGAGAGACTACCCGGTAGACTTATCACTGCTATACTACTATCCGATTAGGTACACTTGCCTAGTTGTGTAATAGTTAGCTTTGACTTGTTTACTAATTTTTATAACTAGATATTTACACATCAGGTGGATTTCCTATTCAAGTTAAAACCTCCATAGTCCGAGTCAGTGTAGGTAACAAAGTCAAAATTGCCACCTGATAGATACCAAAGACCTAACTTAGGTTTTCCCTTTAGGTAATGCAAAATTCTCTTTGCTGCCTTCATGTGTGATTCTTTTGGATTAGATTAAAAGCGAGCACACAAACAGACTACAAATGTTATGTCCGTTCTTGAAGCAGTTAGACACATGAGAGAACCGATAATGGCCCGATATTGAGTCGGGTCCACATCTTTAGAGCTCTCAGTATCTGGTCCGAGATTATGATTCAGTTGAATCGGAGTGCCATATGAAGAACTGTCTATCATTTTGAAACGCGTAAGCATTTCATGAACATACTTCGTCTGATGAATGAAAAATCCATCCTTCTTTTGATCCACTTGTAATCCTAAGAAGAAGTTCAATTCACCCATTGCACTCATCTCAAATCTCCGCTTCATGACTTGCTCAAAGTCTCTGCACATTTTCTCATCAGATGATCCAAAGATGATATCATCGACATAAACTTGTACAAGTAGAAATCCTCCTTTTCCCACTTGATGAACAAAGTGCTATCTATATGTCCTCTTTTGAACCCATTTTCCAAGAGATATGTAGATAGTGTCTCATACCAAGCTCTGGGTGCTTGATGCAGGCCATACAGAGCCTTGTCTAATTTATAGACTCGGTCTGGATGGTCTGGATCACTGAATCCCGGAGCTTGTTGGACAAACACCAGTTCTTGAACTTTACCATAAAGAAAGGCACTCTTAACATCGAGTTGATATACCTTAATCTTCTTATGTGCAGCATATGCCAGAAACAATCGAATTGCTTCTAGCCTTACTACTGGTGCGAACACCTCTGTATAATCAATCCCTTCTTGGGTAGATCAACTAGTTCCCATACTTTGAGCTTTTTGAATTGAGCAAGCTCTTCTTGCATAGCCTCTACCCAGGAGTTATCTTTGAGAGCCATTTGAACATTTTTCGGCTCTATTTGAGATATAAAACAACTATACATGCACTTATGCATGATCCCAGTATCTTGGATTGATACATATAGACTAGTTGTTGGACCGTTAAAGGACAGACCTTTCACAATGAATCAATATCAAATGCTAAAGCGCGGAATTCAATAGCAAAATCAAAGTACGTTAACAATTAAACTCAACACAATCAATCACAATAATATATTTAACAAACCAAACCAGATGTGATTTACAGATGAATGACCAGAGAGAATACCACAGGCTGCACAATTTCGTATTTCAGCAACAACAGATCTGAAACCCTAAACGAATTTATACTTGTCTAATCAGCCTGTTTAGCGATATTGTAATATCGCATATGCGATATTGTAATATCGCTTAAGCGATATTGCAATATCGCTAGTTCCAAAAACAAGACTAATTATTACAACTCGATAACCTAGACCAAGTGACAGACACTCTAAATGTACCAACAAACTCCCCCATGTCTGCAGCTTGGTCTTCAAAAATAATCTTCAGTTAAGTCTTCAATCAAACTCCTCTATGTCTTCAATATTTAGACACTCCCCCATTGAGATAGCATGGTCTTCATAATATTGATGTTCAGATTCATGTGACTGACACACCTTTTGCATACAATAAGATCTTCAAACTATATGACCATCTCTCAATCTTTAGCAGCTTCTCCAATATAATTTATCTTCACAGTCTTTGGAGAATAACCAACATCTTTTATATCTTCAATATTTAACTTTAACAAGATATGTGATATTGAATAAAACAACATAGAACTAAAATATTTTTGTAATTTTCTTTATAATTTAAAAGTAAAGAATACCAAAAAGAAAATAAATCGGGGATAAGATTGTAATATGTCTGCTTAAGGATCATATCAGGATATCATGCATTTATTAGGAAATAGTAAGTGTTATTTTGATTATCAGTATATTTGTCCAAATTTAAATTTAGCACGCAGAGTTAACTAGCCAAAGAGACAATCAGGAACAAGACGATTAGAGGTATTGTTTTTCCACTTAAACATATAACATACTCAACTTCAAGCTTAGCAATTATTGTGAGAGTGAATAAGTCTTCGTGAATCTCACATAGATATACCCCTAGTATCAAGTCATGCTCAAAACTTCGATTGATTAGAGAAAGCATTTGAATTCAACATTTTTAAGAATCAAGCCAGCGGTGACAGGTCTGTACTTACGTACAACAAAGCGACATACACTTGATTCAGGTGCTTGCAAAACCAAACTTGGTCAAACCATTTGGCGACCTTGTAAGTAATCTTTGATTTTATAAGATTTGAAAGTACTTTTGACTTAAGTTTGCAGTGTTTTTGAAAGTATACTGACTGAGACCAGGTCTGTACAAACGTACAACAAAGGAAACAGACAGCATAATTCCCCAAATGTTGTCATATACAAACTCAAGTTAATAGAAGCATGGCATGCTGACACATAAGAAGTAAGACGCATTGTCATACATCATATGATGATCATCACAAAAGATCAGACACAGATTAAGAGATTTCTTAGTTGCTCAAAGATGAGTATGATAATGCCTACCAATACATCGTGCAAGTAATCAGATGTCTAGAAGGTCAAGTATAACAGATACGTGATAAACCTACTGATACATCAAACATAAACCTTAAAATTTCCATTTTGTGTACATGTCACCTGATGAACTATCATATTCCAAGTTATTTACAGACACAATCCAAAATGTTTTCCAGAATTAAGAATCTTGCTGTTCAAATTTCTGATTTTTAAATTACTCCCCCTGAACAGCAAATTCTTTTCTCAATTCTAATTCAAAGGTTATCCCCTAAAACTTAAACTAATTTGAAATATATATATAATTTTTTAATTTAATAAATTTCGCAACGTTACATTTCTTGGATACTAAAAAGTATAAAGAGTGGTTGTTGCATAAACTAACAAAAAGAACAAATAATGACTAAATAAAAGTTCCAAAATCACATATCAAGTCAAATCAATTCTTTTTAACCACGTTATTCCGTCTCGAAACGTTGATAAACTCAGCCAGTCAATCACAATGCACATCCTTGCAGTCACTAAAAATACAATCTATCAAAAAGCTGACTGCAACACCACAAACAATGAAACATTAGATTTTATGGGACACCCAAGCTTTGATAGGCTTGAGATGTCCATTAGCGTCCATAATCATCACATCAATGAGTTTATGATATTTTAAAAAGTCACTTGATTTCATTGTTGTTTTTTTTGTGGATTTTTGTTTCCACACCTGCTTAACATTGGATGATTTCTGATTAACTACATCAAAATTTCTAACCAGCGGTTGAGAAGATATAATGTTATTAACCTTTGAAATTTTAACATTACTAGATGACTCACGTTGTTTTGATCTCTGAAAGTTTCTATATTTAGGATGACGTGGATCATTTCGTGATGCCCATTTTCTAGCAAGCACCGGACACTGATTAATAAGATGACCCTGCTTCTTACAATAGAAACATGATCGTCTCTCTCGGAAAGTTTGGTCATCACTCGACAGTGGTTTCGGTGAAGGAGATGACTTACGAGGCTTGTTTTCAGGTACATTTACAGCACATGAACACTTATGTGAACATGAAGGAGTAAATGTATTTGCAGTTGAAGAAATCTTTTTAGAAAATATTTGACCTCTACCTTCGGTAGTAAGTATTAAATTTTCTGTCTTGTTGTTATTCTTATTAACTTTCTTTGTAACCTCGTGAGTTACATCCTCCACTTCCACCACCTCTTCAACATTTGTTGAAGGCACAAACAAAATAGGTTCAAATTTAGGCTTAATAAGCTCAGCCTTCTTTTTATTTGAACTTGGGACTTTAAGCAACTCAGGTCGCTTGACATCAACAGCCTTAACAAGATTAGGCAGTGTAACCTCTACAACTTTAACAGTAACTGGTTTCACAACAAGGTTTGTATCCTTCTTGAGAACAGAAGGGACATAATCTTTTATTTCATCCTGTGAGAGACTGGGCTGATTCAAGTTTGAGGGAGGAGGTTGGTTGTGATAACCAATTCCTGCCTTACTATTTGTATCAGTCCTTTGACTTTGCAGGATGTCGGAAAAGACCAGAGTAGATGTTGAAATATTTGCAAGTTTTCGTTTTAAATCAATATTATCAGCTTGAGCAGCAGCAAGATCCTTTTTAAGATGAGCAATTAGTTTTAAGTAGCTATCAATTTCATCTTGTTTGCTGTAGATCATAGCTTTCAACTCTTTCTTTTCTTCAATAAGTGTCTTTTGATTTATTACAAAAACTTTTTCATTATCTTTTAACACTCTGTTCGCTTGAATAAGACTTGTTAGATCTGTATTCAAACGATCATTATCTACTATGTACCTGTTGATTTTACCAGTTAATTTAATACAGGTTTCACAGTTAAATGAATCACATTCTACCTGATTCTCAACATCTGCCATCAGTGCTATATTATCTTGATCATCCATGGCCGAGAAGTCATAGGCTTCTTCATCTTCCAACATTATAGCAGCCTTGGCAACTTCATTGTCCTTCTTGAAGGCAGAAGGTCTTGTGAAACCCGTCGAGGGTTGTCTACCCTTCTCACATTCTCTTGCGAAATGGCCTAGGTTTTGACATTTATAACATCTGATCTTTGATTTGTCAAAACCCATACTCGTTTTATCAGTAACATCTTCAAGAGATTTCTTTCCTGTTTTCTTCAAATAGGTCTTCGTTCTTCTGGTAAGCATAGCCATGTTCCAACGAAGGTCCACTCTCTCTAGCTCATCAGGATCAACTTGAGCAAAGTCTTCATCGGTAAGATCTACCGAGCTAATCCTCTTCGATAAAAACTCATCATATGATGATAAAAACGCATTGAAGATTACTGCATGCTCATTGTGTGATGCAGTAGCAGAAAAGGATGGTTGGATTGAAAAAGAAGAAAATGTTCCTGGTTTAGATTCAGAAGTAGACGGCCCAGATAGAAGAGCTGTACTTTCATATCCAAAACTACTATTATCAGGAAGCAAAGAGCTAGATTTTGTGCTTTTCTTTTGGATATCCAAAGCACATGTTTCTAATTTTCCAATAAGTTGATCCAAAGACATTGCCAATACGTCTGGATCACTTTCCATCATTAATACTCGAGTTTCCCAAGAAGGAGGTAGAGCATTTAGTAGTTTCTTGTTGACCTCCATAGAGCTAAATTTGTGTCCACCCTCAGTCAGCTCATTCACAAGACGTGAATATCTACAGAACAAGTCCTTAACCGTCTCGTTCTTCTGAATATCGAACAGATCATACTGTTTCTTTACAAATTCCAGCTTAATTTGCTTGTATTCAGTGGTACCTCCACATCTTTCAGCTATACCATTCCACAGATCATAAGCTTTATCATGGTGTTTGAACATATTCATAGCATCGGCAGGTAAAGACATGGTTATAGCAGAGTGAGCCTTTCGTTCACATTCCCATGCCTTACGTTCCTCAGCAGTCATTGAACGAATGGTTTTTGGAGGAGGAATACCCACATGTTCTCCACCTGCAACCGGTCTAACGTATCGTTCAATTAAAGGTATCTCCATTTCAGGGTCGGTAAACGCAACGAACGATAAGAATCTCCCACGCCATTTAGAATACTCCATTCCCGGAGCAAAGAATGGAGGTTTATTTGCAGAACCAACTTCAGCATTGTGTTTCAACATAGCATTCACAGCTTGTAAAGTAGTCATTTTTAAAAATTTCAAATTTGTCCGAACGAATTTTTTCCCTCCAAAAATTTCAAAATTTTGGTCGAGTAAAATGAAAAAATTTTTTAAACAAGAATTAGGCAAAGGGAAGCACAAATTCAAAAGGGCGATATCACAGGCGATATTGAGAACAATATCGCTAAAATTAATTAGGTTGTTGGACCGTAAAGGCACAGACCTTAGACAATGTCGCTGAAAACCCTAATGGCGATATTGATGGTAATATCGCTATCAATATCGCTAAAATGGCTGTAAACCTTAAAAAAATTATTTTTTACGAATCAAACAAACATAGGGTTAAAAAATGACGAACACAGCTCCAAAAATCACTAAAAGTACTGATCAAATAGCTTTTAAGAATAATAAACAATTTGTTTATAGCAAAACTAGTTAAAAAGACTTTTAAACGTACGAATATTGATTCAATAAACCACTAATCCAATGATTACTGGCTCTGATACCACTTGTTGGACCGTTAAAGGACAGACCTTTCACAATGAATCAATATCAAATGCTAAAGCGCGGAATTCAATAGCAAAATCAAAGTACGTTAACAATTAAACTCAAAACAATCAATCACAATAATATATTTAACAAACCAAACCAGATGTGATTTACAGATGAATGACCAGAGAGAATACCACAGGCTGCACAATTTCGTATTTCAGCAACAACTGATCTGAAACCCTAAACGAATTTATACTTGTCTAATCAGCCTGTTTAGCGATATTGTAATATCGCATATGCGATATTGTAATATCGCATATGCGATATTGTAATATCGCTTAAGCGATATTGCAATATCGCTAGTTCCAAAAACAAGACTAATTATTACAACTCGATAACCTAGACCAAGTGACAGACACTCTAAATGTACCAACACTAGTGCTGTCAGATATCTCTCTACGAGTCTTTACTCCAGAACTCGGATCACCAATGATATTATCAATTGGATGATACTTGTTCACACGAGTCGAGATTGTAGTATCAACCGGTATGTCAGACCCTAGATTTGATCTAATCTCTCCCTCTGGTGTTGCTTCTTCTGCAGCTGTTTCTTGCACAGAATCTGTAACTTCAGATGAAGATGGGATATCAATTGAGGTGGGATCTAGGTCTACAATCGGTTCAGTAATCACTTCTTTACCTTTATCATTTGCAACTTCTGAACTTGGAACACTAGATCTTGGTGCAAATATATTATCTTCACCATCATCTAGTATAACATGTTCTAATCCTAGAGTGTCAACTTCACTTAGGATTGGAAGATTAAATGACTTGAAAAAAGCGTCATAATTAAATAACCATTCTGGTCCAGTTTGTACGGCTGGAGTATAAGATGTGACTTGTATGTTATATACAATCTCAACTCTTCCAGTTGTCTTATTATAGACCCTTTTGTCTGGAGATCCGGCTTCATATCCTAGGAAAAATCCTTCGTCAACCTTCTCACCAAATTTAGATTGATGTTTGGTTTTCAATAAGGTACAATGAACACCGAAGAGTTCAAGACCAGTCAGGTTTGGTTTTCGACCATTTAGAAGCTCATAACACGTTTTGTTATGTTTCTTAACGGGTAAAAACTCTATTGAGTACATGACAAGCTGTATTCACTGCTTCTCACCAGAAAATGACGGGAAGCTTTGAATCAGCCAGCATTGTTCTTGCTGCTTCAATCAAGGTTCTATTTTTCCTTTCAGCGACACAATTTTGTTGTAGCTCATAGGGTGCACTGAACTGGTGTTGAATTCCTTTGCTTAAGCAAAAGACATTCATTACCGAGTTCTTGAACTCTAGGCCATTGTCGCTTCTTATTTTCTTGACTCCTCGTCCATATTGATGTTCAATTCGGGTAAAGAATGTCATCAGCGTTTCTGCTGTCTCATCTTTTGTTCCCAAAAAGAATACCCAAGAGAAGCACGAGAAGTCATCAGTGATAACTAGGCAGTAGTGTTTACCGCCTATACTCCTTGCATTCACAGGACCAAATAGATCCATGTGAAGAAGGTCAAAAGTTGAGGCATTGGAATTTTGAGATTTTAACTTATGAGGTTGCTTGTGCTGCTTTCCTTTCTGACAAGGTACACATTTGCCCTCAAATCCAAACTTCTGTACTGCTACACCTAACACTAGTCCTTTTCTTACTATATAGTTCATCTTTCTAAAGTGCAGATGCGCCATTTTCCGGTGCCACAACTGAGAATCATTCTCAGATGCCTTGGATAGAAGACATGTCGACTCCTGAACAGATTCAGTAACACTCATGTCCATAACATAAGTGTCATTCTTCCTAAGAGCCCTCATGATTATCCATTCTTCTGGAATGAAAAATCCAGGTTTTAATATAAGTGCTTCTCTATCCGTGAAATGGACAGGATGTCCCTTATCACATATCCGAGATACACTCATAAGATTGTGCTTCAGCTCCTCAACATAGTTGACTTGCTCTAGCATAAGCTTACCATTTGTTACATTTCCCAATCCAGTAATTTGTCCACCTTTCGCTCCAGCGAAGTTGACATACCCTCCCTTCTTGTGTATGAAGTCCACAAGAAGATGTTTTCCCCCGTCATGTGCCTTGAGCAACCACTATCAACATACCACCAGTTTGCGGCACGTCTGATTAACTCCTGCACATTAAATGAAAATAATTAGTTGTCTAGGGGGACCCAAGCCACGACGGTCTTAGGTCTGCCATTCTCATCTACGAATGTGAACTCCTTCAAGTATCTATTACTCTTATCAGTAGAGCCGGATACTTTGGGAGTCTCACTCGTCTGAGCATGGGAGGTACTACCACTAGGCTTTCCTTCCAGAGACTTCTGAAAAAGTCTAGGATTTACTGGCCTTGGGTTTGATGTAGATCTAACCCTAGTTGAATAGTTATAACTTGAATTATAATAATTCTTATTATTACTATTAGGGTTGTTAAAACGGTTGTTGGGAGTTTGGTATCTCTATGGAGTCTTATTCCTAGAAAACTGTCCATAAGGGCTTCCTCCAGAAGAGGTAGTACTCCTAGAACTATCATGAGACGAAAACTTTACAGCTTTTAATGCGGGTTGTGTTCTCTGAGAACTTTGAGTTCTCTTAAATCCCAACCCATTCCTCCCAGAATTTTCAGCATTTTCATTTTCTTTAGTTTTACCTTCTGGTATGAAAACGCCAGACAACCTCAGTTTTATGCTTGTCGCCTCTGGATTTTTCTTTTTAGGAGGCGACACATACTTTACAGGTGATTGGTCTTTCTTCACCTGTACCTTTCCAATTTTGCCCTTAGTTGGACAAATGCTTGCAACATGCCCTTTTTGATGACATGTGAAGCATGAGCGTTTCATGAAGGCCTTTTTAGCGGCCTTTTGAATCACCATTTCGTCCAATTCAGGCAAACTTTGAGAGGAGACTGCTATAACCTTCTTACCCTTATCATTTTTATTATCTAAATTTTCATTTTCAGATTTGGGTAACTCAAGATTAATTTTGTTCTTTAGCTTCTCCTTGACACTTCCATGTTCGACCACACTCTCGTTTACAAAATTCGTTTTTAGTTCAGAAACCAGTGGCATGGGAGTGTCAGTTGATGATGATTCAGGTGTAGTGCTTGTCTCAGCTTTCGCAGGTCTAACAAAATGTATTAGACCAGGAACTGCTGGTTGTTTAGCAGAATCATCAACAGTAGACATCTCAGTTTCATCATAAATAAAGGAATAATTGTGATTAAAGGGAGGAGGACTTTCTGTATAGCCCATTCCCCTGTGATCACCAGGCTGTTTTTGGACGCTGAGCATGTTATCTAAGGTTTCGATAGAGAATTTTCTTAACTCTAATTTCCTGTTAAGATCAGCTATCCTAACCTTTGCATCACCTAATTCCTTTTCCCTATCAGCAGACAGTTTAGTCAATTTCAAAATATGTTCATGAGCCAAGTCATTTATTACACTTTGCTCATTTAACTTATCTTTTAAGTATTTCATGTCTGCTTTATCAGATTTTGCTTTACTTATTAGTTCTGAGTTTCTGATGTTTAATATGGTGTTTTCTTCTTTTAAAGATTTTAACTGAGATGTTATAACATCATATGATTCCACTAACTTCTCAACCTGTTCCTGAAAGTTAGTACATAACACACAGGCTTTAACTACTAGATCTAAATTAAGTAATACTTTTTGTTTCTCAGCGTCAAGATTTGCCATGTAGGCAATGAAGTCCTTTGAGCTCATTTCTTCAGTTGACTTCAGAGTCTTGATTCGTTCTTCATCAGCAGGTACATCAACCTCCATCTCAGTAGTTGCTTCCTTTTCTGAATCAGACCCCGCACTGCTTTCCTCCTTTTCTTCAGTAATGGAAGCCATAAATGTTTGCGGTTCCTCAGATTTTGTGCTCCAGTCATATGCTCCTTCTTGAGATTGAACCACCAGAGCTCTTGAAGTATGATTACTTCCTGAGCTCTGATTGTTATCCGAGGAGCCTTGACTGAAATGTCTTGACCCGTTTTGACCAGGAGCTTGATCTCTTTTAGGTCTCTGACATTCCCAAGCAAAGTGCCCAAAACCATCACAGTTATAGCACTTCACTTTGGACTTGTCAAAACCCAATTTGCTACTTACAAATTTTCTCCCAGTTCGATTCATAAAACGTTGGGCTCTTCTTGCGATCATGGCCATTTGCCATTGCAAGTCTATCTCCTCTGGATCATCTTGATCCAATTGATCATAATCCTCATTTATCAACCCAGGATCAGTGATCTTGCCCTTAATGAAGTTTTCACGAGATGCAATGAAAGAGGCAAGCAGGGCTACTTCCTCTTCAGCTGACTTCATACTCATGGGCATTGATTTAAAACTATTTGATGCCCCAGTTTTCAGTTTTCTATCAGCCCCTGAGTCTTCTGATGAGGCAATATAACAGACATTGCTACCAGTAGTTCTGATAGCCGAGTCAGTTTCACCCTCGATAGTATAAAATGCAGTAACTCCACCACTTGTAGATGCAGCAGAATCAGACCGTTTACCGTGGTAAACGCTGGAATCCTGAACCTGATCGGACCCGGTCTCTTTCCTCTGCATGTTCAAGTCGTATACACGCAGTTTCCCTATCACTTCATCAAGTGAGAGAGACTTATAATTGCTACTCTCTTTTATCATCAAGGTGTAAATGTCCCACTTTGATGGTAGAGCCTCAAGAAGTTTGTTATTCTTAACTATATCAGTATAGCTAAGACCAACATTTTCCATCTCTGTCATCAGATGGTAATATCGAGTAATGATATCCTCCAATGATTCAGACTTCATATGTTTAAAAACATAGAACTGTTTTGTAGGCAAAACAGTTCTACCCTCCTTGATTTGCTCATTCCCTTCAAACCTCTTAGATAGGTCATACTTTTTGAATGTGTGCTTTATCTCTTGAGGAAGGCACATAGTCAGAGCAGATAAAACCTTGTTTTCTGCTTCGTACATCTTTCTTTCTTCCTCCTTCAAGGATGAATATGAAACGAATCGCGGTTTACCCTCGAACATATAAGTGGGGGCTTCATATCCGTCCTTGATGCAGAGCCACATCCGTACATCATTATACTTGGCAAAGGATTCGAACCGTTCCTTCCACCAAAAGTAATCCTCTCCCTTAAGGAGTTTTGGAGGTGAGGCCGACTTCCCAACTTCATGGTCCATTTCCATCATTTTATTGAGATTCGACATAGTGAGATAGATTCAAACAAAGTCAAGTACAAAAAGTCAACACAAGTCAAACACTAGGTTCGTACGAACTTAGATTAATTCGAACTTATAAGTTCGAAGACTATCTAGGTTCGTATGATATCAAACGTTCGAACTTAGCAGGTTCGAAGCTGTAGGTTAGTACGAACTTACAACTGGCTAGGTTTGAAGGCTATTTTCGGTAGGTTCGTACGACACTTTCTGAAACGCACGAACTTGCTGTTCAAACTCAAATCTGAGCAAAAACTCAGATCTATAAAGATTCAACCGTTGAAATCGAATGAAACTTAAGGAATATGAATCACAAACACTCAAGGAAGCCGAAAGTACAACTTTTATCTTCCAAAACACTCTAAATCTTGTTTTCTTTGTGTTTTAAGCAATCCCAAACCCAACAAAAACTTGTTGAGGCTCTGATACCAATTGAAAGTCCCTTTGAACGGATCCAAACGGGATTACAATGTGTATTAGTTTGCGTAAAGGTTTAATACACACAAACAACAATAAAACAAGTGAAATGCAAGTGTTTATAGTATAAGTTCGTATGTATTCGAAGATAGCTCTGTATATTCGAATATATCAGTTTCCAAAAGCGTACAAATGAAATATTACAACTTTGTTTATATCGCCAGCAAGTTCGTACGAACTTAGCTGGTCCTAGGTTCGTACGAACTTACATGTTCGTACGAACATCCTAGGTTCGTACGAACTTAGAAACAAACTACCCAAAAAGGCTAAGTTAATAACAATTACAATATTAACTCTAAAACTAATAACAAAAACTAACTATTACAAAATAAGAGATGTTGTCACAAAACATGCACCAACATCAATATAACTAAAGGTGACTCAATGATTATACCCCCACATTGCATATTCTACCAAAGAAAGCCGTTTTCCTGGATAACAATTTTACTATAAAGAAACTGAAAGATTTTAGGAAAGAAGAGTTTTCGCTAAATATGAGAAAAGGACAGGAATCGGCTTTCTAACTTACTTATCTTAAAGAAATGAGAAAAACTCTTACTTTAAAGGCGATCCACTCTCTTTTGTGCATGAGTTTAGAGGCTAATAAGGATGAGTCATCCAACTTTAAGGAAGCAATGGCGAGCCCTGAGGCTGCCAAATGGAAGGAGGCTATAGAGAGCGAGATACAATCCATGTACGATAACTAAGCTTGGAATTTGGTTGATTATACCCCCAGCCCTAAAACCGTTGGATGTAAATGGATCTTCAAGATGAAAAACGACATGGATGGGAATGTACACACTTTCAAAGCTAAGTTGGTGGCGAAATGCTACACTCAGACTAAAGGAATTGATTATGCCAAATATCCTAATAGAGTGTGTATGCTTGAGAGATCAATTTATGGACTCAAACAAGCATCTCGCAGTTGGAACCTTTGCTTCCATGAAAAGGTCAAAGAGTTTAGATTTTCTAGAAGTCAAGATGAGTCATGCGTGTATGTCAAAGCTAGTAGGAGTGTTGTAGTCTTCCAAGTGTTATATGTTGATGACATACTACTCATAGGAAATGATATCCCAACACTACAAGGTGTAAAAACTTGGTTGGGAAATTGTTTCGCTATCAAGGACTTAGGAGATGCAGCATATATACTTGGAATAAGATCTTGAAGAGATTCAAGATGTATGACTCCAAGAAAGGGTTCCTACCCATGGGAACATGGCACAAAATTGAATAAGAATCAATGTCCCAGTACTAGTGATGAACTGGACAGAATGAGTCGAGTCCTATATGCTTAGGCTATAGGCTCGACCATGTATGCCATGACATGTACTCGTCTCGATGTCTCATATGCCTTGAGCATGGTGAGTTGATTTCTGGACAACCCTGGCGAAAGTCATTGAATTGCGGTAAAGAATATTCTCAAGTATGTAAGGAGAACAAGGGATATATTCTTAGTATATGGGGGAAAGAAGAGCTCATAGTGGCAGGTTGTAGGTTCCCCTAGTGTTGGATGCACGAGGTAATCAGTATATTCGAGTGCAGAATCCTCAAATATACATAACGATAATAAACGAGTAAATACGAATATGTAAAGATCACAAATTAAGCTTTATAACTCGGTTACATTCAACCTAAGAATACAAACTCTCTCTTTTAGCTTTCTGCAAACTAGCACTAAGCTCTAAGACTGATTTTCACGAACTGAATGACTCGATTATCCTTTCAACCTACGGATATATGTATATATACTTCTCAAGTTCGTATAGACTGGGCCCTACGAACTTGGTTCACTTCGAAGCCCTTCGTATGTCGTTCCAAGTTCATACCTACATCTAAGTTTATACGAACTTACATATACTCATATAAGACAAAAAGTTAACAATTACAATGATTAACAAAATGACCAATTAGAAACTAGATGTTGTTGCACACAAGATGTACCAACAGACTCCCCATTGACAATAGCTCTAGTTTCACCCGAGATGTTGTCACCCGAGTTGTCTTCGTTCTTGATTTTGTTTAGCTCTTTTGACTACCTACATACAACCCCTTTTTCACAAAATCTTCACTACCCTCTAACATCTTCAACCTTCATGTCTCCAAATATCTTTGTAGTTTCATGAAGCTTCATCAGATCATGTCATACACCTTCTGGAATTTCATCTTTTTCAGATCTTAACTCCTTTACGTCTATCATTTTTTTTCCTCTAACTCAGACTCATCACTATTGTACTCGTCAGTTCAATGGTATGTGTCTCTATTAGATTTACTAGACCTCTTTGTTGACTAGACTCCCCCTTAAACTGTTCAAGCTTACCAAGTCTTCCAGTTGAAGAGTTAGGCAGCTCACCGTCATTTGGTCTAACGCTAGGCAGCTCACCTGCATTTGGTCTACCGCTAGGCAGCTCACCTTCATTCGGTGCACTGGGATAATCGTCTCTATCTCTGTTTCTTTCTCAACGCATCCTCTTTTCAACCAGTCAACTCCCCCTGTCAAGCTTCTCCCCCTGAGCTGCCGCGCTCTTCAACAAGGGATTTATCTCCCCTTAAGCGATGGGTAGATCATACGGTGAAATAGTTGTAATAGGTACAGTTGGAATTGTTGTTGTAATTGTGGGTGTGGTGCTAGTTGTGGATTGTGCAGTCTGCACACTAATGACAACCTCATTAGATGCTCTTCCTTTTGGACCTTCTAGTTAGTAACGAGGTATCATTATCAAAATCATCATCGTCATCTTGCACTGTATAATCATCATCTTCATTCAACTTATGTTTTCCTTTATCTATAGTAAAACGAGACCCAAAGTGAGTTCCAAGTATTTTTAGATCGAGATTCATCAAATGGTGGAATATCATCTTCATCAACACTTTCATCATCATTCTTGGTCTGTTCACTCGCAAACCCCAATAGCATCCTTGAATTTAGATCTTCTAGCTTCAACACTTAGTAATACCTAGGCTTTGAACTAATCGCGTTCTAGGTGTTTCTCCAATCGTAGAGTAAAACAATCAAAAGTAATTATCTCCCCATCTACTAAGAACTTAAATTTAAAATAGAATAAAACATAACAAACAAGTATGAAATTATTCATATTAAAAAGCACATTCTTTTTATGAGAGTCACTGGTACGAAGATCATATTAGTCATGATGTAGACTGTAGACAGTAGGAATTATTGTATTCCTTTGTTATTATTTATGTAACTAATAGTCCAAGACAATTATTGGTATTGTTGCCCACATAAGCATTCAACATTTAGAATTTTCAAATATTGTTTTAATTATTATTCACGATAACCTGTGTAGCTTCCCATTTGACATACTCATATGATCAAGATACGCTGATAACATCCATGTAATGGGTGTGATTATTTTATTTCATCTTTAAAGTCAAATCATTTATAAATATTTAAGTACTTTTGTACAAGATTAATGATTAAATTTAACTAGGGTTAGAGCAAAACAAATCTAAAATCAAACCATTGGTGACGGTCTGTACTTTCGTATATTAAATCGATGTAGTTTGACCAGAGACCATGAAAATGGTATTCTTGTTTCTTGGTCTAGTTTTCTCTATGTTAAGATATACTGAATAAAACTAGGTTAACATGTTTCTGGATGTAGCAAAAGAAACAGTCAATATATCTCCCAGATGAAGTTTTAGGGTACCCAATAGCATGTGTTATGATATAATCTATCACATTAGACTTAAGACTTAACGTCATACATCAAAAAAGAGTTTTCACATAATAATTCCTTACTTGAGTTTATTTATGTGCACTTAAAAACCTTTATGTTAGATACCTACCGATACATCGTATGATGAAGCTATTAGACACGTTGAGATTATGGTACATTGTACTGTGTAAGTACTACATCTTAAAGCCACACTTAATAAAGTTCTAGGCATGGGTGACGTTTTCGTCATTTCTTCGCGTCATCACAGTGACACTCAAATTTTTCATAGTTTGTCACACTTACTAATAATACTATAAAATAAAGATAGATAAAAGTTCTTAATGGAGATACGTTACTCGGGACTTGTTATTCCAGTGATTTGGACTAATAACTCAAAATGTGATTTATCAAAAGCCTTTGCATAACGGTCAACTAGATTATCGTCTGAGGAATTTGTCATCCCAGATTGGATCCTATATCCCCCTCAGTCACTTCATCTTCTGCTGAATTTGTAGCCTCTGAAAAACTTGCCTCTCCCCGATCATATGCCTTGAGCAATCGTTATCAACATACCACCAGTTAATAGCCATTCTGGTAAACTCATGCACATGCACAAAAATAAAAATAAAAATATTTATTACGAGGGACCTAACCATCACGGACTTGGGTCGGCCATTGTCATCAACAAATGTAAATTGCTTCAGATATCCATCTCTCCTTACACGTGACTTGGATACTTTAGAAATTTCAAGTGTTGGTGAATAGGGAGTATAACCACTAGGCCTTCTATCCGTAGACTTTTGGAAAAGTCTCTGAGTGACTAGCCTTTGATTTGAAGTAGATCTAAACCTAGATTTATAATTCGAATTCTAAAAATTCCTATTACTACTACCCTGGTTAGAAAAACTTTTGTTGGGGGTTTGAACATGTTGTGGAGTTTTCGACCGAATTAATTTTCCATTTGAGCTTCTTGTTTCAGGAGAAGTGCTCCTTGGACTATCATTTGTGGAAACTTCTGATTTCTTCCTTAGACACACACTTGCTACATGTCCCTTTTGATGGCACACGAAGCACGAACGTTTCTCCCAGGCTTTCTTATAAGCCTTGAGTTTCGTTTGGTGTTCCATTTTGTGTGAACTTGACTCTTCTATGATACTTGACTCAGCTCTCTCTGAACTAGTCTCGACCTATACTTCCCTCGTTTCTTCATCAATTGAGGCTATGAACGCCTGAGGTTCTTTAACACGTGTACTCCAATTATATGAACCGTCTTGTGTTTGAACAATCAAGGCTTTAGAATGTGCACTATTCCCCGAGTTTTGATCTCTCGTAGACATCCCTTGATATGAGTAGCTTTGTCTTCCCTGGTTTGAAGTTTGTTCTTTTCTCGGAATCTGACATTCCCTAGCAAAGTGCCCGAAATATGAACCGTGTTGTGTAGACTTGACTCTTCTTTGATACCTGACTCAGCTTTCTCTGAATTGGTCTCGTCCTAAACTTCCCTTTTTTCTTCATCAATTGAGGCCATGAATGCCTGAGGTTCTTCAGCTTGTGTATTCCAATCATATGAACCGTGTTGTGTTTAAACAATCAAGGCTCTAGAATGTGCACTATTCCCAGAGTTTTGATCTCTCGTAGGCGTCCCTTGATATGAGTAGGTCTGCCTTCCCTGGTTTGAAGTTTGTTCTTTTCTCGGTCTCCGACATTCCCTGGCGAAGTGCCCGAAACCATCGCAGTTATAGCACTTAACATTTGTCTTGTCAAGTCCAACCTTTCCTCCTACAAACTTCCTACCCGTTCGAATCATAAACCTCTGCACCCTCTTTGTAAGCATGGCCAGTTGCCATTGCAAGTCCATCTCTTTCAGATCATAAGGGTCAATTTGGTCATAATCCTCATTGACCATGGCAGGATCTGTGACCTTTCCATGTATGAAGTTCTCATGAGATGCCACAAATGATGCAAGCATTGCCATCTGAGATTCTGCGGACTTCATGCTCATAGACATCGCTTTAAACCCATTAACATATCCAGATTGTGAGTTCCTATCCCTGCCTGAATCACCAGATGATATAACATAATAGACATTGCCTTCAGTATCTATGATTGCAATGTCAGTTTCGGACTTCTCAGTGAAAAATGTTGTGACTCCATTACTTGTTGATACACCAGAATCAGACTTTTTGCCATGATAGATACTCGGATCGTGAACCTGATCAGATGCAGTCTCTTTCTTTTGCATGTTCAAGTCGTAGACCCGCAACTTTTCTACAACTTCATCAAGCGTTAATGTTTTATAGTCTCTGCTCTCCTTAATCATCAAAGTGTATATATCCCCTTTAGTGGTAACGCTTCTAGAAGCTGGTTGTTTTTTTCACTATATCAGTAAATCTCAGTCTGTTATTGTCCACCTCAGTCATCAGATGATAATATCTGGTGATAATATCTTCCAATGATTTACCCGTCATGTGCTTAAAAACATAGAAGTGTTGTAAGCAAGTCAACCCTACTCTCTTTGATATGTGCAATACCATCAAATCTCTTCTTCAAAGCTAACCAAGGCTCTCTAGAATTGTTGTATCTTTTGAAGGTATGCTTAATTTCTTGAGAAGGACACATAGTAATAGCAATTAACGCTTTGTTCTCTGCTTCGTACATTCTTTTATCCGCCTCCTTCATCGTTGAGTACGAATAAACTTTGAGTTCTCCTTCGAACTCGTAAATTGGAGCATCATATCCATCACTTATGTAGATCCACATTTTGATGTCGTTAATTTTTGCAATGATTCAAATCTATCTTTCCACCATAAGTAATCTTCAGCCTTTAGAAGCTTTGGTGGAGAAGTAACTTTACCTACTTCATGATCCATCTCAATCAGCTTGTTCAAATTTGACATCGTAATTAGAAAGTATACGAACTTGAGGTATGTTCATATAAGAAAGTCAACTAAAGTCAAGTTCACTAAAATTTTCCCTCCAAAATTCTCGAAAATTTCCCAAGTAAAATTTAAATTTTCTCAAACCAAAATTAGTCAATGGTAAGCCAAAATTCAATATATTTTGTTTTGGTAAGAGTTACTAGTAAGTTCGAAGATGGTCAAACGAACTTGAGAAAAGTTCATAGAGAAAGGTCAACAGTCAATCAAATGAACTTTAGCTAAGTTAGAAGAAGTGGTCAACGAACTTGAGGTAAGTTTGAAGAAGGTCAACGAACTCGACCACCGAAAGACTATACGAACTTAACTTAAGTTCGAATTTTAGGTTGTAACTTTGTAGGAAGTTAAGGTAAGTTCGTACGATACTTTCTAAGATCGAATGACGAACTGATGAAAAACCTCAGATCTAAAATTTCGAATTCGGGCTCTTCTAAAGTGCCCTTTTCGAATACCCTAGAATCTGCAATGATCTTTAACACTTTTGGATGTAAAACTCCCAGTTTCTAACGTCAAAGTCTTTTGTAATCTCTCGTTCTTTATGGCGTAATACCCTGAACCAAAAACGAATCAAATTTGAAGGCTCTAAGATCACTTGTAGGTCCCCTGGTGTTGGATGCACGAGGTAATTAGTATATTCGAGTGCAGAATCCTCAAATACAAACGATAATAAACGTGTAAATACGAATATATAAAGATCACATATTAAGCTTTATTGAACATAAACTCGGTTACATTCAACCTAAGATACAAACTCTCTCTTTTAGCTTTCTGCAAATTAGCACTAAGCTCTAAGACTGAGTTTCACAAACTGAATGACTCGATTATCCTTTCAACCTACGGATATATGTATATATACTACTCAAGTTCGTATGGACTGGGCCCTACGAACTTGGGTCACTTCGAAGCCCATACGAACTTGACTAAGTTCATATGTCCTTCCAAGTTCGTACCTACATCTAAGTTCATACTAACTTACATATACTCATATAAGACAAATGTTAACGATTACAATGATTAACAAAATGACCAATTAGAAACTAGATGTTGTTGTCACACAAGATGTATCAACATTGGTTATTGTGACACAAGTTTCCAAACCGACAGGGCTGAGTCTTGCTCACAATCAGGATGAGTGTTCTTGCTAAATGGAGGAGCCCTGACCTAGAAATGTTCAAAGCAAAAGACGATAGCTGAATCCACGCGCGAGTCCAAGTACATAACAGCTAGTGAAGCTACAAAAGTGGTCACATGGTTAAAAAACGTCATCGGTGATCTTGGGGTTGTTCTAGCATCAAGGATCCCCTTGAAATCTTCCGTGATAACAAATCTCCAGTCGCTTTGATTAAAGAACCTAAGGACCATGGGAGGTCAAGACATATACTCAGAAAATACCACTACGTCCGAAACTGAGTTGAGGAGGGAGACGTACTAGTGAGTAGGGTATCATCGGAAGAGAATCCGATTGATCCCTTCACGAAGGCTTTAAGTTGAACCAAGCATGATGAACATACTAGGTCGATAGGCATTCGATTTGAGAACGATATAATGTAAATGTTTTAGTTGTTAATTTAATATTTTGAGACATAATAAATTGTATGTATTTGGTGATTTATTTTGTGGTGACTTAATAATATGCTGGATTGCTACCTTTAGATTTAATTTATTTATGTGTTTCGTTTTGAATGATTAGAACCCATTTCCCAAGTATTTATTTATTTAATTACTCAAACCTCCACAGTCGGTCATACTCTTGGTAGTAAGTAGTGATTTAAGACTGTCATAGAGAGTTAGTAGATTGATCATAGTGATTGGACATAGCATAGAAATTGAACTAACTCTCATGTGTGCTTAATAGAGATTTAAGTATTGGAGAAACCCGTAATCAGAGAATTACTTCATGGAAAAATCAAAAGTAATTCTGAGATGATAATATCTTTTATTCTTCAAATAGAGATACATGAGGTTTTTCGCACTACAATTTTGTTATGCATTAGTCTGCTACAACGTTGTCGGTAACTGGCAGTTATACTTGGTAGTTCCATGTCTGACATGATGACTTGACGGAAACTATGTGGTCAAAGTTTATTTGTTCCTTCTGCCTTAACCTGAGAAACGATATCTATGGGCCCCTTAATAATTTGATGTTGACATTTAAGAGCTTGGGCGAGCCCTGATTAAATTAACGTATTCAATTAGTATTCTGTTGTAGTCATCATAAATCTCTATTGGGAAACATAATTTCGAACATTGAGATTGACTTGGTTCGTGTCTCAAGTTCATAAGGATATCTTGAAGGACAAAAGAATATTTGATCACTTATCTTGGGGTTGTCCCATGATTTAATTTAGAGTTCAGTAGTTGCTTTGGATGTCATACTCTATTAGTTAATAGTATTAGACCACTTACAGTTGATGACATGTCCAAGTGGGAGACTATTCGATATTAGTGTCCAAGGTCATCAAATGAGTCAGTAATATTTGAAATAATAATAGAGTCCTTTTAGGTTGCCCTTAAGACACAACCTAATGATTACTTAAGGGACTGGTTTGTCATTAATTAATAGTTTAATTAATTCTAGGGGGTAAATATAGAATAAAGGAATCTAAGTTCGATCTCAACTAGGATTCTAATTATATATAAAATAGGGGCTTGGGGTGAAAACCCTGATTGATCATTCGTTTTTCTTCCTCCCCTTTGTCGTCGTAAACCACTCCCTCCTCTCTCTTGATTTTTGATTTATTCCATCATTCTCTAAGGTTTGCTTTTATCAATCAAGCTTCAAGGTTATAGTCAGTAATCTAAAGGTTGTCATTTTGGGTGTGATTCCATTAGAAGGATTCTCCTTTGGATTATATTTCATTCGACATTGTGGCTAAAAGACATTCACAAGGATTCTCTTTGATAGCAAACAATATAAGTCTTCTATTCGATGAGTTAGTTACATCAAGTTTTGTAAACTATTGATTCTTAGCTAGGTTTTTAATGATGAATTAACTAGACAACGTTTCCGCTGCCATATTAAATTGTGTTAATTGCATGAAAACCTAACAGAACTTGTCAATTCGAATGGTAGAACTAGGAGTCGGGACAATGAACGGTTTAAATCAAGTCAAAGAGAACCAACGGTTTTTCCGGTCGGGTCTCTCCAGTGTTGAGTCAGTAATTGGAACCGTGAAAAACCGGTTCTCCTCTATCTAATGTTGCAAAGTGCAAAGCAAACCTTCTTCTTCTCCATCTCCGGCCATGTTCCACCATCTCCAACTGGCAACGACTTACCATGAACCAAAAAACAACCATGTGTGATAGATTAACGTCATACACACGACCACTCAGCAACAAAAATGAAACTTATTAAACAAGTACGTATTTTTGCCAGAGAAGTTGACGGTATAGCAATTTTTCTGGCAATAACCGAGTTCTATGACGTTCTATATCTAATTGAAGATAAAATAGTAGGTAACATTATCTATAAGGTGTTCTGAGTGGATACGAGTAAGACAACTCATAGGGCATTTGCAGCAAAGGAGACTCGGATGATAAGACACCACAAGTCAACATTGCTTATTTTTTATGTGTCACACATGAAATTCAACCGACCAGTTTATCTAGTCCGACCAAAACAGGATGAACTACCAGTTCATCGTGTAACATCCCGAAATAGTAAAAATTTAAAGTTTAAAGGCTTTGAAGTGTGGACTGCGACTTTAATGGTAAAGTCGCAGGTAGCGACTTTATGGGTCCTGCGACTTTAATGATAAAGTCGCAAACAGATTTGATTGAATTAAATTGAGGAGCTAAAGTGTAAATTATGATGCATATATACTCGAAATTCGTCTAAACACTTCCAGAAACATTTAGACGAGCTCCTAAGTCGGTTCTAGAGAGAGAAAACGAAGAAATAGAGAGAGAAAGTGAGAATCAAGCTTAAGAACTTAAAATTGAAGCAATTGAACCGTGAATTCAAGGTAAGACTTCGATTATCATGTATTATAAACATTATTAAGTGATTTGAACGGATTAGAATGAGTTACTTTGAGTATAACAAGTCTGAGTTATGGGAAATTCGGATTTGGGGTCTGGTCTGTTCGTCGTGCGACTTTAGTGATAAAGTCGCAGTATGCGACTTTAATGGTAGTGTCGCACTAGACTGACTCCAGACTACGACTTTAATGGTAAAGTCGCAGCATGCGACTTTGAGTTGTTCTGCGACACTAATGATAGTGTCGCATGATGTGTTGTGGCGACTTTAATGAAGTGTCGCTAAATTTCTAAAAGAGTTAATTGTTTTATATGTGGTGTACAGACCGGTGTTCCGTACGTGATAATCAAGGACACTCAACCACATAATTCCCGAGGTAAGTAATAGAAGGATATAAATTGAATGAGAATATCCAGATTGCAGGAGTACTTGAGTGTACTGTATTAATTCAGCAATTAGCCGTGTGAATATTAGCCCTCTTTATGCTGAGTGATCATAAATGGCTTAGCCGTGTGAATATTAACCCTCTTTATGCTGAGTGATCATAAATGGCTTAGCCGCCATGTGAATATTAGCCCTCTTTATGCTGAGTGATCATAAATGGCTTAGCCGTGTGAATACTAGCCCTCTTTATGCTGAGTGATCATAAATGGCTTAGTGGTGTGAATATTAGCCCTCTTTATGCAGAGTGATGAGTGATCATAAATGGCTTAGCCGTGTGAATACTAGCCCTCTTTATGCTGAGTGATCATAAATGGCTTAGTGGTGTGAATATTAGCCCTCTTTATGCAGAGTGATCATAAATGGCTTAGCTTTGTGAATACTAGCCCTCTTTATGATGAGTGATCATAAATGTCTTAGCTGTGTGAATACTAGCCCTCTTTATGCTGAGTGATCATAAAAGGATATAAATTGAATGAGAATATCCAGATTGTAGGAGTACTTAAGTGTACTGTATTAATTCAGCAATTAGCCGTGTGAATATTAGCCCTCTTTATGCTGAGTGATCATAAATGGTTTAGCCGTGTGAATACTAGCCCTCTTTATGTTGAGTGATCATAAATGGCTTAGGGGTGTGAATACTAGCCCTCTTTATGATGAGTGATCATAAATGTCTTAGCCGTGTGAATACTAGCCCTCTTTATGCTGAGTGATCATAAAAGGATATAAATTGAATGAGAATATCCAGATTGTAGGAGTACTTAAGTGTACTGTATTAATTCAGCAATTAGCCGTGTGAATATTAGCCCTCTTTATGCTGAGTGATCATAAATGGCTTAGCCGTGTGAATACTAGCCCTCTTTATGATGAGTGATCATAAATGGCCTAGCAGTGCGATTGTGAGCCCTAATTGGGCAAAGTGATTATAAATGGTTACAGTGTTTTATGAGATTTCTAATTTAACAGTTGATGTGATTCTGTTACTTACTAAGCTTGTGTGCTTACCCATTATGTTGTTGTTGTTTAATACAGGTGAGTAGAGTAAAGGGAAAGAGGGTCTTGGGAAGGAGTCGCAGCGCGAGTAGTGGTGTGCTTACTATTGCTGGTAGTAAGTGTTTACTCCCGTTAAATCATGCTCGGATATTGAGGGAGTCTTTTGAAAAGGGAAAACTCACGTTTGTAATAATTGTAAACATCGTGTTGTTTATATGTATATGAAAAGTGTTATTTACGTTGCTGAATGAAGTGTTGTTAAAAAAATAAAAAATAAAAAAATTTGGGCGTTACACATCGAATAAAACGGTAATTAAAACGTTGCTAATTTGTGATGAAAGTTATATATGATCTAAGTTATATATGATCTTAAAACTTTGACTATCAGTTGCAAACTATGAGTTGTTTGGATGAATGCATGCAATCATGTACTTTTTGATACAACTAGTGTTTTGAAACCCGGGTCGACCCGGTCGGTCGAACCGGGTCGAACGGGAACCGAGACCCTAGCCAGGCCAATTACACTCGGGTTAACGTGCAAGTCAAACTCGGACGGTTTGACCCGGTTTATATTTATATATATATATATATATAATTTTAAATCTTGAAAACTAGATCTACAGATCCAATCAAGCACGACCGGTTTCATGTGTTGTTGATTTTGTTTCACGTCGTAAATGGTGACGATTTTAGCAAGTTCGGAAAGGATCCACCGGAGTTGTTGTATGTTTAAAGCTATTATTGAAACTTGAAAGCAAGTTCGAGAGTATAGATAGATGGTGGCGACGGAGGGAGATGGTGGCGATGGAGATCAGTTGGTGTTCGGTGGTGGGAGTATCAAGGGAGAGTGGTGTTTAGTGGTGCAAGTTCAGGGGAGGTGAGAAGGAAATTTAGTTTGGGGAAGAAGATAGGGCATCAGGATATAGGGGAAAACCTTTAGATACATGTTTGGGCCATGGGGTATTAGGGGATTTAATTCTTTCATGTTGGGCCAACAACGGCCTGTTGGGCTGATAACAATTTTTGAACCACAAGCATACATAAACACACATGAAAACAGTCTATGATACTTACATTTTGGGCCAGAAGCGTGAATAAGAGTTATCCGGTTGGATAGGCCGGTCCGACCGATCAGACCGATCTGACCGGAACCGTAGGTGTTGGCGGGTCAAGTAAAAAACCAGATTTTAAAACATTAGATACAAGATCAATGTTTTTACAATTTCATTTTCAAGTATGTTTAAATTATTAATATGTTTGCTTTTAGAAGTATATTTATAAAATTTGTTTACTAACGTGCACGTGAAAAAACTCATTTACAAACCTAAAACATATGTTTCATCGGATTTTGGGCTATTTATTTTAACGTGACGTGGTTTTTTAAAAGGATGCTATTTTAAGTATGAATAAAGGAAGTCAACAATAGAACTAATTAAACATATGGACAGATTTTAGTAGAGGCAGGGAGGGGTTTAAATTTTGAGTAAGTGATGCTATATTCATAGTAGAGGCAGGGAGGGGTTTAATTAACATAGTTTTATGTTTTTTTTAATAACTTTTTATATACGATACTTGAAATAATTTAAATATATATTTATGATCAGTGTAATATTATCTACATTCTGACATAAATTTTATCATCATATGATATTTATTACCGAATATATTTTTTAGTTTCGAAATCAACATTTTTTTATATCGATGTAGATAAAAATAAACTGATCATAGTTGTATATTTGAATTAATACAAAAAAATACATAAGAAAAGTTAATAGCAAAAAACACAATAATACGTTAATATAACTATTTGAATATAATATATATATTTATTTCTAATTCATGAATCTGGAGAAACGGGAGAATCAAAATAACTTTCTGTATCGAAAAGCGTATTGTTATATACCTCCAACTTTAGCCAACATGCATTTGTCCATACCAATCAATATGTCTGACGGTGGAAATTTTCGTATATATACAAACAGTCCAATGCATTCTTCATCATAAAACAGTCTTTCAAAATTCTTTACAATCCTCAACAAAGCGTAAACAATTCAAAATGAATTGGAGAGAATATATTCACTCAGATGATGATTCAATCGACAAAGTACTATTAATTAGTATTTTTTGAGATATTTAATTTTTATTTCATCTATGTTTTTATGTATTTTATTCAGGATTACAATATTGATATCAATGAAATAAGTGAATGGGATGAAAGTGAAAATGAGAATGAGTCTTACGATAACGTTCACGGCTCACTGCAATTTGAAACCGACAGGGTATGAATATGTAATTACGTTAGGAGTAAGTTTCTAATAGGTTTTAAAATTTTCTTATAAATGTAATTTTTGTAGGTGTTTAGTTCTCGTGAAGAACTAATAAATTGGGTGCAAGAAAAGGAACGTTCAAAAGGTATTGTGATTGTAATTAAAAGATCAAAAAATAATTCAGCTATCAACTTCCAATGTGATCGTGGTGGTATTTACGTACGTAAAAAACCCAACACAAGAAACACAGGGAGCAAAAAAATTAATTGTCCATTTGAATTGGAAGGAAAATATTTTCCAGAAGATAATTGTTGGACGTTAAGGGTGATATGAGAAAGACATAATCACCCACCTGCGTTATTTCTAGAAGCTCGGCATATGCTTCTTGATTATCTGAAAAAGAAGCTCAACTAGTGAAAGATTTGTCCGAAAATAGTATTAAATCACAACATAGTTTATCTACATTAAAGAAGCAAAATTTAGATAATGTGTCTACTTTGAAAACTATTTACAATAAAAGACAACAATTTCGGATGGATTAGAAAGATGGAAAAACTCAAATGCAAGTTGTGTTATCCTTTTTAGAAAAGAACAACTATGTATATAACATTCTTGCTGATAGCTCAACGAATGAGCTTCAGAATATATTTTTTGCTCATCCAATATCACTTGAGATATGGCGTGCATTTTCACATGTGATGTTGATGGACGCCACCTATAAAACCAACAGGTATGCATTGCCATTACTCGAGATTGTTGGTGTAACTTCCACTAACAACACATTTTGCGTAGCATTTGTGTTTCTAAATAAGGAAAAGGAATGTGACTACACATGGGCATTGAATTGTTTGAAATCAACATTGGACGGATGCATGTTCCCATATGTGATAGTTACAGATCGAGAGTTAGCATAAATGAATGCGTGCAATAATGAATTTTCAAATTCAAAGGGATTACTTTGTAGATGGCACATCAATAGAGCTATTTTTTCAGAAAGTGCAGAAGAAAAATACGTCCGCAGCAAGATTGGTCTTCTTTCAATAAAACATGGCGTGATCTAGTTAGATCTAAAACAATGGAAGCTTACATGAACAACTTGAACCAATTGAACACCTTTTTACTCCAATATCCATGTATTAATTTAACATATATTTCAAAATCATTATAGGTTTTAATCACTTTTTATGGGACTAACGCAAATTTTATTTTATTTTAGGTGTTATGAAATATTTAAATCAAGTGTGGTTAACACCATATAAGGATATGTTTGTATCTGTTTGGATTGTTACGTTTTTAACTTTGGTAATACCACTACCAATAGAGTGGAGAGTCACCATGCCAAGTTAAAAAAATATTTGGAGTCATCACAAGCATATTTGTGGACGGGAGTGACATAAATTCATCAAGTGATTGAGTCACAATATATGCAACATACATTAATTAAAGCAAGTATTGAAAAGAGCAGAATCGTCATTTTGCATACATGCAACATACCACATTTCCAACTTTTACTTGGGCCTGTTTCGCATGATGCACTTACAATAATGTTAAAAGAATTTAAGCGGTTTAAAAATGTTGGTTTATACGTTGATAACTGTAGATGTCAACTGATGACAAGTCACGGTTTACCATGTGCCTATGCACAAGCAATTTATGTTAATTCAAGTGAACCAATACCACTTGAATCAATTGATAAATTTTGGAGGACGTGTGATTTATCACCATGCAAATCTTTAATAGATGAAGATTTTGGTTGTGAAGTCGAGGTCGATATCTTCAAATCACATTAACAAAAACAACCAAAGGCTGGTAAGCATAGTGTTTTAAAGAAGTTAAAGGATATATTCACGCCATGGTCAACTTCTGTTCATGAACTTATCACTAAGGAAAATATGTGTGATCGTCCCTCGTTTAGAAAACCTCATGTTGATCCACCTCCACAAACTCAACAACCCCGCAGAAATAGTTATTCAAGTGCACCACCATTTTTTGACCAAAATGCTTTCGATTACCAAAATCATTTTTCACATCAATACATTTATCAAATTCCATATTTTTTTCATCCCTGTATTACCCAGATATAAGATGTCATGTCGAATGGAAATTGTAGATTTCGATCGATAGCTCTTTGTCGTGGTCTTCATGAAAATGATTGACCTATGATTAGAAGAAGTTTAATGGACGAGCTAAGCATGTATGAGAATGAACATGTTTATATGTTTCACCGCGAACATTATGATCATATTTACAACTCCTTGAATTTCTTTGATCTTCATAAAGAGCCATTTAAGAATTGGATGACTATGCCTGAAATGGGAATTCTTATTGCTTCATATTACAATGTGATATTACATCTAATAGACATGGCATGTAGTACAATGTACTTCCCGCTTCGCTCTACTCCACCTGTGTGGTATAAACATGAAATTATTGCAATCGGGTATGTTAATAATGACCATTACATAAAAGTCACGTTGACAGGAGGATACCCATTTCCAAGTATTAGCCCACAGTGGGTTCATTTCAAGTATGAATCTGCAGCTGCACGGGTTAATCCTTATATTGATCGGATAAATAACCAATGTCAAGGCAATATGTTTAATCGTAACAATTAGGCAATCTTTATAATGATTCAAGTTATTGTACAAAAAGTTTTTCAAATAGTTCTATTAACTTATAATTGTGTTTTTAGCTAATAACTTTTCTTATGTATTTTTTTTAATTAATTCAAATACACGATTATGTTTAGTCTATTTTTATCTACTTTTCGATATAAAAATATATTGATTTCTAGACTAAAGAATACATTCGTTTAATAAATATCATATGATGATAAAATTTATATCATAATGTAAATAATATTACATTGATCATAAATATATATTCAAAATTATTTTAAGTACCGTATATAAAAAGTTATTAAAGGAAAACATAAAACTATGTTAATTAAATACAATAATATAATATAACAAATTAAATTTATAACTTCCATATTGAGAATGTATATAATGAATAAATTAAACTGTTAATGGTAATGCGATGTCGTGTAAACAATAACACCCATAAGTCGATTGTGGTTTGACAACGACTAATTAAGTCATCAAGGATACGTTTATTACAGAGAAATAAAAAGAAAATAAATAAGAATTCAGAGAAATAAAATTCAAAGAAATAAAAGTAATTAACAAATATAGTGAATTCCTCTGATTAGTAGTGAAATTAAAAAAAAAAATGACAATTACATTGTTTATTGGGAAAAATAGAGAAATGAAATGATATTTTAATTATAAACATGTCATGATAGTTGCCTTTTTATATGATCATGGGTAAAATAAATTATAAGGAATGTTAACCAAATTATATGCATTCCTTTAACAAGACATTCATTTTTTTCTTTTTCTTTTGACTAAACAAAGAAAAACATTACAATTAAAAACAAGAATAAGACAAACATAATACATCGCAAAGTCTGGACGTCAAGAAGAACGACCACCATTAGATACACCTTAATAAAAAATGTAATACAAATGGACAATAAAATAATGACTATGAAAGCCCATACGACCCATTACTTTTCCTACGCAAATAATCCACACTTTGACCTATAACAAATTTAACCAACACCTTCAAAAGCTTTACCATCATTTCATTAATACAATAAGCAAACATCAAAGTACTTACAATAGCTAAATACCATTAATACGATAGCCAATAGCAAAACTAACCAAAAATTATAGTTTTTAAGATCAGATGTTCGACATATTTAACACAAAAACTTATTTCGTGGCTTTCCTTGCTGGTCATACCCGAAAAATATTCCATTTTCTCTAGGGTACGATCTAATAATGTATGTCGCTTCACAAGCTTCCTCAAAAGTGATGTCCGGTAAACCATCAATTTCATACGTCACTAAGGGCAAACGGGCAATCAAAATACATTTATCAAGATCCAACCGAGTACAGTAGTGCTTGATCCAACTACCATGTCGTGCATAGTGCTAAAGTTAGTCTTTAACGTATTTAATCTTGACTTTATATGAGGTTCACCTTATAACCACAAATTGAGAAAACTAGTCTGTAGCAAACTTTGAACCGCTTGAAAGTAGCCTGGTTTGAACTCGTTATCTATTACATACTTACTAGTTGCGTGCAATTCAGTTAATGCATCAATTAGCCTTTCATCTTTTTTGGTCGTCCATGTTCTTTTGTTTCTTACCGAGCCTCTGACCTTAGTCAAATCTGCCATGCCTAAACAAAAAAGATAAGAATCTTAACAGATCACCTTATACAAGTAAAGAAAATTATGTAGGTAGTAAACGACAAATACAAATCACATTACACAAGTATGTTTTTAACATTTCTTATGCCATCTCTTAAAGTTAGTTGCATCAATTTTCTTAAAGTCAGTCAGAAGCAGAAGTCTTTGTTCTAGCCCACATTTTCAAGTTCAACATATACTACAAATCTTTGAGCTTTATACTAGTATGTAGGTTCATTGTAATTGGTGATCTCTATTTCAAGTAGCCACCGATACATGTGTCAAATTTACCCTACCAGATTCCATATGTGAGTCACGACTTTATTATATACACATATGGGTTGTACGGTACAACTTGTAACCTTCTTTCTTTAGATACATTTGAATTTATTTGCAGGGTATCAACAAGAAGAGTTGAAAAACACAACAAACTAATTTATGGTATAGTTAGGTTAAAAACAAATACAAGTAACATGTGTGTAAATAAATCAAAAGTAAAGTGTTATATGTGTATCTACCAGATAAGTGTATCAAAAACAAAATCGGAAAAAGGGAAAAGAGGAAGGGGAAGGGATGTGTTAATGTTAAAAATGAAGAAAAAGATCCTTCGAGACGAAGGTGAGGTATTAGTGGTCGACAAGAGGGAGGGAGGAAGCAGTAGAAGAAATTATGATATACCCCAAATCACCCAACTCATGCTCTGCGGGCTTGGATGACTTTTTTAGAATTTTGGTGTGCAAATGGTGATTTGCACGTGTTTGTCAATTTATACCCCTTATATTTTCTTCCAAACTAACTTCTCAGCCGAAGGACACGGAGAATTGTTTGTGAAAGAATTTGATTTCTCCACAAAAAGGAAGGAAATTAGATTACAAAGGATCACATTTCTCGGGAAATATCAATTCTCTGTTTTTCAATTTCTCAATTTCTGGGACCTACCAAACGCAGGAAATCACTCCATTTCCGTTTCTCCACCCTCAACTCTCCCTACCAAACACACCCTACCGAAATATGTACTTGTGTTTATCTTCTTTTTTTTGGATTTTAATTCATATCTTTCATGTTAAGTAGTTTGTATATTACATTGCAACATATTGTTAAGTTTTCTCTAACACAAGGAATACGAAGTGTTTTGGGCGAGTTTCTAGCTCGATCGTTAATATATATAGGAATTGTAAGAGGATGCAAGTTTTAGCCGAAAGAAAGCTACAACCTTTCTTAATTAGCATTCGTTAATTTGTTTAGGTTGGTTTGCAATATATTCGGTTCCTATCTTGGGTAATGAAATTCCGTATGGGAGGCTCGGGGCACTAGAAGATGAAGACTACCAATCTAGCTACCATATTCATCAACACATCAGTAGTTGATTGTTTAAGGTCCCTCAAACTTTTTGAGATATTTATTTATGATTTCAACATAGTTGTTCTTTAAAGGTGTTCAAAAACTATACATGCATCTAAATATTAAAGGTAGTTGTGACCAATACTTTTTCTTTTGTGGTTCTAGAGACATATATTCACATATAAATTTACTCACACAATGATATGGTAGTTGTGACCTAAATCAACTGATTTTTTTTTGTTTTAGATTACGAGGAAAGGGAGTTGCGACATAGGATGCTAAATTGTTTCGAAATGTTCCATGCAAAGACCAACCAAGCGTAGTTGGTAAAGCATGTGACACCATTGTATGTCATGTTAACTCACCTCAAACAATTTCAATCACTTCAAGGAATTATAATCTACTCCATCACGGATACAAAAGGAGAACAGCTGTCCTCTCAAAACTATAAATGATGTAAAAAAATTAATAACATTTTAAAACTTTTATCTCTTTAAAAATAAAAATAAAAAGAATATGAATTATCTTTTTCGACCCCTTTAGTGAATATATTCTAGCTCCACCCCTATATCACTGCCACTGAGAGATAAACAGATGCATACATTTTCAACTATCAGTGCTTAATAAACTTCGTCTAGTTATTTTTGAAAGAACGGTATAAACATATATATACAGTATGTATGTATATCTTTTATAGGGAAATATTAAAAACTATGCAACACTGACTACGTTTTCTGTATATTTTTACTTCCCATGTATATATGTTCGTACGAATATGATGGATATGCACATGCAAAATATTGTCGATAGTTATAAATTTAAGTAGGAAAATCAGATCCAACAACCCACACCGCAACATGTGCAAACCAAGTGTATATCTTAGTTATCAAATAATTGAATTGTAATATTGTATTGAATTATAATACTACTAACTAGCTCACTCATTACATTTCTATAATTTTATTATAGCCTATTAATTAATTCGATAATTATTTGAGCTGTGTTCGAAATTAATTAATTAGTTATAATACTAAAATGCACAAATTTAGGAACCAAGTACAATGATTTGCCATTTTCCTCTGGTTCTGAATTGCATTAACTTGCGGTTTTCGTTTATCCTCTGTTTATGCAGTTCAAACTACAAGCATGTCCTATTGTAGGTATTCCTATATTACGTTCATGTAACATATACTTACCATTCGTTATTGTATCGTGTAAAAGTTCAAAATATTCCAGCAGCGAACATTTATAGAAACCACTAAACCTAATTAACACAACTATACATCCAAAGAACATTATATTGTTACAATCAAATTAAGAGTCGACAACTAAATAAATTAGCTTCAAAAGAAAATTGAAACCATTTAACAAGAAAGGGATCAAGTATAGTTACTTGGGAGTGAAATGTAAAGAACTAAAGATCAGAAGTCTAAGTTTTAATTATTACTTAATTATATTACAAAAGTCAAACTTGAAAATAAATAAAATAGGCGAATTGTGAACGTAGCTCAATAACAATCTTTAAAACCATGTCCTGAATCAAACCAAACTTTCCTAAAAATGTACTCATTGTGTTTGATTATTACACGCTTCTAGCCATCATTTCTTGAAATCTCCTGTACGACTCTTGCTTTTCCAACACAAATTTCTCGTGACAATTTGTTATGAATTTGTCAGCAAGAAGATCAATCTCATTGATCTGATCAAAACTACAATCACCCTTTTTCTTCTCTTCAAGCCAATGAAGGTATCTAGAGAGTTGTGAATCTAAAACCATCTCATGATCCATGTACGAGTTCCATGTTGAATCATAATACACATGTTTGTTAAAAGCATCTTGCATATCAGGTGATGTCACTGGGACTACATGAGATGAGCACCAATTGTAGTGTAATCTAAATGAACCAAAGAACATGCTGTTTTTGTTTTTGTTCTTTTTTAAAAACAATGGTTCGAGAAATTTAATGTTGTTGAGATGTTTTTCTCTCGTGAGCTCAATGATGATGGATTTCGCCTTAGTGAAGGTTCGCTTGAAGCGACATAGGTAGGGGAAGATGAAATTGTGGATTAGAGTTTTGAATTTTAGGGAGATAGCTAAAGAAGAAGATGGTGAATGCATTTTCATGGAGATAGGACGAGAAGATGGGATAGCCATTTTATTGTTTGAGTATTGCATCAAGTGGTATTTATAAGAGACCTTAACTACTAACATACTTGTTTAAATGTAGATTGTTGCATTAAATATAACATCAATAATATAAAAAAATAGAAATATTATACGTGAAGGTCATCTAAGCATCTCATCCTTTTCATTTAAGCCACAATATTATAGAAAGTAACTAGGAAGGTTCACAATTTAATAAATTAAAGTTACTCCATATAAATTTGCTTGGAACTTTTTATTAATACTTAATTAATTACAAGTATCAAGTATTAGCTTAGAAATTTGGATAAAAATTTGTTACGGACATTTGAAAATATCTATTTATTATATATATATATATATATGTATATAATTAAATAGTTAAGTAGGGTGTTTTACGTAGAATTAGAATAGATGAGTATAATATTTTACGTAGATAAGTATTTATATATACAACGGTGTTATTGTTGCTTTATGATAGATGAATAAGGTGTGTTTTAGGTCAATTGATATCGATATTCTTATTTATATTAGAGTGTTATAGGTAGATATATATATATATATATATTTATTTACTTAAGATAACTTTTAGATAGTATTAAAATAGATAGTTATGGTGTTTTAGGTATATATATATATATATATATATAGGGTGGGGATCAAGAGGGAAACAGATCCCAACCCTTGATTTCATCATAAATAAATTTTAAAAATCACAAATAATTTTAAAATTTAACATTTATCACAAATGAATGTTAAAAACATTTATTTATGAAAAAATCAAGGGCTAAGATTTACTTCCCTCCATCCCAAAATTTGGAGCTTCGCTATGGATCATTCCCCTATATATATATATATCTAGCTTAGTTATATACTTACATATTATATATATTTTTATATTAATATTAATATTTATATTTATATCTATTTATATATGCTATATCCTTTTATTATATTATTATTATCGTTTGTATTTACTACTATTATTATTACTATTATTGTTATTTTTATTATTATTATTATTATTTTACATACAGGTCTGTCGAAAGTTTTTTTCAAAACAGTCTCTATACATTTAAGTAGAAGTATGATTGCTTATATATTATATTCCCAATATCTCATCCTCGTTAGGATTCAACAATATTGTTGTTGTATTTGAAACTAATCGTAAGGTAATGTTTTCATATCACCTAGTTCATATTAATGCATAAGAGTCTAATACATAATTCACAAATACGTGATAAATTCTAACACATATGATGTAAAAACGATACATTTTAATGTTTTAAGTAAAAGTGTTTACAATTTTAACTAAAATGAACATCAACAAAAATTCGAATGGAAACGGTATCCACAAACACCTTACAATCTTCTTTGACTAATATAGTACTACCCGATTCACATATATAATTATAAAAATTGAAACCAAAATTAAAAGAAAAAAAATCAGAAAACATAAAGCAAGAAGGTTATTGTTTTTTTCTTAACAGAAGACAATGTTAAGATTTAAATGTATTTTCAAAATATATAATTAAATGTTGTTAAGATTTAAAAGTAAGGTGATATCAAAATATATATAACCAAATGCGACTATTTGTACATATCCTAATGCTTGAGTTTTATTAGTGATGTAAATTTAATAATTATATATTACTTTGTTAATTTTTAAAGCTTAAAGATATTTTTTTATTATATATAAAAATAAAATTTCATTTAAGTATGTATTTTTTTAAAAGTATAAGAGTAATAAATTTAATCGTCCGTTTTTATCAAAATAACAAACTCTCACATTTTTAAAAATTGAATATCTCAAAAACGGCTAATCAAAAAATTATAAAAATTGCACTACAAAAATCAACATTTTTCCTCTTCGATTAGACATCTCACATGACATACTTTTGACGATTTCTTTTCATTTTTTGCTGGGTTTAAAAAATTGGTAACATATATGTTATCAACTACTAACCATGTATTACCAGCGACTATCACATTAGTTACTACCAACTATCGCTTGTAACACATGTGATAGTCATGGGTAACACATTTGTTACTCAATGGAAACACATTCTTTATCAATTTTCAAAACCCACCAAAAAATGAAAAAATAAAACATACCTTGTGAGATGTCTAATTGAAAAGAAAAAATGCTTGTTTTTACGGTGTAATTTTTATATGTTGAAACATGTTTTGTGACAACAGATCTAGCTTGTAATAGGACTAGTGTAATTGTAATCAAGTTTGTACATTGGTTTTGACTTGTAATGAAAAATATTGGTTGGAAAACATTTTAGAGTAAAAAATTGAAATGCTGAAAAATGTTGACCAAGTTTGACCGCGAACCAAGTCAGTTCGCTGACCAAGTTTGACCGCGAACCGAGTCAGTTCGCAGGTCAAAATTGGACTGCGAACCGAGTCAGTTTGCTGGGCCAAATTGGGCTGCGAACTGAGTCAGTTCGCAGAAGCCCAAAGCCCGTGAACTGAGACGGTTATATATGAAAATTAGGATTTGAACCTAATTACTTTTTGAAGAACTTTGGCCGAACTTTTGCCTATACACACATACGAACTTCCTGAGTTTTCCAGAGCAATTAAACCTTCTAAAGGCTAGGTATTGATCGTTTAACTGAGATTAATAATCAATACGAAGCAAATTAGATACCCGATTCACTATAATTGTGAAACAATTCGTTATAGATCCTATAACTAAGTATTGAGGGATTCCGCACCTTAATACGTTAGATAACCTCGTTATCGATCCAAATAGACACGGACTTACAATTGGTATCAGAGCCTACGGCTAGATACGCGTAGGTTCGAGGTTATTTGGGATAATAACGGTTGATTTGGGTTAATAACGATTGATTTAGGGTTGTTTTTACGTACAATTGGTGCGTATTTGTGACCAAAATCAGTCTCTGGAAGTTTTTAGGTTCGTATACGTTCGAAATCTTAGGGTTTAGACGTTCAAAAACCTAAAATTTTCGTTTTTGGTGGTTACAGTCGATTCTGCGAACTGAGATCCTGTTCTGCGAACTGAGTCTGCGAACCGAACTGAGATTCTGTTCTGCGAACTGAGTTTTGTGCCTGCGAACTGAGTTTTGTGCCTGCGAACTGAGTTGAGGCTGCGAACTGAGTTTTGTCCCTGCGAACTAAGTTGTTCTGCAAAGTGAGACTGCGAACTGAATTTCTGATTTTGTGTGATTTTCAAATTCTGCGATTTGCGAAGATGTCTGACCTAAGTAGAATGATTGAGATGGAACACGAGATTGGAAAATCTAATGTTCCACCTAAATTGCTCCGACTTGAGACAACAGTTGACGAAGATGTGTTATACATCGACTCAACAGTAGATATGAGTCCAGCTCAGTTTGTCGCACATATGGCTAAGGTTCAAACGGACAAGAAAATAGTATGTCTTAACTTTCTTACTCTTGTTGATGTCTGTTATTTAGTTAACAATTTGCAATCTCAGGTTAGTGTATTTGTTGATTCTCATAAAACCTTAACATCTGATCTTGAAATAGCTAAAGATGATGTACGAAGGTTAGGTGAGGATAAACTAGCTCTTAAAGAAAAGATTAAGTCTAATATGGCAGATAAGACCGTACTTAGAGATACTATTAATGAACAAGCTATAAGAATAGACGGTCTGTATCTGAACTTGAAAGATTTAAATCAAAGTATTGCTAGTAAAGATAAGGAGTTATCTGAGTCTAAGATGAAGTTGGTTGAGTTAAATCGTAAGTTTGAAAGTTATAGGACATCTTCCTTAACTTTAGATCATATAATTAGTTCTCAACGTAGTGTAAAAGATGTGACTGGTTTAGGTTACAGTGATGTACCCCCACCTTTTAATTCAAATTACACTACTACTTCTGTTGACTTAGAAATGCCTAATGTGAATACTGAGCCTGAGGAATTGTTAACTAAAAAGTCTGAAATTTCAAAAACACAGAAGGATGTTGTTAAAGATTCATCATCTGACATTAGTAAGAACAAATCATTCACTAAAGTACATTTTGTCTCGAGTGAAATGATGATTGATACTAAGGTAAATGATGAGTATACTAACGAACATGATAATCCACCTTTAGTGTTTTCAGCTCAGACTAAGAAAGAGGGTGAAAAAGGGGTTAAGTCACGTAAGCAGATGTCTTGCTTCAAGTGTCACCAAAAATGACACACGGCTTCTTGTTGTCCTAATAAGAAGTTGGAAGCACGATATAAGCTCGTGAATAACGATAAGACACCGAATGTCTCTAGTTCGAGTATAGACAGGTTAGGTACCAAATCGGGATTTGGTAGTAAACCTGTAAATTTTCTCAAAAGAGATACTGCTCACATAGTCTCTCCGAATGTCTCTAGCTCGAGTGTAAACAGGTTAGGTACCAAACCGGGATTAGGTAGTAAACCTGTTAATATTCGTAAAAGAGATGCTTCTCATAGTGTCTCTCCACCTAAACCTAAACGGCCTGATCATTCTATTAATAATCTTAGAAATCAAATACCGTCGAGGTTTAGGATTCCAAGTAGAAACCATAGTCATTATGAGAATGGTTCTACTTCACGTACACATGGGATTAACTACAATCATAACAAACGACAAAAATCCCAAGGTTATGGGTCAGGGAGGTTTACATATCATTCACCTCATAGACCCAAGACCTCCATTCATCAACAAGCTCAAACTTCTTCGAGATTGACAAAACAGCGAGTTCATTTAGCTGGTGATAAAGGAGGAGTTTTGATTAATCTTCCAAAAGGTATTTATAAAATAGTTAGTTTTTGTTATAAAAAAAACAATAAAATAAAATAAAATAAAAGGGAGCTGGCGTATGGCTTTCATTTGCTTGTTACCTGAGGGGAATCGCCTCCGATAAAAATGTTAAGTGTTTATCTGCAAGGAAATGATAGTAAATTAGAAGAATAAGCTTAATTATAATAAGTAAAAGTCTTAAGTTAGATGTGTTAGTAGATTCCAGTTAGTTACGTTAACTTTACATCTTTACAACCAGACATTTACTTACATTTATTTTAGTATACACCCTTCTCCACACGTTATCATTTACTTCGAAAACTTTAGATCTAGACAGCTTCATTATATGATATACTGGTAGGCAAATTCTGCTATGATTTATGAGCATATAATAAGCAATAATTCTTCTGTGTGTTGTCTAGTGTGATCTGCTATATGACGTATGACATAAGTCTTAATTGTTGAATGATAGTCTAACCATACACTGTTATCAAGAATCTATGAATATATGTCAAGACAAATAGTAAGAATTATGGCTATTAGTAAAACTACTGGTGACTTTATTGTACTAAGTACAGACCTGACTCCTTTAGTTTTGCCAATGGTTTCATACTTGTTTTGTCTATACTAAGGGATCTTATGTTGTACTAAGTACAGATCTAGAACCACTAGTATCTACAAAATAGGTTTGATGTTTGTCCAATTTTTAAATAACTCAAGAGTATGTTATATGCTTCGAACGGAACATCATTTAGTAACCTCTACCTTGAAAATGAAAGATACAGTGTTATGTGTTCTACTTGATTTCTCAGTATGGCGTATTTTAGATCACATTAGGTAATATGCATACCAACAATAAAGGTTTGCTAGGAAATCATTGTAGACTTTGTTTATGTGGATCATAATATCGGTAATCGTCTTGAACTGTCTATGATAATTGAACATTTCATGATTGATGAATCACTCGTTCTCAATTACTGTAAAAGTATGGTTAACGAACGTGTTATTTCCTGTGGAGCAAGGTAACCAAGTTATACTTTCATAAATATAAGTTGATAAATGGTTAAGTTGTAAGTTTTCTGTAACTTATTGTGAATTTCATGAGGTATGTATACTAACAATCTTCTTAGACTTGTTAATAAACAATTGGTCCTACCTATTCTTTCTAATATGATCCCTCAGCAGATAAATTTTTAACACTCAAAAATATGTTTTGTTTCTCTTATTTGTTTCATAAATAAAAAGATACTTGTTACCACTGTTTATTTTCACTATTCATTTGTGGTACTTATGTTATATTTTTTATCGTTTTTTCCTCTGGCATTAATTTTTCTATGACTTTCTCTTTCGAGATTGACATATGGTTACAAAACAAGTGAAAAATATTCTTATTTTAGACTTGTATGTGTTACGAGGGATTCAAATTATACTAAGTGCAAAATTTCACGTTTTTGGTCGGCATGCAAATTGATTTGATATGTGAGTTGAATTTATTTTGCGTATTGACTTGAGAGTTGACTATTGATTTTAACTTACGAACTCACAATTATTAACTTGATTCTGAGTTATAAGTTAATATTTTATATGGTTAGTCGTGTAGACTTAAATGTAAACATGTAAAACCATATGCTCTGTATATATGACTTACGACTTTTAGTAATAAGTTATATATTTAACTTGAGACTTTTTGTAACAGGTTAAGAAACTGGTTAGACTTATTGAATGTATATATATAATTAACGACTATAATTGATAATTAAGTTTCACAACTTAATCGTTCAATTAGGATTCGTAGATTATATAAGTTCATCAATATATGTTAAACTAATTGTCTGTCCTTTGTGTGATTTCTACATTACAGATCTGGCTAGACTATTATTGACCGAAGCGAAATGACTCAACTCGCAGTCACTTTTTGCGAAGCGAGTTGAGATGTTTGACTTCGGTTGACCTTAGCGAACTTAAAGAGTTATCTATTGTTCGACTTGTTTTCGATTTGAGTACTTTATGTTTACAAATAAATTACAAGTTGGAACTTGTTAATTATTAGTTTTACGTTTAGACTTAAGAACTTATGTTTATAAGTTAAATACGTATAAACTATAATACACGCATTCTGTTTCTTCATATCGAAAGACTTCCGACTCATATGTAGTCGTGCGGCGTGTTTCGATTTCTATCGGCGGTATGATTTTTCAGATTATCTCCTATAACTTACGAACTTATATAATTTAGAGAATATAATTGAAAATTAAGTCGGCTATACTTACTCTTTCAATTAAGTTCAGTAAATTAAGTTATTAGTTAATAGTAAACTTGGATGTTTAGTGATCATTCTTGTTCACAATACATAAAAGTTTAAAATTAACTAATGTTCGGTAAGTTTACCTTTTATTGCGCTAATTGCCCTTTGTAGCCTTCTCAAGGACAAGCCGTCTCAGGGGGAGATGATCATATATGAAGAATCCTGCAGAGAGGTTGAACTGGCGAATAAGAGACGAGATGATACAGACGATGATCCCACCGCTCTGAAAGATAGTGAGCTGGTTGGTCCTTCAACGACTGGTCAGCAGGCTGTTGTTCAGGGGGAGTCTGGTAACTTAGAATTATTTTGTTATATATTCGACTTGAGATTTATAATTACAAGTTAAATATGTTTTAAATATGTTTTAAGTGATATACAATTAAGGTTATGTAAAGTAGTGATCGAAAGTCTTCCGACTTATAGATAGTCGTGTGGCGTGTCCCGATGTAATATCGACGGTCAATTTTTACTATAATCTTTTCATTTTAGACTTGAGAATGTTAAAATTGACAAGTTAATTATGAAATGGGAATTATGATATTAATTAATTGTAAACTTGAATGTTTGGTGATCATTAACGTTCACAATACATTAATGTTTAAATTTAATTAATGCTCTGATATTATAAGACTTTTGTAATCTTAGATTGATTATAATTTTATTTATGATCAATGAAAGATTTATAAGTTTATATAATGAGCAGTAGATACACCAAGGGATTAATAAGGAAATTCTTAGATTGATTCAAGGAAATCAATGAAAGGATTTATGATATTAATATTTATTTGTGTATGTACTTCTATACGTTTGGGAATGCTGAAATTACAAGTAAAAACCAAAGACAATATGAAGATAAAGATGCTAGATCTATTGTCAAGGGGGAGTCTGTTGAGACATGTTTTGTGACAACAGATCTAGCTTGTAATAGGACTAGTGTAATTGTAATCAAGTTTGTACATTGGTTTTGACTTGTAATGAAAAATATTGGTTGGAAAACATTTTAGAGTAAAAAATTGAAATGCTGAAAAATGTTGACCAAGTTTGACCGCGAACCGAGTCAGTTCGCTGACCAAGTTTGACCGCGAACCGAGTCAGTTCGCAGGTCAAAATTGGACTGCGAACCGAGTCAGTTCGCTGACCAACTTTGACCGCGAACCGAGTCAGTTCGCAGGTCAAAATTGGACTGCGAACCGAGTCAGTTTGCTGGGCCAAATTGGGCTGCGAACTGAGTCAGTTCGCAGAAGCCCAAAGCCCGCGAACTGAGACGGTTATATATGAAAATTAGGGTTTGAACCTAATTACTTTTTGAAGAACTTTGGCCGAACTTTGGCCGAACTTTTGCCTATACACACATACGAACTTCCTGAGTTTTCCAGAGCAATTAAACCTTCTAAAGGCTAGGTATTGATCGTTTAACTGAGATTAATAATCAATACGAAGCAAATTAGATACCCGATTCACTATAATTGTGAAACAATTCGTTATAGATCCTATAACTAAGTATTGAGGGATTCCGCACCTTAATACGTTAGATAACCTCGTTATCGATCCGAATAGACACGGACTTACATTATAATTTTTTGACTTGTCATTTTTGAGATATTTAAGTTTAAAAAACGTGGGCCGAGGGGGGGGGGGGAATGGGATTTGTTATCTTGATCAAAATGGATGGTTGAGATTCATTCTCCCATTCTTTCAAAAAATTTGTACTCAAATGAACTCACCGGGTCTCTGTACATCTGCTAGCATTTACCGAGTTTGAAGTATCAAATGTACCAAACTCGGGTCTCGGTTATCACATTCAAGATCAAGCCATGATCCGAAACACGAGTTTCTAAACATTTTTAGTCTATCTGGGTACCTAAATAAGCTCTCGCAAATTTTGAACGCGACTTCAACATTAGATCTAACAACCAGGTGTGCATCGTAGTATAACGTCTAAACAGCATCAAAATTTCCACCAAACTTGTTAATTAACATAACTCATATATACATTATATTACAAATAAAAATTCTAAAATATTATTTCATTTTTTAAGCATAACAAACATTGTTTATTTCAACACTAACTCGTACCGTTCTAAAATTTAATTTCTAACAAAATTCTACAAATAAACCTAATTTTTCAAAAAATAAAACAAATTTTTCAATAAATAGTTTAATTTATAACAAATAAACATCATTTTTCAACAAATAAATCATGCTTATAAAACAAATATTTAGATGTCAAAATTTAATTTCTAAAAATAAACCTTTTCAACAAATAAATCATGCATATAAAACAAATACCTATAAGTAAAAATTTAATTTCTAACACATAAATTACTTATTTACATAAATAATTTAATATCATCTAAAAAATAGATTATAATTTTAAATTCTAACAAAACTAACTCCTAACATTCAAAAGTTAATTTGTAACAAAACTATACTTACACAAATATTTTAATATCACCTTAAAATTAAATCAAAAAGTTAATTTCTAACTAAACTAACTCCCCATATTCAAAAAGTTAATTTTTAACAAAACTCTAGTTTTTTACATAAATAATTTAATATCATCTAAAAAATAAATTAAAATTTTAATTTCTAACAAAACTAACTCCTAACATTCAAAAAGTTAATTTGTAACAAAATTATACTTACATAAATACTTTAATATCACTTTAAAATTAAATCAAAAACTTAATTTCTAACAAAACTAACTCCCTATATTTAAAATATTAATTTTTAACAAAACTCTACTTAATTACATAAAAATTTTAACATATAAAAAAATAAATCAAAAATTTAATTTCTAACAAAACTAAATACCAACATTCAAAAAGTTAACTTTTAACAAAATTATACTTATTCACATAAATATTTTAAGATCACCTACAAAATTAAATGAAAAAGTTAATTTCTAACAAAATTCTACTTATTTAGATAAATATTTTAATACCTAAGAAATAAATCTAATTTTTCAACAAATAATAAATCATACTTATATTAAACATTATTTATTTCAAAACTACTTTTGTAGTATCACCTAAAATATTAAATAATGTTTACAAAAATATATATATGAAAGTAAAGATTAATTTCTAACAAATAAACTTAATTTTTCAATAGATATTTTAATTTTTAAAACATAAATCTAATTTTTTAACTTCTAAAAATGAAGACTTAAATCCTAAACTTAATGTCTAACACACAAACTTTCACAACAAGTAAATAACTTATAAAACAATTAAATAAGTAAAATTTAAATAAACTTATAATCATATATAGAAAATGAGACTTACATTGAGATCAAAATTTAAATCTTTCATTCTTTGGTTCTATAAGCTGCAAAATCTATATGAAAAACAAAGAAAAAAGAAGTTAAACCCTAAAATTCTTAAATAAACCCTAAATAAAACTCTAACAGTTTGTTATGATTAAATAAGAAAAAGATAAATCTTGTTTATACCTCAACAAAACCCTAACTGTGATTGCCCTTCACTTTCCCTAATTCTTGATCCTGATTGACTTCGTATGGATGCAACCCTAACTTACAATGAAAAATAGAAGATGAGAAAGAGAAGTGAAAAGAGGATTAAAATGATACAAAAGAAAAACAAACCCCCCTTTATTTCAAAAAACACGGAAGGTCGATCTTGGATTGATGGGTCAATCGACACATGTCACAAAGTGAATGGTTGGTCAGAGGCGGTTGATCGCTTGTGGTTTCCGGTTCAAGTTCTTTTTTTTTCTTAAATATCAAATTCAATCATAGATGATCGCACATTTTTTTAATTTCTTTAATTTCGATCATGCATGATCGAACTTCGATCTGGATGACGACGTGTCACAATTAGATTGGTGATCGAACCCTGGCCCACTTTGATCTAATATTTTTTTTCTTCTTCTCAATTGTTTAATGTTGACCATGTGTTTATAATGAATTAATTAGTATTTGACTTTGTAATGAATGGATACATTTCAAAAATTAGTTGATGATCGAACAGATCGAACGTTTTGGGGATCAAATGTGAATTAGTTTGTTAAATCTCTTAGTTAAAGGATTAGTCTGTTAATTTTAGTTTATCAATTATTCAAATTTGTGATTATCCCAAATAAAATATTATTAACATGTTAAATTGATTTATTTTAAGGGAAGAAAATAGAATATTATTAAAATATTATATATTGAAATTTTGTAAAGTAACGGTGATGGTGTAGGTGCTAGTATAACAGAAAACACCGTAAAAAGTGAATAATATTTCTTTATCATCCAATAAGACACAAAGATCTGTTTGGAAGCGTTAATAAAGAATAAATTTATAAATGGAAGTCTGGAACATAAGAGTCGGATAATACATGTGTACAAAAAGTTGTCATATAAATGAGTAGTGATTTACTAAAAAAATAAGAGAATCGATAATATAATTTTATTTGGTAGTATTTTATTTTTTTATTTACTTTCATTAAAATTAATTGTCTCAAGAATGATTGGTTAAAAAATTATAAAAGTTATATCATAAAATTTACCATTTTTTTTCTTTTCGATTAGACATCTCACATGATATACTTTTCACGAACTCTTTATTTTATTTTTTGGTAGAGTTTATAAACGACTGTCACGATGATGTGTCTATTGGTTTTTATCCTATGTGTCACAATATGAAGGTAAATAGTTGAGTTTTGTATATATGAATGAAATGATATAAAGTCATATATATATATAATATGTCTGTCACTCAAGTTCGTGTTTTAGTTTCATTTCTATAAACTCTGATCAAATACATGTTGTTGCATCTTTCTTTTATACGAGCAGAGATACACCATGGAGTTCTCACTATAAAGTACTTTTGCATTTGGTTGATTTGTTTCCAACTATTAATATGGTGCTTGAATGGTTCAAGTCAAAATCAAGCAATTGGTCTTTATAATTATTTAAAGTCATTTAATTATGTGTTCCTTTTCCATTTGATGATGCACATTTTAGGGCTTACAAAGATTGTTGGAAATATGGTGAGCATAGGGTGAATGATAATCAATATGGAATATGGATATATAATTTGAATCGTGTTAGAGATTTTCATATTGAAGTATTTTGACCCTAACATGCCTTGGCTTATAGAAAGTCAATTAATCGGATGGTTCGACTTGAACGGAGCGGATCGCAACTCAAGCACAACTAGAGTTCACTCACCCATGTGCCCAATACTTGATGTGATGACTCTAGCCCCATGTCGGCTTCATTGACGAGTCATGATGCTGCGATATAGGATCAAAATCGACTTTCATTTCACTTAACTCATCAAAGCAAGGAGTGGCTACTAGATAGACAATTAGTTCCGAGACTAAGGACAAGGTATCCCTCTTGATTCTAAGCACTCAAAACAAGAGAATAAACACAAATAATGTCGGTTTGTGTTTATAAGACCAAATACGTGATTATATGATCAAGATATGAACATATGATCAAGTTATCATCAATTGTTTTTTATGACACTCCCAAATGACCTGTAAATAGATAAAATCAATCCATGTTGTTTACATAACGTTAATGGTAGTTATATACAAAGAAAAGTCGCAAATGTTCGTGAAAAATTGTAACTTTTCATTTCATCCCAGGACCAGCAACACTGAATAAATTATGTATTCAATTGGTGTTGGACATGTGATTTTACAAACATATAGTTTCATTAGGTCAGTAGCAACGAAAGATATTGCATCCATTCGGTGTTGTTCTTACAAAATCCACTGATAACGCGTAAAAAGTTACGTTTTTACTCACGTTATCGTGCCTATATTAATTAAATATTTAACATTTTTACTCAAATATTACATTTATTTGCTTTATTGTGTTAGTTAGGTGATACGAAGACGATGTTGCAAAATTCACAAAAACGAGCGAAAAACGAGTAAAATGGAACAAAATTAACACGAGACGTTTCGCTCACAATATGATCATCCATTTGATAATTTTATGAAGATTATCCTCCATCAACCTCAAGTTAAAGATCAAGAGATTATGATCGTGTGGGTTCAAAAATCGCTAAAAAGGGACAAGAAACGAAGAAGTTAGAGCAGAAACAAGCGACGAAGTGTAACATCCTCTTCCGCGGTCTGGTAATTTGTATTATTTTAATCGATTATCTAAATGTTTTAGAAATTATTTAATATTATGTGTTTCATTGTGAAACGTAGATAAATAAGTCCTTTGACTTATTGTGACTAGTGAAATGTTAGTCGTTTTAAATTGTTATGGATGACGGTAAAATAAAATAATATTTCTCGCAAACGGTTTTCAGGTTTCAGACAAAAGATTTAGGACGGGTATAAAATTATACCATTTATTTATAAGCCGACTTAGTGAACCGACTTTGAATTCATATGTATATCTCATTTCTTCTTCTTGTTTCCATTTTTAGAAAGCTTGCAAGATTTAACCCAAAGAAACCCAAAACCAAAATTGAATTCATGCTTGTGTTCCTGTGATTCCGAATTCATAACATCAGATTCATCATCATCTATATCTTAATTGCATCAGATTTATCCATCCTTTTATTTTCAAAAGAAAGAAAAAGAGAAGTAAGTTTGAATTGGAATGGGTAAATCGAATTGAAGCTTGATATGTTGTTATTAGGTGTTGTTTGATGTTACTTGATGTATTAGAACCCTTAGAATTGAGTTTTCTGAAGTTTTGGTGAATTTTGGTTCGAAAAACTGGTAACAGCGGCTCAACTCGCAGTTTTCAGTTCGTCCTGCGAGTTGACTTGCGAGTTGACTTGCGGTGCGAGTTGACTTGCGAGTTGAGTTGGCTTGCGAGTTGACTTGCGAGCCGAGTTGCGAGCCGAGTTGAGCTGCGAACCCAAATTCCTGCGAACCGAGATTCCTGCGAGTTGACCTGCGAGTTGACTTGCAAATTTTGAAAATGCGTAAGTGTTTTTGAGACGCGGTTTTGTAAAAATATCACTAACTCGGATTTAATTGAAATTCGCATGGTCACTCGGAAACGATCTAGTAATCAAGGCTATATCCTAATAGCCTAGGCAGTTTTTGGCCATCCGGGGTCATCTAGGACCCGAAAATGGCATTTTTTAGTTTTAAACGTCATTGCGGACTTTTTCTAAGTTCATTTCTGATTGAACTTTTGTTTGCCTAGACTTCAGGGATTACCTGATTTGATAAATGGACTATAATGATAATTATGGAACGAACTTCTGACTTGTGTATGATTTCCTGTTTCAGATCAACGTAAGACTCAGTGATATAAGAATCCTGAGTGTGGAGACGTCAGAGGTATCGGTGAGTGGATTCAGAACTCATCATTTGATTTAGTTGTAACTATTTGGTTACAACACGTAAACGTAGATGTGTATTAGACTGTTTAGTCTTGATTATTGATTATTGATCTACGTGGTATGTGAACCAATGTATATTATGTTATTGAGGTCAACGTGTAGTTGGACTTCTGGTTATTATGTGTTTTACACAGGTTTTGATTCATTTGTTGTGTTTGAGACCTGTGTATGTGTTTAATAACCAGTAGTTATCGGTCTATTCTGTATTGGCCATACGGATTGACGGTAAGTGTTCTTGGGGGAATCCCCGGGTATTATGATATCCCCAGAGCCACCGATCCTCATTGAATTATGTGTGTTTACGATTAATTGGTGTAATTAGCTAGTTATGCTAAGTTGAATGTTGTGTGATGAACCTATTCACTTAGCTTTGTGCTAACCCCTCATTTTACTTCCTGCAGGATATGTTTTGTTTATTGTGGGTGCAGGAGGTGAATGGTTGATCAAGGAATGTTTGACTGCGCTTGAGGACTCTGATATGGTTTTTGTAATAAACCTTGTTTGGAGAATTTTTATAATACACCGACTTTTGTAGTTTAAAAAGTTTGAAATTGGTGTATTTTTGGGAATTGTAAACTGTTTAATGTATTTTAAATTCATGCTTCCGTGTTTATTAATATTATATTCTTATATAGAAAGAGGGGTGTTATACGAAGAAATTACGATCCCGCACACGAGCACACGACGCCGCAAATCCGGGCCAGACCAGCCGTATACGGCCCAACCGAACAATATACGGCTCAACTAAACTGTATACGGCCAAATCTGAACCGTATACGGCTCAGGTGAACCGTATACGGCTCAGGTGAACCGTATACGGTCCAATCCAATCATATACGCGTAAAAATAACACTTTGATCCGGTTCATGCGATACGGCTCAGTTTCGTGAAGGTCAAATATGGGCGAGTGGTAAAAAATCTGGCTTCTGTGCATTCCTATATATATGGGACTCCACCAAACTCTATAAAACACCATTACACACCATTCTATCATCTCTCTTTCATTTTTCACTCTAGTTTATCTCTCTAGTTTAATTACTATTAATTAGTAATTAACTAGAGGCTACTTAGGATTAAATTAGTGATGTTAGAATAGCAAGTTTACGTGTGTATTCAAGAATGTGCGTTGTACGTTCGGACTCAAGAATCCAAGCTTTTGCTAATAATATTCTGCTACAATTTTCCGGATGATATCTTCTCCTTGTACTTGCATTATCTTAATTATTATTATTATTATTATTATTATTATTATTATTATTATTCATGATTGTCTTGTATGTGAACTATTTATTGCCATGATCTGTGAGTAGTTTATTATTGTGATTTGTCAGAATGTAATTAATTAGAAGTAGGGATGATAAATAATCAAACTGTCTTGTTTTAACCTCTATAATCTAAATCTGTTTTACAAATGACCCTTTTTGAGTTATCAACGTGACTATAACTTAGGTATTAGAAATTGATCAAGTCTAATTAGGGTAAGTAGTTATATGTGTAAATAATCATGCAGGATCAAGAAGCTAAGAGACCACCATGTAGTACATAGTTAGTCTATAAATATTAAAAGAACTATGGGATCACTATGTATCACTTACTGGATTATTCGACTTAAGTATGATTGATGTAAGGAGTAATGTATACACTACAATTACATTATTACTTACTTAACTACATGACTTGGATATGAAGCAATGCAAAACATTGTGAATAATCCAGAGATGTATAATTGATCGAAAATGAGAGGTTTAGGTTACGGCAATGCATAAGTTTATGGAGAAGCATCTAGTAAAGTAAATTAAAGCCTTACGTAGCTTTTAATATTTACAACCCTAGGTCTTACTTAATAGTTCAGACATCCAAAGTTAATTATTTATGATTTCTTAAAATTAACTTATATGGGTGTTAAGAAAGAACGAATCAATCATTACAGTTTGCTACTTCATTCATGAACCTAAATAGGTCACTTTCTACATAAAAACGGTGTTGAGAGTCGAGTAAACTTATTCGGTCAGTATCATGATAACCTAGTTCCTCGTGACATGCCATATTAGAATCTAGACTAATTTGATAGAGCTCTAGTAATACACCAACTATTAGTTAACCTATTATTTTTAAGAATCTTTATAAGTTCATCATTCCGAAAACCCTAATTGTTGCTACTCAGACAAATCACATTCTAACTATATCTACTTTATCCTAAGTTATTTACTCTTTATTTATTTTGTTTAAAATTAGAAAAGATACCAAAACACCAAATCTACTTACTTTAATACCCTTCCAAAAGAATTATCTCTTCTAAAGTATTACATTCGTTTCAATTCGTTGCGATTTTAAGAACGACCTTAGGTTATACTTACCACTTACTAACAAGTAGGTAGTACATATAATTCTTTCAAAAAAATTACCTAAGTTGTAACACTTTCTAACTTGTAACACAACTTAATATGATATTCGTTATTCGGACTCATGTAAATCTACATTTCAAATAAAATTACCAACAGAAATATTGTTTCAACTCGTCAAAGAAAGATCAAGACTCGAGGAGCGATTTAATTGATTGCATTAACTAGAGAAAAATTCAAAAGTTTAGACTTAATAGGTTAATCCACTTTTAAATAAAGTATTTCCTTTTTTACAAAGCATGGTATTTAATTGTAGAAAATGAAGGAAAAGTTTGTGAATTTAAGAAGACACATGGACAACATTACCGTCAGGATCATTATGAGTTAGGTAGTTTCAATACCGTTGTGAATATGATAAACCTAGAGTTTGGTGAACGCTTTAGTGAGATTAACACCGAGTTACTTAAAAGTAAGTGGCTTCACATCCGTGTGATTCATTTTTCAATTTTGACATATCAAAGTTCACGAGGTTCAGTGAATTGTATCTACGTATCATTTTGATAAAGTGGAAATGATGAAATTTAAAATCAACGATGAATGATTTGCTAATTTAAATGGTATTTCCGACCTTGCTATGTTGTTGGTGGAAATAAGATAACATACTTCTTATCCTTTCTCATATCGGTTATAAAATCTTTCATTGGTATTGCCGGATGCAACCGCAACTGTTGAGAGATGTTTTTCTGCAATGAAGTTTGTAAAGTTAGATTTGCGCAATAGATTATAATTTGAGCCCTACAAGAGAAGATATAATGTATCGCTTTCAACAAAAGAAAAAACTTAGAGAGACCAATTGTAAAAGTATATGGTGCAGTTCCTTTTGGTACATCATTTACTTTTTTGTGTAGCTCTAAGTACGGTTTTTTCCCTAAATTCGTGCTGTTTTGGAGCATTATTTTTGCTATTATAGTTACTATTATTGGCAGATTTTTGGTTCTGTTTTGTGCATAATTTAATTTAATAGGATGTAATTTCGTGCAGTTTTTGGTGCTATTATCGGAGCTTGTAGTTACTGCTTTAAGATGAATTTTACAGTCAATATGTCTATCTATTTACCCTTCGTGATTAAAATTCCTAGATTAAATTACTCCAAGTATATTTGATAAAACCATGACACTATGTAATGTTAGGCTAAAACATCTAAGAAGAGTATCATAACAAACTTGCAAGTGGATAATATGGATGAGCTTATGCCATAGAATATAACCTTGAGAGCCTCATATAACCTCGTTAACTAGTATAAATACAATTTTCAATCATTCATGTGGCGAAAAGAAGAAAAGACAACAACTTATAAGAGATCATCCATACGCTTTATTTAGCAGACTTTTGTTGGTTTACATGTTCTGTAGTTCCTGTTTAAGGTTACAACATGATGTTACACATTCATCATGAGGAACACAAAAAATCAAAAGCCCTGGGAAGGAAACTTATTTGAAGGACAAACATAAGGTTTGTGATCATACAAAAGAGTCATGCAGAGGCAATCTAGGAGAGTGAATTTTTTAACAACGACAAACTGACAATCTATCTCACCTATTATGTACAATCACACACAGGGGCGGACTTATTTGAGTGAGAGGGTAGCCAGTGCTACATATGAATTCAGAGGATGATGTAAAAAGTTCCGACTTTTGATTGTTAGTTAGTATGGGCACTCATCCCCTTAAAAATTTTCTATTCATCAATTTTAACAAAACTACTTAAGTGGTCCTACACTCCTACTGGTTGGAGCCTTGTATCATTAATGAATTGTCTTAGGTTTGAGACATGTTTCCGACATAAATGTAGTTTATTTATTTATTTATTTATATTTTTTCATTTTATACCCCTAAACTATTTATATCTTGTATTTCATTGATGCAACTTCTAGTGTTTCTCACTTATGATCTATTTAAATATTGTTAGTAATTCTATACTAATAAACATAATTATTGGAGTATAATTTTGATTTTCATAAACTGAATTGTTGATAGATTTTTGAACTCATTAGTGTACGTACATTACCAAAAAAGTTAAAGATTTGTAAGAAACTAAGAAACGTAATCATTAGCTTTTTATATATGTTTTGTTGTAAGAGCTTAGTTTTAACACCTCGATGATGTAAACTTTAGCTTACTTAGAAAATTTTAATAGTGTAAAAACTGTTCACCAACTAGATTTCATATGTCTTTAGGGATTCTACATCGTTTTTTCAATTCCCAAATTACTTGAATCCTAGATTACACCTCACGTAAAGTATTCATTTCATAACTCATAATTTTTACGATATATATATATTTTGGTTAATTATTGAAGATTTTGTTTGGATTTCACATCTTGCTAGTTTATGCTTCACTTTTCAAGCTTAATTCTAGAGGCTTATGAGTTTTTAGAGTTTTGATTTTGAAGTAAACTTTGTCTATGCGTTTCACGAAACGAAATGATCCACGAATTTATTTTGTTCTATCCGTGACCATATCTTCTAGATTCGCCACTGATCACACATATATACACATCGTCTCCAGTGATACTTGAACCCACAACCTTTTCGTTAATGAGTTCCTTACTAAGAGAGTGCATTTTAATAGTCCTACAGAATTTTAAGAAGATAATTTACCTTTTATTATATAATGCAGAGTTAAATATAAGGTAGACTGGTTTTCCATATATAGTTCATATGGGTGTAAGACTATATGTGTTACCATGAACTACATTAGCAGTATTTTGTCCGACTCATGTTGCCTATTATTTTACTATATGCTTAAATGTGTTGCAGTGAATGTTATGACTTTTATTCGAGTGTCAAAGCATTTTTATATAGCAGAAGTAACAATAATAAACTCTAAAACTAAAGTTAGAGTCTTTGTTAAGTTAAAAGATGAAATATGAGTTCGCCACAATCATCATGAAAAACACACATTAACACTAACTCAATGCATCTTCGTCCTTTTGTCCAAAAGTGCATTAAGAAAGTTCCACAAAATCACCAACAGAAACTACATATACTTCAGTTTGACTAATAATATTGATATTTATCGATTGGGTGAATAAGCTATATAGAAGTTTTAGCTTCAAGGATCTAGTCATAACAAAACTCTCCGGTGAACTAAAACATAAAGCAGATTCATCATCATTGTCTGGTTTCAACACAAGACCTAGTATCTCAGAATCAGGGTCCGATTGGTCACTCAAGGCAATATCATCCATATTTAATGGACTGTTGCGGTACCAATAGAAAACATTTACTGGTAAACCAACTATTTTCTCATCAATTAAATTTCATAATAAATAAATAACAAACTGAAAAAACTCGTATATCTTTCATTAGTTATTTTCATGAATTAATCATTACGTTTCTATCAACAAAAGAAAACCAGAGTTAACTTTTTTGAGTTGAATCCAATGTAATATTGTACTATACACATAAAATGAGCTAAACAGCACATGAATGATACAACTATAATTCATACACGGTTTGAACTGCTGATTGTTTGTCCATTGTAGAGAAAATGAAGTAGCCTGCCTCGTATCAATTTGGTTCCAACCGCTACAAATGATCAACAGACTCATCATTTGCTCAAACGCTTGCAACACTTCAAATCGATTGCATACTTGCATTGTTGACACTTGAAGATCATTTTGTACTCTAATGAGTCAAAACACCTGATACATTGACCATCACTTTCGATCCCTTGAGCAAAAGATAGAGGGTGGGAGTGATCCATAATATTGTGAACACCACCAAATTTTATATTTACAAACTGATATATTCCTCTATAATTCTCCGGATGTATAGCTCTTTCTGATTCAAGTATTACAGGGGCACAAGCAGAATGGATTGAATAACCACACCGATGACAGTGGTAGAAGCAACACTCTGGATCAAATTGCACCTCACAAATCTCACAAAAGTATTCACTTTTATGATTTTCAGCCGGGAAGTAACTCAGGTTCATAGGGTGCTTGTCATACTTGTGTCTGATTTCACGAGGCAATAGCAAAGCACAACTAGCATGTACATCAACATTACAAGTGTGACAAGTGAACGAAAATGCTTCTTCAAAGCGCCAATTTACACATAAACGACAAGGCACACTCTGCTCTTTTTTATGAACCCTAGATAGGAGGTGACCTGAATGAGCTTCATGTGTAATTGTTTCAGGTATGAACCCACAATTAACATCAATATGATAATCACATTGAACACAACTGTAAGCAAATCCGTTACAAGGAAACTTGCAAACAGCACAATCAAACACTGTGAAAAACTCAGAAGGGAAGTTTAAATTGAAAATGAGTGTGTGTTGTGGGTGATCTGCGTAGTTTTTCACTTCGGTGGGAAGCCGGGTGCACCACTCATGGAGAACAAAGTTACAGTTCTGATCTTCATTCGCACACTTATAAAATGGCACACTTGTGATTGGTCTCAAACAGCCATTGCATAATAGTTCAATTTTCTTCATTGCGTTATGGCATGATGAAAAGTTATTTCTTGAGGAGCTTGGCATTGCAATATCATTGTATTGTGTATGTACTAAGATTAGCGGGTGTTGATGGAACTTTTCTTTTAGTTTCCCTGTGTCGACCCTTTGGAAAGTTTTATATCCGTTGTCTTTGAAAAAAAGATGTTTTAGAATGTTGCAACTTTGATCGGGGAACGGAAGATGAAGGAGATCTGGATAATCAGAATCTTCAAAATCTTTAATGAGTGTTCTATTTCCTGGTTAATAAGAAGTGGTTACAACAGTAGATATAATTGTTGATCTATAAGGCGAATTTATCATAGTTATGTAATCACTAAAACGCGAGTATAATGTATCATTAACAAGTGAAAACACTAACAAAACTTCAAAAATAAATAAAAAATTTACCGAAATATGAGAAGATGGACATGAATGGCTCTTCTCTTGATGCAGCACAAACTAAATGCGCATAATACCTGCACTTCTCACATTTAAAAATCCACAGTGCCTCATCAAAAAATTTATTGCATACCCTGCACCTGGGACTAAATTTAGCTTCTTGATCTGCTTCGGGGAAGGAATAAGAAAGGATGAGTGGGTGAGTATGAGAAAAAGTTCCTTTTGTGGTCTCTTGAATTGTCAGCGTTTTTGGTAGAAAAAGACAATCACTATGAATGAAGATGCCAAAACATGAGGTACATATATAAAAAACCCCATCGTGTTTCTTTCCACATGCATTACATTTGCTCAAAAGTGGTTTGGGGATAGCCACTAATGGGTGTCGATGGCTAGGATGATAAATCATCGGGTCTTTTACTGATTCCATAGCACAATTAGCATGCATAGAAAAATCACAGCTACGACACTCATAGCCGAGTCCCCCTTCATATCTTCTCGGACATGAAACACAAGACCAGTCAGAAAAAACACGAATTAAGAGCTGAAGAGTATGAAAATTGTGCAATGTGTGTTTTAACGTTTTGGGAAGCTCCCCACATGATTTATGGAGTGAGTAGTCACATGAATGAGTACACTTATAGTAATATCTATGATACCAGTTGATTTCTTTCTTGCACCTATCACATGGACGATTTTCAAAGTCTTGATGCGTAATTACATCGTTGTCATGATCATCATCCTCATCGTCACATTCTTCTTCAAAATGTGGAAAATTTGGTTGCAAATCTACGAGATGTAGTGGATGCTCGTGCTCAAGCACATCCATTATATTTTCTATATATGTTTTATCTCTCTAGTAGATCTAATGTATTGTTGCAATAAGTTATTTATACACAAGGGACATTTCCCCCTGTTGATGTCCTTTCCTCATTTGAAACGTTTTGTATATTGTACTTTTGTGATTTTAGCTTTTCTCTATTCCAAAGAAAGAGATAAAGTACACATGATGCCTCTTAATGTTTGTGACAAATTTCTTTTACCAAAATAGCCGATAACTGAACTTATCATTCATGCCATTCCTTTTTGTTAAAATGTAGTATTGATTGATACAGCAGGTCCATTTTTGTGAGTGACACTCAAGTCTTTCTTGTTTGAACTTGATATGTCCGTAACGATTGATCTTCACAAAATTTTAGTACATATATCTTAATATATATTTCAAATTGGTAGAGATAACCGACGATAAAGGAACTTCGTTGCCTCCAACTCGAAGTCATGCCAGAAGGAGCATCTCCAATTAAATGTGCAATTATATTTCCTCCTATAGCTATATCAGGAGAGGGAAACAATGGGATAAGATATCGCTTGCATCTTTTTAGTTTACACTTTTCTTTTAGTAGAACTGCATGTTTGTACAAGACAAAAGCAAGTACAAAAATAAAATAATACATAGGTTTGAAACTAATTTGCAAGTAGATGATATGAAACAAATGTTTAGTAAAATTCTCACAAATAACTTTGTTCATTCGTATTTATGCATACAAGCTATCAATCATTTGGTGAAAACAAAAATAAACTTTGAAGAAATTATTCATACTGTGTTTAGTAGAATCTTGTTGCTTTACAAGTTTTGTTATTCCTGTTTAATATTCATCCTCAAAATAACACAAAGTTTCAAGTAAAGCTCGTCAAAAACCTTGAAGAACAAAGATAAGGTTTTCCGACATACGCATAAATCTTGTAGAGTAGGTGTTTAGAATGAACTACATTAACAATATAAGGTATCACAATATGTTGCATATTGTTTTCAGTTATTGCTTTAGTGTGTTGGGGTGAGTGTTGCAATGTTTATTCCAGTATCACAACAAATTTATAGAGCAGAAGTTACAATAATAAGCTCTGGAAATACAGTTATTGCTTTAGGGTGCGTTTGATTCACGAAATCACCACCAAAGACGCACTTTACCCTTAAGTCGATGCATCCTCATCCTTTACTAAGTTCGGCAACACAAAAGCAAGAGGTTATTGAAAAGGGAGGTGATTTTTACAAAACCAAAAGTGATATACACAGCACAACATCACTTGATCAATGCACATAGTACAACACTATATATGCATGATTCTGGTGTACAGATAACTAGTGGTGTTGTGCAAATCACAACCCTATTGACAAACATGTACCGCAAAAAAGTAAGTGAAGTTTTACATACGGAAGATATGCTCTGCCTACAAATGAATCCCTTTTAGAAGCTCTATGACACTATAGGGAAGCCAAAATTCATCAAGTGTATACATAAGATACAATTACATTGTATCTGGTTATAAATGGAAATCTAACTTCTACAATGAGCTTTTTAGAATCCAGAATTTGTATTGCACAATACCCAAATGCAAAAAATCTTCCATCATCTCTACAATTATCTCTAGTGATCATCTTCATTTATGCCAGGACAATTTGCCAAAGGTGCCTCTGCTGAATCATACTAAAAAATAGCATTTATAAAATTAAAGAAACAAAAAGGAGTGAAAAATAAGTCAAGAGACAAGAAATCAGGATCCTGCTAATAATCCTAACTTATCACTTTACCAATATTAACTTGTGAAAAAAAAAAGAATGTGGGTTGGGAAGTGTATAAATTCACAGATCACGGCATACTAAACATGAAAACATAATATGGTGACATACCTTACATCCGCAAAAAAGATAGTAGTAAAAATTATCCCTCAGCTTAATCAATATTTCATCCAAATCCTGCATTACAGAGCCACAGTCACCTTTTCAAGAACCGTATGCAAATGCAATAAGTATAATCCGTTTTGATAACTAAAAAACTCTTATCAGTCTAAGTGTTATCTTTATGTAATTAACAAATCCGTGAAACATATACCAAACGAACTGAAGTCGTACTCGCATTCCCAGTACTAATAATTATCATGCAAGATTCAAGTATCTGCTAGTGTATACATAATGATTATGTATATATATATATACATAATCATAATCAATGGAAAAATTACCATATAAGATTCTAATAAAATGTCAAAATTTACCTCTCTGTAATCACTTCCTATTCTTCATCCTCTTTTTCATTATCATTATCATCTTTCTTCTCCACTTCCATAACCTCTTTATGCTCCAACTGATCCAATACTCCTTTCGCTATACAAAAATTCACAACCACTCTTTTATTCTGCCACCGGTTCTTAACCCGACATCCAAAATCCGCCATCAACTCCTCCTCTCTCCTCCTATTCTCCCAACTCAACTCCTCCTCTTTTCTCAACTTCTCCTTAATCATATCTTCCCGCCCAATTCCAGCTCTCGACCTCCGAATCTCCAACCCTACGGGCTCTAACCAGACCCAGGAGTGTAACCCATTTGCTTCAACATCTTGAAACCAATGTTGGATTGTGGGATGGCTGATTCTAAGTTAGCTAGGGCTTGTTCATCTTCTTTTACTTGATTTATTTCTCTCTTGAGTTTTTTTTGTTCTTGCCAATTTTTAGATTTTGATCTCTTTTTTGAAGATTGTAAGTTAATTGTTTTACTACTACCATTTAATTTGATGCTAGGAACCTAATTGATTCAAATTGAAAAAACAAAAAATTAGGGTTTTGAAATATTGTTTGATATGAAATAATTACAAAAAATGAATAAATAGTACAGTACCTTTTTGGCGGGAGGATTTGATGAGGGTTGATGTTGGGAAAGTAGAAATTGAGAGAGGTCACCAATGTAATCGTCTTCTTCATCCGCCATACAATAACAAAATTTTCGAATTGATTTGATTTCTGTAATTGCGCTCCGCAGTCCACACCGAAAGATCAAAACCCTAGGGCTATTTTACGCTATTTATCGGGTCAATTAATACCTGACTAGACTATTTGGATCCGCTAACGTCGGGCACTATTGGTCCGAACCATACACTCCGTACAAAGACACGGAATTAAACTTATTTTCATTTTATTCATTTTTGCTTTTTTATCACCAAATAGTTTATGTTTGTCAGAAAGAAAAAAGGAAAGTAGTTGAAGGATTTCAGTTTGATTATTTGATTAACCTTTGTATTTCATATTATTATTATTATTAATTATTAATTATTATTATTTATTAAGAATATATGACTATCGATAAACTTCTAAAATCTAATTCGTACGTAGATATTGTTGTAAAGATATAGTATGTTGAGGTTATCGAGTGTTTTTGGTTATCGGTGTGGAAGTGAGAAGGAATGTCTTTAGAACCATCACAATGGGATTACTTATAAGAGAAAGAACATATGCAATTTGCTTTCTAAACACGTGAACAAATATTCTTATACTATGAGCTTTAGATTCCTTTCATACGTGATAGAGAATACATTTCTGAATATTAACGATGAATGTTACCCATCATTGTTAATATTCTCTTTCCATCGTAATAGCGAGAAAATATTTCCGAAGTTACCCACCATTGCTAATATTATATTTTTATTTGGTTTTATTGAGAATCTTCAATCAATACGTATTATACTCCTTTTAACTTTAATCATTACGAATTCTACTTTAAGCATTTTATCTACTCGATTATTACCGCCATAGAATAGTTCTTCACAGAGCGTGCTCATTTATGTTAGAAGCTCACGTAGCTATGCAACTTCATCATTTTATGAGATATCTATTGATCACATTAAAACAGTTAAAGTGTAGAAAATGATGTTCCCGTAAGAGCATATTAATTGTTTGTTTACTTTAATTAACAAGAGAAGGAACTAGAGAATAGTGTGCCACTAGGTACAAAATCTTTCATTTATAAATAATATATTCAAATCATTATTAACAACCTTCCGATCTAAGAGCATTTACAGTATTATGAGCTTTGGTAAGGGGTTGTGTAGGGTTGGGCGAGGTTTTAATGTCAAGGTTGTAGAAATTTGGCATGCAACAATTTAAGCCAATATATACCTTATTCGTTATCTTCCCTGAAATATCTTCGACATATGTAAGATACCCCTCCCTTAACTTTTGCCTCAGCTACGATCATACAGTCATGATCTTTCTCCTTGCAGAAATTTGAGCCAAACTTTTTGACGGGGCATGTTAGGAATGTATTCATTGGCCTAATATGTCTCAAAGAAATGTATGATATGACCTTCTTTTCTCTTTTTGAATCCAAAAATATCAAACATGCTTAAACATATGGCTTATGACCTCTTTCATTATTTGGTTCAAATATTGAATGCTTTTATGCTTTTTCTTTTTTTCTTTTTTTATTATCACTGCACAAATACCGATGCTATCAAAGTTTTCTTTTTTATTTTTTGTATTAAAAAAGTTTAAAAAGTACAAACGAAAAAGGGGGCTGAAACGAGTTCTTTTTTTGGAAACGGCAAATAAATATCATAAAAGCACCACACCTTAGCAGGAAACTAAGAGTGGGCAAGAAAAGCACGAAGTATTACAATAGACAAGAACATAAAAGAATTAAAAAGGACAACACCCCCGATCAATCCAATTACAAGAAATGTTACCCCTATGTTTAATCAACATAAAAGAAGTGGATATGATATCCCCCGCAATAGCCGTGTAAGACTTCCGAATATTGTTGAACACCAAGTCATTTCTAGCCTTCCATATGCACCACATCATACATTGAATTATAGCAATCAAGATTTTCCTTTTTTTCGAACAATTACCTCAAAAGAAAGGCTTGAAAGTGGTTGGATAAAAAAATTAATGACAAACTGATGTGATATTGATATGTCGTATGGGGTTAAAAAAGGATTGGTTTATCTACTATGAATGCTCTATAAGTAAGGGAAAACACTCAATACCAAAAAAATAATAAGAGCTTTCAGAAAGAGAATCGGGTATTAACGTTTATTCAGAAATCGATTTATACACCATATATAAAAATTAATATCCATTTACAAAATCATTTATCAATGCATACGGTTCTAAACTATATATGCATGATTGTAACATATGCAACATACAATGTGCATCATTATTATATACAAATCGTTGTCTTATGTACTACTTCAGTGTTGATTTCAAAAGTTTATATGTATTTTGATAAGTCCTCGTTCTTTATTCGATAAGTTGATACAATCAACATGCATTCTCAATAAAAAATTTACCATCCTTATTGTTTGTGTATGTCATATACATATCATGTATGTATATGTAAATCTGTAATATCTTTTAAGATTACAAAACGATATCATTTAATTCAATCTTTCTAAGAAAACATGACATCAGACTTTTTATCATTAAAATGTTCATATGAATTTATAAGTTATTATTATTTTTATTATAAAAATTAACAAACACATAAAGTTGGAATAATATCCATCAGCCTAATTCGTTAGAAATCTCATCAAAAACTTACTGTATAACTTATGTGAGAAAGTACAAGTGTTTTGCAATTAGGCAGAACACAACGTAAATGAATAATAGTGTAAAACTATTCATGACTCATGATAATTAGGTGTGTTTGGTTAGTCTATTTTTTGGAATGAGTATATATATCATTATAAAACATATATTTGTTTAGCATTATAAAGTAAAAAATTGATAATTAAAATATTAATTTTAAATCCCGTCAAATTAAAAGGTTTATTATAACTTTTATGACATACATGTTCTATCAACGTTCTTTCCTTTATTTCTCTCCCCTTATTTATTTATTTATTTATCTCCCTTATATTTTTTATATGATGATGATCTAAATTATAGTATTTAAAACATAAAAATTATTTATATCAAAATATTTACTTCTTTAGTTTTTAATATTTAGTTTTTCAATAAACCAATACTTATTACCACTTACAAAACAAATATACTCTTAAAATGCCATAATAGTATGATATATATTTTCATCAAATTTTTTTTCTATAATCCTATTAATTCCGAAGAGAACAAAAAAAAAAAGGGTTAATGTTATTTGTCACCAACGTACTCTTCTTCATTTTCCGAGATCACCCACATACTCATTTTAATACTAATGTCACGAACATACTTAGTAATTACCTGTTGAGATCACCAATATACTATTTTTAACCGGGAAATATTTGCTGATGCCTTTAAAATGTTGTCCCGGACGTTGAATTTTTTTGGAGATGGCATGAGCTTGCGTTGCGCGCGATAGGGGTGTCACTTTTATCCGAAATCCGAAAAATCCATCCGATCCAATCCAAGTTAAGTTAAATGGACCGGATTATTCGGATTACGGATCACTTAAATGGATTACGGATTTCTTAAACGGATTACACGGATCGGATAAATGATCAAAATTAAATATTTTGGATACATCCGAATAATCCGTATAAGATTTGAGTAATTAAATAATTATATTTTTACTAATATATTAATGTTTACCATATAAAAAAATCAATAAAAATAAAATCTTATATATTAATAGATGATACATCCAAATAAAAAGGTTTTGTTAAATTATACTGGAGTTGATGTTTGTTTCTTATTCGGTTAGGATTACGGGTTAACTTGTGATTGTCCAAAATCCGAATAATCCGAACCAAATAATCCGAAATCCGCATAATCCATCCGAATGACACCCCTAGCGCGCGAAGAACGAAGGTCATTACGTTGTCCTGTTTCATTTAAGTATATAAGTGCTACGTGTGAAAGGTAACCGGTTGTCCCAGTTACCGGTTACAGATTGGTGACATCGAAAATTTTTAACTAAGTATGTTGGTGACATTAGTATTAAAATGAGTATGTTGGTGATCTCGAAAAATGAAGAATAGTACGTTGGTGACAAATAGCATTAACCCTTAAGTATATAAGTGCTACGTGTGAAAGGTAACCGGTTGTCCCGGTTACCGGTTACAGATTGGTGACATCGAAAATTTTTAACCAAGTATGTTGGTGACATTAGTATTAAAATGAGTATGTTGGTGATCTCGGAAAATGAAGAAGAGTACGTTGGTGACAAATAACATTAACCCAAAAAAAAATTACCAACTACGAGTACATTAGTTAAGTTGACTAAAAGTAAAAAGAAAAAAATAGTGTATTTGAAATGATTATGTGAAACATAACTATGTGATCTATGGATAATTTACATATTTTATGCGTTTGTGGGGTACATTTTTAAAGCACAAATTATAACATGTCTCCTATAAAGTTCATTTTCTATTCGGTCACATGTAAAGAGACAATCAGTAAATTCATGAGAAATATTCTACAATAGGATTAGTTTATTAAATATTTGTTAATGGTTTAGTTAAACTAATGAGCTATGAATTTTCTTGATTAATTACTTAATTAATAACTAATAATTAATTAAACATGAGTTAGTTGACTAACCTAACTAGATGGAAGTGTGTAGTTACTTCAACTAATACTTACAACTAGATATGATCTAGTTGATTGACCATCTAGAATGGTATGACCTCCCTTACACACTTGAACCATGTTTTGGAAGCATGGTCAAATGTATTGGTATAAAGGGATGGTGTGAAGTACGGCTTTGGGCATACACTCCTTTACATGCACTTACACACTCTATCAACTAACAACACTATCTCCCTCACTCTTACTCCCAAAATTAGCTTTCTTTCTCTCTAGAACACACACAAAGTTTCACATGTTGTTGGTAACTAGTGTGTTCAGAAGAGCTTATAGAAGGTGATCAATAAATGAGGCTCTTGGAACCACATTCGGTTGGAGACTTTAGGTGTACTCCAATAGAGGGGTTCTACTTTGGACCCTCCGTATCTACCACTACTCTCCAAATGTTGTCATCTCTTTCATCTTTGTATTTATATTTTCCTTTGTTGCTATTTGTTTCTTGTACATGTGATCTTTGGTGGAGTATGATTTAAATGTTTTGTTAAACGTCTTATGTTGCGTCCAAATACTTTGTTAAAATGTTTTTTGTCTAACCATACTCTAACAGTGGTATCAGAGCCATCTTCTACAAGTTTTAGCAACAATATTTTTTCTTATGATTAATTGATTTTATGTTGCATGTGTATTTTGTGGGAATTGTTATGGACGATGAACATGTAAACGATAATCATGGTTTTATGTTGTTTATGTTCCCTAAACTTTTACTTATGAATCTCGTGTTTGTAAAAAAAAAAATGATCTATTTTAACTATAAGGTTCAATGTTTTGGGAAATAAAGTATATAAAAGTTTTATCTTGTTTTTCAAGATAAAAGAAAACTAATAGGTTAATAATGGATTTAACCTAATATTTATTTATTTTAATATGTTTGCATGTATGGTTTTGGCATGAAAACCATACTTGCAAGATATGGAATGGGTTTACATTTTATATGTAAGCACATATTGATTTTTGTTGTGCCATTAAGTGTTCGTTTAGTCAATCTTTATCGAAACATGTTTTAAATAGACGTTGGAACTCCATGTTTTAAATACGTTAATTGTTTAACAAGGATCCGGTAGTAGTTGTCTCTTAAAGACCCTTGTGTGTTTTGGTTATGTAATTATTTATTCGAGATGAATGTAATAATAATTTATCAAACGGCTTGCACGTCGCCATTTCATTTTACTTATTTATTTATATTAAACGACGAAATGTGTCGTTTTCTATTTCCTATGTATTAGTAATAGTATAGAAATAGGATAGATTTTATTTTGTAAAATGTAAATGAAGATGAAGCAACCAAGACAGAAATCATGAAGATGATTAGCAAGGCGGCCCATTCGGGCATCTTTTAGAGATGGCAGTTTTGGTGGTAGTTGTTGGTCACACAAGGATCTGTCCACCGATATATTCATTATTAATTTAGTGATTAGTTAATTAATTAATTAGAGAGAGATTAGTGAGAGAAAGCGAAAGTAAATGAAAGACAATGAAGGAAATGGTGTGTGTTGGTTGTTGAAGGAGTCTAATATGTATAAGCATGTCCCCGAACCGTATTTTGACCCCTTTGAACCGTATTTGACCATTGAAAATTCAGCCCGTACTGCATGAACCGTACAAAGACGCAAGCGTTATTAAAATGTCACACCCTGCCAAATGTGAATAAGTGCGGAAGAACGGGGCGCGACGCGGATCGTCAATATATCAAGAGCACATGATCATTGCAGAACATAAATATATATTAAGATGTCAATAATAGTTTTTACAAACGTTACGGCTTATCAAGTCGTCAAAATAGCAATGTTATCAAAATACATCGGTTTTTTTTTTTTTTTCAAAATATAAGTTTCGGGACCTCATAAATATAACTACGAATAAATTAGTAATATCAATAAAATCCCATAGTTTCAAAATATGGCATCGTAATCATCGTGGTAGGTACGGGTCTCAATATGTATGTAGTCTTACGACATAGCTAATTCCTTGAAAAACATATTTAAAACGTCAACAAAATTGTTGAGTGAATTCACAGGTTTAAGACTCGATCATAAACCATCATTTAGTAAAATTCATCAGTAAATCAAAGTGTGTGATATCGCCTAAATTAGACATATTTATAGGGGTGATATCGATCCAATTTGTATATTATTTGAGTCATTTTATAATCTTTTAGTATTCAATTAGTCTAGTTTAGTTTCAGGTTAATAATCGAGAAGAGATCGGAAAGATATGAAGAAAACATCAAGAGTTGATGGATTTTTGCAGCTTTTGCGAGGCTCCACAGTTTTGGCCATAACTCCCTCATAGGGACTCCGATTGAGGTGATTCAAGTGCCCAAATCTCCGGAACTCAGAGGGCTACAACTTTCAAGAAGGGACCTAGGGCTGAAAATGCATTTTTACCCGCCGGGTAGGCCTAGTACCCGCCGGGTACTCAAGAAATGTACCATTTTGCGCCTAGCCGGGTACAGATGTCTGATCCGGGTAGGAAGGCCTTAGTACCCGCCGGGTACTTGCATTTCCTGCCCGGTAGAAGGGTCGGTTACAGCTTTTTGGCCTAAAATATACCCTAAACCCTAATTATCATTAACCTTTTGATTAGCTACGGATTAAGGACGATTTTTGGGAGTTTTGGAGAGCTTTTGGGGACACCCTAAGTGATCTACCCTCTTGTAATCATCATAGAAGTTAGTGCTTTTATTTCTTTCATTTGAATCTTATTTAATTGATGTTTATTTCATATTTGTAATCGAATTATGGATTATACTTTGATTATTATGATTTGTTTGATTATTATGATTTGTTTGATTGAACCCATGAGAATGGGCTAAACACATTATGTTCATCTAGACTAAATACCCTAGATGTTGGACTTATGATAATTAGAATTGTTTATGTGTATGATTTGATGTTTAATTGTAGAACGATTTGTATTTAATTATTTAATCTATTCAATTGATGTGATATTTGTTTCAATGAGTGAAAACTCTTGTGTTTAGTATTACATTTGCATGATTATGAATCTTGTGCGTTTAATTGGAGACAATAGATGAATTGAATTAGGTTATTGAATTAAAATATGAGTGGATCATATTTAGAGACATCTTATATGATTAGTAATCTCTAGGACACTAGGATTATATAGATTAAATCATCAAGTTAATAGAATTGTTTGATCATAATTGGAATTAATAACTTGTCAAGGACACTTGCATTTTAGTATTTCAGTTAAATGATTATTTTGTGAAAACAAGTAATTTAGATTAACAATCCTTATACGTTTAATACATTTCTAGTTATTGTCCAACTCTAGTGGTGAAATGTCTAGATGAACATACTTCTATCCTTTGGTTAATTAATCAATTTAATTGCTTTCTTTAATTTAAATACCTTTTTGACTGCCTGTCATTAAGAGGCATTATCCTATTATCTTAACTATAGATTAGACTAATATCCTTAAAATACATATAAACTGTTCCTGTGAGAGACTACCCGGTAGACTTATCACTGCTATACTAATATCCGATTAGGTACACTTGCCTAGTTGTGTAATAGTTAGCTTTGACTTGTTTACTAATTTTATAACTAGATATTTACACATCAGTGTGTCATCAATGGCCAATGTACGATTAATTAAAGTTGAAACGTAGACAGTAATCCCCTGATAGGTTTGTAAGTCCTGTGAGTTAATATGTTGTAACTAAGCCTATAACCAAACCACGACTTATAGTAGATCAATTGCCTTGGACCATTTAAATATACGATCCTCGATGCGAAACAATGTCGCTAGTTAGCGCGACTAACTAAAACAGTGGGAGGGAACGTCACCCCGATAGTACTATTCGTATACTCAGTGGCTAGCGTCATCTAGCTAATAGTTATAGTCATTGTAAGCAAATGACTTATGCACTACAACTTGAGAACTTAGGCTCCCATAAAGATACGTTCTCAGGTTTCTAATGATCACATGAAATAAGTTATATGTTTTTCACCCCAATATTTTGAAAGCACTAAAACAGTAAAATAGGGGCTGTGAACTCACATGAGTTGGATCGTGCTAGCAAAATGTGTTTAAGTAAAATGAGCCCAAATAAGCCTCTTAGCGCCCTATATGCATGAGGTCGAGTTAATAAATGTAGACGACTTAACTAGTCCGTCTATGCTAGTTGTTCACTCAACTAGGGGTTTAAGTGCCATCATAGCGTATGCGACACGTTGTGATCTTTATTAGTTTTCAAATTACCAAAATCGTTTATGTCAACATTTGTAATATACTATTATACATAATATACTAATAGTGTTGATTTTTGATTCGTTAAATATTGTCTTGGTTGTCTTTAAATTCAAAGTTCACGATAAATTCTAAAGTTATGCCTCACGTGTCCGGGTGAAAGGTTCACCCATCCGGGTAAGGGTTCTCGCGCTCAGGTTATAGTTCATTGATGTAACGTAAAAAGTCATGTTTTTATATACATTATTCCACCGATTTCAACCCTAATCTTTATGAAAAAACTTGATTTAAACCCTTAATTACTTAAGTTCATAAAAGGGGTTGCAATAAAGACGATGCGTTAAAAATCAATGAAAACGACTAAATAACGGGCAAAACAAGGCAAAATTCTCGATGCTCGGTTCACCACCCTCAAAATTACCCTTTTTCTAGTAAAATGAGAAATTATTCTTAATTAGTCTCATAATGTTTCTTAGGTAATTACGAGAACTTGGGCGAAAGAATCGTGCAAAACGGATGTGTAACGAAGAAGATACAAGATCGCACGAGGCCGCACATCACCACACCTGAGGGCGTATACGGCCTTGGAGGGTGTATACGGCCACTCAGGAGGGCGTATTACACCCTCCAAAATTGGTGTATTCACTCCCTGTGGGTGATTTTTGCTCCTGATTTGGTCTTGTGAATACACCCAAGTTCTAAAAGGTGTCAATGTGGGGTGTCGAATTTTAATGCAAAGATTGAATTTTTATACTACACCCACATACGATTGAAATGGAAATTGGGTGTATTTTGGGTCTCCCTTGGCCTATAAATACCACCCTTAACCTCCTCATTTCAACATACCTCTACACCCTCAAACACACACTACTTACACACACTTCTCTCTCTACTTTCTCACTCTAGGTTAGTTTAGTTAATTTTAGTTAGTATCTAGTTAAGTATTTAACTAATACTTAACTAGAATATTAGAGGGTCCTTATTGTAATATTTTGGAAGATACTCGGAGTTCCGCCTTTGTATTCTTTCATGGTTATCGCAAGTTACGCGCTATTTACAGTTCTATCATTTCTCTCTCTATCTTAATTACAATGTTTATCATGATTGTTATTATGCTAGAAGTAGGAATTTCCATGATTAGTGAGTAGTTACTTTGCGTGTTTGTTGTGATGTAGTTAGCCATAATGTGTTGGGATGTTGATATTATTAATGGTGTCTTGATTTACTTTTCAACTATGATCTAAACCTAATTAATCGTTTTTCCACCAATCGACGTGGTTAAAACCTTTTTGATAAGATGTCATGAACCTTATTCAAATGGTAAATTAATTATCTATGTTAAACTATGGTTTGATTATAACGCCACGCAATCGTAGTACAGTACGTCGTAAATTACTATGGAAACACTATAAGGTGAAGTGCACAGGAAATATTATGGAAAATACTATGAACAACATTGCGAAGTACTTGAGCAACGAAACAACTAATTAATAGTTGTTCTCCTTGTTTATAATCATAGTGTATTTTATAAACATGGTATGGTTTTGAATCACTGGAAATATTATTTTAGATCGTAGAATACATAGTGAATTAAAGCTATGAAAATACTATCTCAAAATCGTAAAGTACAATGTGAATTAGCTAGGGATCTATTGGTCACTTTCAAGTGAACCGGTTGGTTAATGACATAGTGGGGAACCTTTGATCTTATATATAAACTTAGTTTATGAATCTAAGGAATTATTATGGGCAACGTAACTACCGTAAATCGGCTGACTCCCTGGTATAGCGATGGAAACAACACTGGGTTTAGTACAATTGTGGAAGCCCGAAAAAAGCCGTTGGTATATTATTTTGGGGATTAATAATAGTGACATCCTTAGATTCTACAAATCCTTAAATGAAAAGTAATTAGACACAAATCAAGTCTTAAACTTAAATGTTTTGTTTAGATTAGATTCTAACGTGGTGTTAAGAACGATCGGACCGTTAGTAGGCTTGTTACTCTATTCATGCACCCAGGGCCTTTAAGATTCCAAGAAGGGTCACTGCCTCCGTAACTGGACAGTGTTGAGAGTCGAACAGTCTTCTCCGATCAGAATCACCATAGCCTAGTTCTCGTGTGACATACTCTTCGAGTAATTGAACGGTAGAGAACTAGTGTTTACACCACAAGGATCTAAGATAAATAAAATACAAATCTTTAGAAAAAAAAAACGTTTTTATATTTAAACATCATCCCAGCACTAGGCTAATGAAATCACAACAAACACCCTCTAATATCCTGACTATTATCTACCCGAACTATCCCTTACTTTATTTATTTACAGTTTTACTTAGTTTAAATTAAAAACCCCAAAACGCAATCCAAAAAATTTTAAAACCCCTGATGCACACCAAACGATCGGTTTTATCACGGCGTGTCGTCATCGGGTTGATTGCCGGACGGTGACAGAATGGCGTGCACCAATGGGTAGTTTATATATTTTTTTTATGTTGGGTATCCTGAGTTACTACTACTTATTATCTAACAAGGTTATTATTAGGGTAGTAAGCGGTAGGTATGACTCAAGTGTCGTTCTTCAAACTACATAGGCATAGAAATTTGGGGAGGTTTAATTATCTTTTGTAATTTAGCGGGGATAAAATAGTTGGATAAGTTGGTTGTTTTGGTTTTCTAATTTTCTAAGGCAATACTTAAACTAAGGTAGGGGTGGAGGTTACTCAGAGTACTAAGAGTTAAGCGAGTGGTTACTATTAGGTCATTATATGCTATTTAGGGGTAGTTATTTTAATTAAGGCATTAGTAATGATGACAACCCTAGGGATTGATAGACAAGATTGAAACAACGAACGATAATCCACAAAGCATTAGACTAAAGGCTTTTTCGGGGCTTCCACAATTGTACTACACACATAGGTGTTTCCATTGCTATACCACGGACTCAGCCAGCTAATACGTTGCTTCGGTAGAAGGTTCCTTGTCTTCCCTTATGGGATATATATTCTATGTCCTAATGAGCCATAGCTCCTAGCCTATTACGTATCTAACGTAGAGTTGTCCGCAATCAGATAAGCAATATGTCACATGGATAACAGCTATGAAATGTACACTACACCAGAAGTTCTCCTAAATGTAACGACCATTTAATCGACAACCATCCTCGAGTCTCATTCCCCAAGCTCGGACATCAATATATCCGTATCATGGCATGAATCGTTGAAAAAACGATAATATGAACAGGAGTGACCCCACGGAATGAGTTGGGATGGTCTTGTCTAACGGCCGGTTAAATTGTTCATCATTATTATATATTAATAATCATAACTATTCTAAGCATGTTAAACTATTGTATGGAATTAATTCATGTTCGAAAACCTAATCATAAATCTAACCGCAACAATCAGGCAACTTGATACTAGCATGCAAACCTAAGGCAACAATCAAACATGCAGTAGGGTGATACGGATAGCTTTCAGTTCACTTCATGTGGGATGTTTAGATAAATAATTAAATCACAAATGTTCCGAAAGTTCTCTCTAAAACATTTGATAAATGAAGATAAATCTAATCTATCTATAATCCTATGCTCCGTGTCTCATATCAATCTATTTAAATCGGGAGAACACCGGTCGTGTCGAGTTCATCGATCATTAGACACGGATAACGGAGGGACATACATATAGAAATTCATCAGTAGGTCTCAGCCACAGCATAAGTTGGATAGATAAGCATTCGAGATTCATTTCATAAATTCAAACATAATTTAATTTCATACAAGCAGAGTAACGACATAGATTATATCATAACTACCCTAGCATAACGACTATCATAGCAACCACATAGATTTGTTTAGCCTATCATAATTATAAACCTAGCATGCAATTCTAAATAATCATGGCAATAGCTCAACATATTTAAAAATAGCGGAGATAGAATAAATAATAAAACCTGGATAGGCGTTACAACAAATCTTGCGTAATCGTAGTCTCGGAGCACCTCCGTACAGTTAGAGCTCTAAGCTCTCTACTAACTACTAATTAACTACTAACTAACTAACTAATTTTAGAGTGAGAAACTAGAGAGAGAGATGTGTGTAGAATGAGAAGTGAAGTTGTGTTGATGTGTTGAAATGAGGAGGTTGAGGGTGGTATTTATAGGCCAAGGGAGACCCAAAATACACCCAATTTCCATTTCAATCGTATTTGGGTGTGGTATAAAAATCCAATCTTTGCACTAAAATTCGACACCCACATTGACACCCTTTGGAGCTTGGGTGTATTCACAAGACCAAATCAGCAGCAAAAATCACCCTCAGGAGGTGAATACACCCATGTAGGAGGGTGTAATACGCCCTGATAGGTGGTATACGCCCTCCTGAGAGGCCGTAGACGCCCTCAGGTGTGGTGGTGTACGGCCTCGTGCGATCTTGTATCTTCGTTTGGTCGTATCTTCTTTGTTACACGTCCGTTTTGCGTGATTCTTTCGCCCACGTTCTCGTAATTACCCGAGGAAAATTATGAGACTAATTAAGAATAATTTCTGATTTTATAGAAAAAGGGTAATTTTGAGGGTGGTGAACCGAGCATCGAGAATTTTGCCTTGTTTTGCCCTTTATTTAGTCATTTTCATTGATTTTTAACGCATCGCCATTATTTCAACCCTTTTTATGACTTTAAGTAATTAATGGTTTAAATCAAGTGTTTTCATAAAGATTAGGGTTGAAATCGGTGGAATAATGTACGTAAAAACATGACTTTTTACGTTACATCAACCACCTTTGCTAAATCGAATCGATCGTCCACGACCTCTCTGTTTCAATTTGGTTGGTCTCAAGAACGACCCTAGGTCATACCTACTACTATAATCCCTTTAGTTGTAGTATACTTAGGTCCCTTGTTTTTATAAATATTAAAACACACCCCAGTTGGTGCGCGCCGCTCGGTTGCCAAAACGACACCGACCGTTCGTAGCGCATCATTCACGCGTCCGGGTAGTGGTGCACAGACGGTGACTATTTTTAAATCACACGTCCGGGTGACACTTCACTCGTCCGAGTTCGTTTAATTGGCTGTTAACCGTGAGTTGTGCGTTTCTATAATATAATCATGATACTTAGCCATAATATGTATTTTAATAACGTTATAAGTTGATAACTCACTTTTATAGTTTTTACCGTTAACTTACATTTTAACCCGTTATAGTTCGGTTTTCGCGATTTCTTGGTCTATTCACTAATCACGTTTTAATTTACATTTTTGTAAATAAATCCACTGTTTTACAACAAGTTCTTGACAGTCCCCAAAGTTTCCAAAGTTATGGTTTTGATCCTTGTAGATTCTATTTTGTCGTTTTTAGCGTAATCATTCGGTTTCTTCGAGTTTTACCATATAAATTAGATTCTCAACATCTTTTGTTGGATCTAATCTTGTGATTTGGATGTGAATTGAAATAAATCCGAGAGTATATGTGCGTATGTATATGAATGAATATGAACAAGTAATCAAATGATTAGGTATTGCTTTTAAGAAACAGTTACAAGCTCTCAATCTCTCTCAATCTAAGTATTACAAACGCACACACAATTTCTCTCAGGTTCATCAACTCTCGAAATGAAAAACTAAGTCATGTATTTATACACATCCTGTTCCTGCGACTTTGTCGTTATGCGACTTTAATTTGACCTGCGACTTTATATTTAAGGTCCCGTGTTGTGTTTTTGCGACACTAACTTAAGGTCGCACTTTGTGTTGCAGGACCAATTTTTCACTTACAAATGCAAATCCTAATTTTATATCTAACAATCTCCCCTTAGGATTTAGCATCATGTTTTTCTTGAATATCTTCTTTGAGACTAATATTCTTTTGAAGTCTTTGAAGATCTTTCTTTCTATTTCCTTTGATTCAACTTTTTGTCTTGAATCTTTTGTTTATATGTCTTTGACATAGGGAAATAGAACTTTCTTTTGAGTTCTAGTCTTCTCTTTTCCTCTTTGATTTTTTCTTCACATACATTCTGTTGACTTTGAACTTCTTCTCTTGTGTAACCTTTCCTTTTAATCTTCTTTGAGATAGATTGTCAGCAGTCTTTGCTCTATTTTGAAATTCCTTTTGAATTTATTTCTTGACTCTCAATTCTTTCTCTAGCTCCCCCTTAAATGTATATCTTGATCTTCTAGAGCTTTTAACCTTTATCTTTGACAAAATCTTCTTTATTTCTTTTCTTTTCAGTGCACTTGAGTTTGTAACTTTAATCATTCTTCCTTGATAGTAACTGTGATATAGCATTAATATCTTGAACATGTCATTTTTGGAAGAGTGTTTTTCTCATTCGTTTTAGTAACCAAAGGTAAGCAACGATTCATTTGATGTAATCTCAGAAAAGTTGATTGTATAATCAGAAAACACATTTATGAAAATACTATAACTCCTGGATCACATAGATTACCAGTTAGCATAACAATTGAATCAATTAAATGTTTCAATTGTGTGACCTACATTCAATGTTGGCTTTGATGTTAGCATTGGTAGGATTTCCATTCAATCATTGTGGAATACCATTTTAGGTATCACTATGAATGTTTTGGTAATATCACATAGATATGCATAATGTCACTTAGACATAGAGTGTAATAATACACATGTGTCCTAAAATTATATTTTTTTTTCAGGCTCTAGACTCGATTAGTGCATTAATGATGTCAGGGACTGGAGCAAACTGTCCTCTTGTTTCAATATCAACAAACTCCAACAGAGTTGTCGATAGATTATGTGTAAAATCTCTGTGAGAATACTGAAACAAGAATTTGTTAAGAAATTCTTGAGTGGTTAGGAGGGTATATGTGCATTGCATCACTAGGTCCATGATGTCTTCTTCAATACCAGAAATCAACACATGATTTCTGATAGTAGATGTGGCTACCCGGCGATTATTTGTTTAGTGAGGGTTTTCTTTTTCTTTTAACCCTTTCACACACTCCTCACTCAACCTTACTCAATTTTTCTACTCCACACTCAGTTGGCATTTGTTTTAAAAAATATGCTGTTATTCACTAGAATTTTCATCCTTACTCAATTTTTCTACTCCACCCTCATTCTAATACTTAAACTTTCATCCTATGTTTGGAAAGTGACTCATTTGGTAAATCCAACCGGCTTTGGAGGATTATAGGAGTAGTTTATGTTGATACATATTAGAGTGTCTGTCAGTTGGTCAAGTCTGTAATGTGTCTGTGTATGTAATAGACTTAGAATAATTACATTTTCTGTGTACTGCGACACAGTGCTTGTGTCGCACTAGTTGTAGTTGCGACACAGTGCTTGTGTCGCAATTGTGACCTCTGCGACACAAGGCTTGTGTCGCAGAACGGCCAGACAGTTTAGTATAAATACCCTTGTTATAGATATTTAGGGTAAGACATTCCCAATCACATTATTCTCTATTTTTGGCTGCTACACTCAATTTGAGAGAATATAGTGGGGATTGAGGAATATAAAGTTTTGTTCTCATTTGTTTATCATTTAATACAAACTTTATACCTTTTGCTTTGTCTCCTTGTCTTCATTAACCTTATGATTTGAGTAAAGATCACCCTAATGGGATCCACAATTGGTATCAGAGCCAATATCTATGATTGATAGTGGTTTCAAATCATTTGGTTGAACTTGTATGCATTTTCTTGATCATTTGACATTTTATTAGTGTTTGATCTTCTTTATTGGTGCTATATAGTTGTTTTGTAGTGTTTTTGAACCTAGAAAGCTGTATCTTTATTGGTTTTTGGATAAAAAACATTTAGGGTTCGAAAATCTGTGTTTTTGAGGCTTGTTCGTACTGACAGCGCCGTGTTTGCGACATAGTGTGCGACATAATATTGTGTCGCTATAGGGTTTCAGCGACCTTAATTCTGCGACATAGTGTTGCGACACAAGGTCTTCAGCGACCTTAATACTGCGACACAGAACCTGCGACATAACACTTGTGTCGCTGTCTGATCAGTTGCGACATAATCATTGTGTCGCTGCTAGTCTTTTTGCGACATAACCTCTGCGACATATCGCTTGTGTCGCATTTTACAGTTTTTCAAAATTTTTTGAAAAGTCTTTCGAGTCCATTACCATGTCTACTTCTACTTCACTTCAACAGGTTGGAGCAATGCTGAAGCATTCAAGTGAGGTGGGTTCTACAAACAAACCACCGATGTACACTACGGGCATGAACTACTTAGACTGGTGTCAACGGTTTGAAGCTTTTATATCTTTCAACGATGCTGAGATGCTGATCTATCTTGAAGAACGATATGAACGTCCTGTTCGAACCGGTATATTTAATGGACCTATTCCTGAAAAGTCCATCAAATCAATGACTCCTGAAGAGCGTAAGGCCTTCGATACCGAACGAAAGACCTATTCTGCGATTACTATGGCCTTACCTCAACAGATCTTGAGACAACTACGCCATCACAAGACCGCTTATGATTTATGGAAAGGGTTTGAGAAGAAATGTGGTGGTAGTGATCAGTACAAAAGAAACAAACTGGATCTGGTTAAGAAACAGTTTGAGGTCTTTGACATGTTACCTACTGAGTCTCTGGAAGATATGGGTAGTCGATATTCTCAGCTCGTAAGTGAATTGGTTGAGGGTGGAGTAAATCTCGACAAAACTGATGTAAACAAGAAGCTTCTGGGTTCATTACCAAAGAAATGGAATACACGCGTGCTGCTGATGGAAAAAGACGAGGATATAATGGATATGGAGCTTGATGATCTAATTGGACAGATTGCTGCTGACCTCTTGGACATGCAGAAGAAGGAGACCAAGGCTACTGCACATATTCAGAATCCCATGTTATATGGTGTGGATGTTCCTGCTGCAGCGACTCAAGCTGCTGGGGCTGCATTCTTCTCTGGGGGTTCTGGTGCTCCTAATTTATCTGGTGGTTTTGGATATACTACCACAAACTCTGCTAGTGGGGGTGGTACTTACTCCAATCTTAAAGGAGCATCTCCTGCAGTTGCTGAGGAACATGCAGCTGTATTCACCGCTTTCCTGTCAGCATATGATGATTTCCTATCAAACAAGAACAGCACTGTGAATATGACTGAAGAAGATTTCAGTCAAATCGATCAAGAAGAGCTTGAAAGAATGGATTTGAAGTGGAGCATGGCTATGCTGACAAGACGCGTCAAGAATTTCTTGAAAAAGACTGGGAGGAAGAACGTCACTGATCCAGAAGAGAAGGGTCTTGGTTTCAATAAGAGTGAGGTAAAATGCTATCAGTGTCACAACTATGGACACTTTGCTCGTGAATGTGACAGAAAGAAGAATCCACCTTCCGGTTTGTCCAAGCCCTCTCAGTCCAACTCATCTGAGAAGACCAGATCTGATGAAAAAACGATGGTTTCCGCTGCGCTACTGCTTTCCAACAATGCTTGGGAATGGTCTGACCCAGATGAAGATGATACAGAACGGGCACTAATGGCTGAAGTGCATGAGGTACATGATGAACCCTTATCTTGTGTATCATGCATTAAATTAACTAACCAGCTAAATAGGTATAGAGAGGATACCACACGCCTTAACACTGTCATAGAAAATTTAACTGAAACAAATAATATGTTACGGGATAGTGATAAGGCCAGTGGTCAAAAGTTAAAAGCTATTTTGGAAGAGAAAAAGGAACTAAAAGCTAAAATTTTTGAACAACAAGATGAAATTGGTAGCTATGTTGACATGCTATCATCTGTTAAAAGGGAACTTGTTGAATCTCAAACTGAGATTTTAAATTTAAAGAAAAAGCTTTCAAACTTTTCAACATCCTCTCTAGTCTTTGATGAAATTCTACAAGCACAGAGGACTGACACTAAGAGTAAGGCAGGACTTGGTTTTCATCAAGTCCCACCTCCTAAGGATTATTTACCTATGCCTGTTAGGGATAATGTCAATGATATGATGCCTATCTTTACTAAGATAGATGTTAAAACTGTCAAACCAACTGTGAGCATCAATATAAGTAAGCCTGAGCTAGTTAAGGCTGAAAATGTCATCATTGCATGTGAACAACCTGAAACTAGTAGGCCTGAGCCTATTAGGGCTAATACTAGTGAGCCTGAAACAAGTAAGACTCAAAAGGTTGAGAAAGTTAAAACTATTAAGGCCAAAATTTATCAGACTGAACTTATTAAATCTGAAAATATAGTTGAGCCTAAATTAGGAAAGACTCTTTCTGTGCTTCCTCGTATTATTGAAGAGGAAATTGAAATTGAGGATATAACTGATCAAGAGTATCGACCAGTTAAGAAAAACGTCAAGCCTGAAAATCATATAATTACTATCGAACAAAGAGAACAGGCTATAACAAAAGGAAAAGGTAAAGCTATGGCTGAACCTCAAAAGAAGATTGTTTCTAAAACGATTAAATTAAATAAATCTTCTAAAATTTCAACTAAAGCATCTGCCGCTGTTGAATGCTCACACAAGTGTGATTGTTCAACACATGCTTCTTTTGGTCGAGCTCATTGGTTTGTTCCTAAATCTCAATCTTGTTTTGAGCAACGATCTTGCTTCTACTGCAAGAAGCAAGGTCATTTGATAAATAATTGTCATGTGCTTGCAAAGAAACAGTCTGGGAAACAGGTTTCTCAAGTTTCAAAACTTAAAAAACTTTCAAAGAAGCCTATTTCAATGAAATGCTCTAAGCCTACTATCCCAGCTGTTAAGGTCAACAAAGTTGAGCAAAATACTTTGCAAAACTTAAAGCCCAAAGTTGTTGACCTGCAAGCATCCAAACCAAAACAAGTTTGGAAGATTAAGGAATCTTGCAAAGATTCTACATCTAACAATACTTCATCAGTCAAACATTCTAAACTTTTTGAAAACAAAGTTTTGACAGATGTGGTCATTGTTGATGATGTTACTGGAGTACCCAAGACTATAAAGGCTTGGGTCTCCATTTCTAACTAATGTACCTTGTTTGTGGTGCCGCAGCAACCTGAATCTGTAAAGAATAGTAAATGGTATATCGACAGCGGTTGTTCTCGGCACATGACCGGTGATATTTCTCTTTTATCTGAAGTTCATGCTTTCAATGGAGGGTATGTGGCCTTCGCTGGTGATAAAGGGGGAGTTATTTCTGGTCAAGGTACGCTTACCAATGGAATGGTAAGCTTTGAGAAGGTAAATTTTGTGGAGCAATTACAACACAATCTCCTCAGTGTCTCTCAAGTGTGCGATAAAAAGTACACTACTACTTTTTCAGACACTGAATGTTGTATATTGAAGCCGGGATTTGTGATCCCTGAAGAATGGGTGCTACTGAGGGCACCTCGGGAGCGAGACACGTATATTCTGGACATGAGTACTGTGGAAACTACACAGCTCACTTGTCTTCTTTCTAAAGCCCCTGAAAAAGAATCGTTATTATGGCACAGACGTATGGGACACTTGCACTTTCGCAAGATGAACTACCTGATCAAGAATGATCTTGTGCGAGGTGTTCCCAAACAATCCTTTGGTTTAAATGATCACTGCGTTCCATGCCAAAAGGGCAAACAACACAAGAAGTCTCACAGACCGAAGATGGTGAATTCAACTGAGAAGCCGTTAGAGCTTTTGCACATGGATTTGTTCGGGCCTGTCAAAAAGAAGAGTTTGGGAGGTACTTCTTATTGCTTAGTTGTGACAGATGATTATTCGCGTTTTTCTTGGGTGTATTTTCTGAAGACCAAGGATGAAGTGCCTGAGATTCTTATTTATCTATTCGATAAACTGCAAAATCTTTGTGATTTGAGAATCAAGAAAATTAGGAGTGATAACGGTACAGAGTTTAAGAACTCGATTATGGAACTGTACTGTTTGAGTAATGGTATTGAACACCAATTCAGTGCCGCAAGGACTCCACAGCAGAACGGGGTTGCAGAACGTAAGAATAGAACCTTGATTGAGGCTGCACGTACAATGTTATCTGACTCTAAGCTTCCAATCACCTTCTGGGCCGAAGCTGTGAATACGGCCTGCTACGTTCTAAATCGGGTACTAACGATTAAGAAGAAGAACAAGACATCCTATGAATTGTTCAACAACAGAAAGCCTAATCTACAATTTCTTGAACCGTTTGGTTGTCTATGCACTATTATGCACACCAAAGAACGAATTGCTAAGTTTGGTGAGAAATCTTGTGAAGGTGTTTTTCTAGGGTTCTCTAATAACTCACCAAACAAACGCGTGTATAACTTAGTGACCAAGCGTGTGGAAGAACATTTTGAAGTCACCTTTTTCCATTACACTGACAACCCTCAGGGGAAGGGACCCGAATATTTGTTTGACTATCAAACACTTTGATTCTTTCAATATTCCTGAAGAAAATGAAGAAGAGGATATAGTGACACTACTTCATGGACTGGACATCGCTTCTGAAACACCACCTATCTCTGTTCCTCCACCACCTACAGGAACACAAGCAACTGCTCCTGCTGCTACTTGTGAGACTCCACCTCCACTCGTTACTGAGAATGTTCCTGATCCTACAAATAATGAGGAACAAATGTTTGAGGATTCTGTTCAATCACCTGCATCTGACCATGAAGATTTACCGGCACTTCAACTCGAACTTGAAGCTGACTCCACAAACCTTGATTCTATCATCGTTCCAGCTGCAATTCCGAGTTCTAGGATAAATGTGTCACATCCAGTTGATGCCATTCTTGGTGATTTAAACAAAGGTGTTTTAACGAGAAGACAGATTGCTGCTGCTGAACAATCTGTGTTGACATCGTCTCCTATTACCGTCACTGATCCTGTTTGTCTTGCTTCGAAAATTGAAGAATGCTTTCTCTCCCAAGTAGAACCGAAGAAGACAGCTGATGCGTTAAAGGATCCATACTCGGTTGAAGCTATGCAGGAAGAGCTTCAACAATTCAACAAGCTGCAAGTATGGACTTTGGTGCCTTTACCCAAGGGTGTTCATCCAATTGGCACTCGCTGGGTATATCGTGTGAAGAAGGATGATTGGGGTGTGGTAATTCGTAACAAAGCACGTCTAGTGGTCCAGGGTTTCACTCAAATTGAAGGTTTGGACTATGATGAAGTATTCGCTCCGGTTGCTCGTTTGGAATCCATTCGCATTTTTCTGGCATACGCTTCATTCAAAGGATTTCGGGTTTATCAGCTTGACGTGAAGAGCGCCTTTCTGTATGGTCAGGTAGTTGAGGAGGTCTATGTAAAACAGCCGCCTGGATTTGAAGATTCTGTTCATCCGAACTATGTCTGCAAGCTAGACAAAGCATTGTATGGTCTACATCAAGCCCCTAGGGCTTGGTAGGAGCGGCTTGCAACTCATCTTCTGAAGAACGGTTTTGTTCGAGGAACAATCGACAGTACTCTCTTCATCAAGCATGCAGGGGAGGACTTGTTATTAGTACAGGTGTATGTGGATGACATCATTTTTGGTTCTACCAAGGATGAACTGTGTCGCGACTTCGAGCGGATTATGAAGTCAGAATTTGAAATGAGTGCAATGGGAGAGCTGAATTTTTTCTTGGGCGTACAAGTCGAACAGTCTACTAAGGGGATTTATATTCATCAGTCCAAGTATGTCAATGATATGCTTACGCGGTATAACTTGACTGACTGTAAACCCTATGGGACGCCCTTAGAGCTAAATCATCACATTGGTCCAGCGGAAGATGAAGAGGACTGTCCGGAAAAGGATTACCGATCTATGATTGGTTCTCTGATGTATCTCACGGCATCACGTCCGGACATTGTCTTTGCAGTCTCTCTCTGTTCCAGGTATCAGGCTAAACCGAAGGTGTCTCATATGAAAGCAGTTACGCGAATCTTCGGTTATCTCAAATATAGACCAACCCTTGGTCTATGGTATTCAAATGAGAAAACTTTCGCGCTCTCTGCTTACTCGGACTCGGATTATGGGGGATGCAATATGGATAAGAAGTCCACTTCTGGTGGATGTCATTTTCTTGGACCTCGGCTAGTATCATGGCAGTGCAAAAAGCAAACAACTGTTTCTACCTCAACCGCAGAGGCTGAATACATTGCTGCTGCTAGTTGCTGTTCCCAGGTTCTCTGGATACAACACCAGTTGCGCGATTACGGTTTACTCTTAGCTATGACTCCTATTCATATAGATAATACTGCTGCTATATGTATTACTCGTAATCCTGTCCAACACTCTAAGACCAAACACATAGAAATTAGGTTTCATTTCATTCGCGATTGTTATGAGAAACACCTAATTGATCTGGTCCAAATAGATACCCTTAAGCAGAATGCCGATCTGTTCACCAAAGCCTTTTCCCGTGCTCGTTTCGATGAGCTTGTCAACATGATAGGGTTACGTTTCTTTCAACTTCAAAAGTAATATTTGTGACCTTAGTATGTTATGTTATTAGGATTATTATTATTAAAAAAAAAAAAAAAAAAAAAAAGGTTAGTTATTGCAATAGCCACTCTTTGTGTTTTCTAGCATTAAAGAAAAGCAACGTTGCAACATTTGCGAAAGACGTTTAGTTGTGTCTATAAACAACTAGGGATATGATAGTACATTAGGAGACACCCCTCAAACGTCAATCTTAAGTTTTATCCTTGATGTATCAGTAGGTTTATCTCGTATATGTTAAACATGTCCTTACAATCAGCTGTATCACTGCACGATGTATTGGTAGACATTCTCATACTCTTCTTTGAGCAACTAAGAAATCCTCTAATCTGTGTTTATTCTTTTGTGATGACTAACATATGATGTATGACAATGTGTCTTAATTCCTATGTACCCGCTTGCCATGCTTTTATTGACCTGAGCTTGCATAGGACAACATTTGGGGATTTATGCTGTCTGTTTCCTTTGTTGTACGCCCGTACAGACCTGGTCTCAGTCAGTATACTTTCAAAAACCAAGCAAACAAAAGTCAAAGCACTTTAACGTCTTATAAAATCAAAGACACCTCACAAGGTCGCCAAATGGTTTGACCAAGTCTGGTTTTGCTTAAACCTGAATCAAGTTAAGTCGCTTTGTTGTACATTAGTACAGACCTGTCACCGCTGGCTTGATTCTTAAAAATGTTGAAATTCAAATACTTTCTCTAACTAATCAAAGCTTTGGGCATGTCTTGATACTAGGCGTATATCTATGTGGGAGTCACAGAGATTGATTCACTCTAATAATAACTGCTAAGCTTGAAGTTGAGTGTGTTATATGTTTAAGTGGACAAACAATACCGATAATCGTCTTGTTACAGATTGCTTCTCAGGCTTGTCTACTTTGCTTGATAAATTTAAATTTGGACCAATATACTGATAATCGAATTAAAATTTGATATTGCCTTGCGAATATGTCTTTCTAATATGATCCCTAATTCAACACTTTTGAAAGTGTTCTCTTTGCTGTTTATTTATTATTATGATATTTGATTTATGTACCTTGTTCGCTAAGTGTCACAAATACAAAAATTTTCAGAAAACGTGAACCCTTGATTGACTTCTGCGACACAAGGCTTGTGTCGCTTACTTGTGTTGACTATCCTGCGACACAAGCCTTGTGTCGCATACTTTGTGGTCCAGCGACACAGCCATTGTGTCGCTCCCTATGTCGCTCATTATGTTGATACTTTCAGCGACACAACGCTTGTGTCGCATATTGTGTCGCTGCCTTATGTCAGGGGTATAAATACCCTCGTGTCGCTGTAATTAGTATCTAATTACTAGCGACACAAGAATTCAAATCCAGCGACACAAAGCTTTCCTACGACACAACCGATCCGCCCATTTTTCGACTGATTCCGCTCGTTTCTGTGGATTTTTCCTTGTTTCAACGACTAAATCTTGTTCCCCTTACTCATCCGCAACTATAGGTACAACTTTTATCCACTATAATTGAGTATTTAAGTGTGCATTTGAATGTAAAGTTTCGGTTTTAGGGTTTCTTTGTTTTGATTCAATTGCGTAATTTGTGATGTTAATTAATGCCTAAAAACTGTTGATTTATACTCCTGTTATGTTAATACACCATTGAACATGTTTAAAACACGATAACCCCAATTTTTGTTCATCGGAAATTTCTGGAAATCATGGTGTTCATCTTTGTGACACAAGCGTTGTGTCGCTTCTTATGAAGCTGGTCATATAGCGACACAATACTTGTGTCGCTTTCTTATGACGCTGGTCATGTAGCGACACAATTGTTGTGTCGCTGTGTTATGTTGCTAAATTATCTGCGTCACAGCTGTGTTATGTCGCTGCTTTGTCTGCGTCACAACTGCTATGTCGCTGATCCGTTTGTGCGACACAATCCTTATGTCGCTAATAAATCATTAATTTGATTAAATTGCGAAACAGCGACATAACTCGTTATGTCGCTGTCTATCCTGCGACACAAGTCTTGTGTCGCAAGACTTTTTCAAAATTCAAAAATGTCAATGTTAATTGCTGAGACTAATGGCTTTCAAGTTTATCATCTTATTTCAGATATGGCTCACGTTAACGCTTTGTTCTGGGAACCGAGACATAATGTCACGGCCTTCCTAGATGACGAGAAGGAATCGGCGGCGCCTTACCGTCCGATGATTGCCTTTCTCCGCAGATCCCGTATATATACTGCGATCACTGCTACCACAACCATATACAAGGATCAGGTCTCCGAGTTTTGGGTAAATGCTGCGGTCAATTCAGACCTTGAGTTTCCGCGGCTCATATCTCAGGTCAACGAGCGCGAAATTATTATCTCTGAGCAAACTATTCGGGACTTCTTTCAGTTTCCAGATGATTCCGAGATGCCCGTGGCCTTCTCCCATTTGTTTATTGCCGGGGGCATGGGTCGCCTTGGATACCCGACTATCCCACGTGATCAATACCGCAAGGCCTATCTCA